>VZRH01004459.1:1129796-1150221 GCA_013397555.1 Urocynchramus pylzowi | reverse complement strand
TCCCCGTCCCGCCCCCTTGGAGCACCCCTCGCCCCGGCTGCGTCCCGCTTCGCCCCACCTCCAACCCCTCCCTCATCCCCTCAGCTCCTGCCTCTCGCTTGTCCCTCGGCAGCCCTGGGGGAATTGCCCTCGTCCTTAAGCCCAGCCGGGCTCCGCCAGTTCACCTGCACTCCATCCCAGTCCCCCAGCCAGGCAGGCAGCCAGCCCTCTGTGTCTTGTTCCGCCTCGGAAAGCAGCAGGCGGACCCCTTTGGGTTCGAGAGAACCGCGGGAGGGTGGAGTGGGGAGGGGATGAAGTGGGACAGCCCCCGAGTCCCTGCCCGCGGGGTGCGGGGACGAGCAGATCCCAACTGCGAGCATCAGCGAGCAAAGCCGAGCCGCCCCTTCAGCAGCCCAGCTCCCGTCTCCCCGGGAAGACGATGCACAGCAAAGCCCTGCCATGTGCGTCGCAGCTCCTCGTCCTCGCGGGGAAGGGAAGCGTTCGGAGCTTGTCCGCCTTTCTCAGACTTTTCCTTAACGAAGTAGATGAGGAAAATCTATCCCGTTTCTGTTTCTCTTTTTGTTTTTCCAGAAAAAGGGGGAGAGAGAGAGAGGCTGATACTGAAGCCAACCAGCTGAGCTTCTGAGCGGGAAACTCCGGACTGATCTCATGGCTTGCTTTTTATTTCATTAATACTTCATTATCTCTGAAAATGAGCCTTTTGTGAAGCTCTTCTCCTAACTCTCCTTATTCCTCTTTCACGAGGTGGCTGCTGCTGTGCAAGGGAAGGAATGGCATGAAGTAAATGACTCCAGTATAAAGCAATCTGCTTTGCCCAAGTGCCCAGTGGGCAGCACTGTCACTTTAATAATTCCAGGTCAAGGGATTGCTTTCCTCGTTTTCAATCCTCTCTTTTAATACATGGGAGGATCAGAGGGACATTAAAGACCGTGAGGCTGGGTGGCTTGCAGATAATAAAAATGAAAGTGTCTGCCCAGTGACTTCTGTTGGGTAAGAGGGTGATATTTGAAGGCTCTTATCTGGTGAGGAAAAAGGGATCTTTTCAGTCTGCTGTGTAGTCACCTAATACATAGCTAGCAAAATTAATTCAAGAAGTGAAAGAGCTTAAAGAGGCGCTTTGGATTGTTTTTGTCTTCCTCCTTATTTGGATTATTGGGCGGTTTTGTCCAGGAAATAATATGTTTTTGAGCATGTACAGGTGGAATATTGAGGCAGCTGCCTAGAGATGGACTGTGCCTTAATTGTATTGCATAAAATCTTTTAATTTTCAAACTTTGCTGCCAGAAGAGGAGTTATAATAAGGTTTTATATTGCCAAGGAACGTTTGCTCTTGTATTTTTATAGTCAAATGTATTTTAAAGAAATTGAAAGCATCTCTTAAAAAAGAATCAAAAAGCTTCTTTTTCCACCCCCCTTTTTTTTTTCTTATTTGTGGAGAGCATCGCCAGTCCAATCCAAGGGAACAGCAAGTATTCATAGAAATGAAGATTGAAGCTGCATTTCCTTACTGAACTGTAAAAGTGTTCTGCAATAGATAGTCAGTTCCTGACCTTGCAGAGTGTTCCAGTAGTACTTCGTTAGTACCTGTAAATAAGTGCTTGCAACCAGATTCAGAAGTAGGAAGAAGAATGCCAGTCAAGAAGAAAGGTGGGCTATGAAGCTTCATATCTCCTATTGCGTCTTCATTGTGTTAGATTGCTGATTTCTAGTACTTAACAATTTCAAATTAAAAAATGCTTTAATGGGGAATGGAAATCGTTTTTCTTTTGCATTGAAAATGGGAGAAAAATCTGTGCACTTACAATAATAATTTTTAAAGTAACTTTATGCTGTGTTTTAAGATTTACGTCAAATTTGGCCTCAAATGTTTTTTTTTGTTAAGATCAGCCGTCCGAGATTTTGAACAGACACCAAGAGAAAAGCTTGATGTTTAATTTTGTGAAAAGCCTCTCTTAAAAACGCTAATAAATTTGAAAACCATAGTTTAATCTGTTATCTATTTGTGACACGTTTGGCGGATAAACATCAGCTATCAGTAGCAGCATAAATAAATAACAAAGTTTCAAGGCTGATTTTAAAAACAAGTTATGAGAGCTGTCTTTTGAAGTTGATTTGAATGTTTTTGTTTTTTTTTTCCAAATGTGATTTTAATTAGCTTGAATTTCCATGCTTGAGTACAGTATAAATCTACTGTCTTTAAGGCTGTAGTATGGCAGCATTTAGGAAAAGACAAACAGCCTTACATTTGGCCTCTTCTCACCTCAAGTTTGTGTTTGCAGCTTTGGAAAATATGACTTCCAATGTTCAAACAACAATTGGGAAGTATATGAAGGCAAATTCTTACTCTGAAAACACTCACAGACCTTAGGTTATTTCTGGTTTCTTGCAAGTTGGACACCCATTTAAAGTTTCTGAATATGCTAATAGAGTAAGGGTCATGGGAACCTTTTTTTATTCAGCTCATCTATCCAGATGTGCCGGGGTCTAATATATCCCTGGATCTGATGATACAAAATTTGGGGGAAAGGGCAAAAAGTGAATGTTACAAACAGAAATGAGGATGTAATTGATGTGACTTTGGATTCTCCTCCGTATAGGAATAATCCTTCATTAGTTATGAGTTAACATTTACTATATAAGTAACGATAAAACACAGAGATTGCTAGAATTACTTTTACAAAAAAAAACAATAAATGGGATTTTGTGATTGTGTTTTAAAAAATGACTGTAGAAATGAAATTTCAAACCTGAAATATTTTAATGAATGACCTTGTCATTCATGGAATCGCTTGCCATTATGTGTAGTAAAGGTGGAAACGTGTGTGGAGGTGTTCCATTCTTAATAATTCATCCTGCTGTGCTGTAAAAGTGTCACCCTGATGTACTGGGGAGGCTTCTGCATCCTACCTGTTTACAGAAGGAAAATTGAGGCTTTTCATTATTTAAGTTTTAATCCTGATTTAGGTGATTTACACTAAGGATGCTTCTGCTGTAATTCAGATGTTCAGCTGTAATTCAGTTTCCGAATACTTGCTGCAGGACTTCAGGGGTGAAATCTTACAGGCTCCTTTGTGCAGAAGTGAGATTGGCAATAACAGCAGTCCCTTCTGGCCTTAAAATCTCTGAATTTCCTGTTTGTTTCCAGGCAGTTGGGGTCAGTCTTAGTGTACACCAAGGCTTGACTTTCTACTTTGGTGTTACAAGGATGTGTGTTTTGGCAACATTAAAATATAAAGTCAAGAGACCCAAATGTCCCCCTTGAAATACTTTAAATTGTCATCAATCAGTTTACTGAAGTTGCCAGTGTGAATGTATTTGGTTATTAAAAGGGGATTGTTAAGAATGTATTTAAGCATGTAAATTCCAGGATTAAAAATGTTGGCGAATCAGCAAGTGCATTGTGATTTTGAGCGACTTAATTTGTCTAGTTCATGCAATAGACTTTAACTTTCTAAATGTAATTAAAAGCATGCTGGCAACTCAAAACATTCTGCCGTTTTTAAAAAGATTGCTATTTTTTCAAGTAATCCCTGTTAGTTCTATGAATGTTAGGGACATTGAGGGGATTCTTCCATGTTTGGTTTTTGGAGTTTTTTTCCCATTTATTTGGTTTATGATTTTGACAGCAGTTTGTGGCTAACTACTTTAGTATTTCTGATGATGACTTTTTTTTTGTTTTCTGGGGAAAATTTGGGAGTTCATGTCTACTGTCCTTCCCATCAAGGGCATCTGTAGAAATCTCAGTGGGATACTCTCTTGTAGGCTGTGCAGAAGCATTTCAGTATCAGCATAGAGGACAGGATTATCCCTCTCCTTGTCAGCACTTCTTTCTGCATTGCTATTTTGGATTTGATTTAAATATTCTCCTAAAATCAGTATGGTGACAGAGAAACCTTTGAAACAAGCTTTAAAACATACTGATATTTATCACTGGAAGTTGTTACCAATCACTGTTTTCTTTGGCACTGGCCGGTTGTGGGTCTTTCTAAAGAACAGTTGAAGCATTTTGGGAATTTACCTTTGAAATAGCTCTCACATCTCATACCAGTCTTCAGATTTCACATAGCCTTGCACCTAATTTACACTTCACCTTGCTGATTGGTGTTATGCCTGCCATCTTGCTTTTAAAATCCAGGCATGTATTGTTAGGAAAAAAATAGTTTGCTTGATAAGAAAAATCATATAACTTATAGGAAGATTTAATTTCTTATGGATGTGGGGGAAAAAAACCCAAAAAAAGGCTTGGTTCTGATCACGTGTCAGTACCTGGTTTCCATTGCCTGATGTGCTAGAGTGAAAATATTTTGGTTTTCTCACTTCAGTGTGGAGGGCAATGAGGCTCCACCTTCCCAGAAATGTTCACAGAGTTGACATGCTTGCTGGCAGTACCAGCAGAAAGTGAGGCTGGAAAGGGACTATGGGGTATCCTGTGGTGTTGGATGTTCTCCCTGTAGGTATGGGGTGAGACATTGGATGGATTGGTGCACTATTGCTGCACAATTAAACAAAGGGCTCTTCTCTTTGGCTTTTGCTCATCTCTAATTTTGAAGTACACTTAAAGTTTTAAATCAGACAAGACAGGCATCTGACCTGTTAGTCACAGGTAGTTACAAAATAATTTGTAGTTACAAAATGATTTGTTAGACAGTGCCATTTAGAGATGGAATGAGATGAACAATTTTGAGAATTAAGTCATTATTTTTGCTTAATTTTTACCTTTCACAAACTAGGATATTTCTGAATAGAACTATTCATGGAAATATTATGGAATTTCTTGAGGAAGGCTTTGCTTCAAAGTAAAATAGTACTACCATACAGAAGAAGTGAAGTTAGGTTTTTGCATGGGTTTAGATGTCTGCTCTCCCTCCCTCCCTGAGTTGCTTGATTTCTGTTAACTGTAAGGGACTATATTTAGATCTGTAATTGCACATATTTTGGATTCATCAACAGAATACTTAATAGCAGAAATGTTACTGTAATTCATTCATGCCTTTCACAGTGATGGAAAGAACTAATTAAATCCATGCTCCTCTGTGATGAAGACCAGATTCCAGTTTTGGAGCCCTGCTTGTGATTCACACAGAGATGGCAGGAGCCCCCACATCTGGGTGCCTGGCTGCACATGTGCTTCTAGACTAACCCTGTCATCCTCCTTGCACATCTAGCTGTGTCTAGCAGTCAGAGATATGTGTGTTGGTTTTTGTACTGCCCTCGTCCCACTTTGCATCTCTCAAAGGGAGGGGGATTGTACCTGTAGTTGGATGAAACCTGTGGGCTGCTGTTAACACCATCTTGACTTGCCCCACCTTGTTGCCCATTTATAAAGATGTGCTGATTCTGTCATGGGATAACTTTTTGCATCATTCCTTTTATATTAAAAATGCCTTTCAGGACATGTTTTTTTAAGCATATCAGTGTAAAGAATTAAAATGTGTCAGTCTGAATCCACGTGGACAATTTCTGGGCCATTTAGCAGAATCTGACAGATTTGCTCTATGAAATGCTGGATTTTGTAGTGGTAATGCTGACTTTGTGGCTGGTCTGTTGAAGGAAGGGGTCTAAAAACAACTCAGCAGGAACTTTTAAAGCAAAGTTCATAAAGGACCAGACAAAGCTAGCTCCCATTCATGCCCTAATTCTCTTTCAAACTCGCAGCTTCTTTTTAGCTAACAAAATTTAAATTTAGGATTATAACTTCTTGTGCTGAAAAATCTTGGATGTGTTTTCAGTCTTCTTACATCTTACAGCAGAAAATCCAGCATGTATTGGAAATTTTCTTTCTCATTTACTTGTAACAGGTAATTGGTATTACAAGATTTTTGTCCTTTCAGTTGCTGAATAAGAATTCTCAAATAGTATATGGCTAAAAGGCTACCTCCTTCACTCCAAGTTTTGTTCAACTACCTCTCAGTTTTTCACAGTTATTTTCAGTATGGGAGCAGTGCAAATTTTAGTTATGTTTACAGACTGTGGAAAGCACAACTTTAGATTTCTAAGAGTTAAACATACAAGTGTCAGAAAATGACTATCTAAACCATGCCAATTTTCACCACAAAGCTTTGATTTAAAAATGCCACTGCTTTTATGGCAGTGAGTTTTTTCCAGCCAGACATTGTTTCCACTGTGAGAAACAGTGAAGTATTTTGCCTACAAAAGGGCTAAAGGAGCAGCAGAACAAGCCTTTGCAGTGTGCATGCATATAACAAAGCTAAGTGGACTCTGGACTGGGAATAGTGAAATTTATGCTCTTTTTCAGCCCTGCTGTTATTCTGGTACTTCTCAGATATTTAATGTTGATCCATCCAATTTTAGTTGCCTCATCTAGGTTGGGTGCCCAGCTTTTTTTCCTGGAGTGTTGCTTTGGTCAGCAGAGAGAGAAATCCACCTCCAAAGGGCATTTTAACACACCTAAGATCTGCATTGCCTTCTGGACAATTGTAATTTTCTCTCTCCCCATAGACAAAACACAGGGTAACCACACTATAACTCCCTTACCTCAGATTGATGATGTCTCATTCTCTCATATAAATTTTAGTGGCAAAACATCTCCTTATCTGAGATATTTTTGAGAGCTGACACTGTATATTCTGTGAGTGCTATAAATTAACACTATTCATTATTTTAGGGGGGAAAAAAGTGTTATAAATTATTGTACTATTAGTCATTGGAATTGGAAGCAACCGTAGGGTTGATACAAGCACAAGAGGCAGCTGTGCATCCTCTTCTCCATTCCTGTTAAGTGTGTATTGCACTCAGTAGGAGCAATGGTGTCTTGCATTATAAGCATAATCTTTTTCCTTCTCATCCTCTCTTCTTTCCTTCTGAATTTGTTCCAGATGGCCAAGCTAGATGTCAGAGGGTAACCATGGAGAAAAAGCCGAATTTATAACTAGTGGCCAAATGTGATAAAAGATGATTTTGCAGTCCCTGCTTCAGCAAAATGAGAAAATCTGCCTTACTCAGATATGCTTATTTTGATCAGGTCATACCAGGTTCCTGCTTCTTAGAAGTATTTAAGGTCTGTTTCACTGTGGTATCTTCTTGTATTTACTGCAAATTAACACAGTGTAGAACAACAGCTTTATAAAAATAGAAAAAAAGGCCATGTTTTCTCCTGCCATATTCATCCTTGAAAGAGGCAGCAAGGCTGCCCTGACCTGATGGGTGATGGCAGTAGTAATCAACATACAAAATATGTGAAGAAAACATTTGGTCTTTATTGGATATGGTCCAGGAGAGTTTTTGGTGGCAGAATTTTGCCAGAACAAGTCAGTGCAATTGTCCCTAAGTCTGTCTTCACTTTTGGGCTGAAGAGGTTAACGCTTCCTTTGAAATGTATTTATCAGGGAATTGAATCATGTAGACTTCCCTGGAAAGAGGGAATCTACACAGTTTACAGTTTCACAAGCAGAAATCAGTCTTTTCTGATTTCTAATGCTCTTCTCTCCCCTGACCGTATGGGCATATCTCGCATTATGCTGTAGTGGAATAATTCCAGGCTCCTTCTGGTTCAGATATAGGTGTTGAGCACCCTGCCTTGCAGATGGATGTCTGCTAAGCTGTGCTTTTTGCCAGAAAAAACCCAACCAAACAACCCCAACCAGAGGTTTGCAAATCTACAGACCCAGTTGTTTTATGTCCAAAATGTAAAATTTATTTTCTGTTGTTGCCTGAAGGCACATGTTGGGTTTTTTTATTGACTCAGAGATTCTAGTGTAATACAGAGGTTTTCAAATTAAAAATTCCAACATGAATGTGAGAAAATGTTAGACCATAATGCCTATTTTGCTAATCAATAAAGGTAATTTGATCTCATTCAATTTTTTTTTTTTTTTTGCATTACTAGAAAGCATTTGTGTTACTGAATTGTTTTCTTTCATGTAATATAATGATTCTTTTGTATGAGTTTGGAAGTTATTTATTCCTGAACAGGCATCTTTTTCTTAGTTTTCTGTCTCACTCCAATTTTCACATTTGTGTTATTTTTGATACTGGATGTTCTTTTAAAGGGAAAAAAAAATACCCAGCTGCTGTACTAAGTGTGCAACTCCTGTTTTTCACTTTTGCATCTATACATCAAGTTCCACTGGTTTTGTGTCTTGCATTCAATTAGATTGTAAGCTCTTCAAAGCAGGGCATTCTGATAATTTTGCATTGTTAAGATGTCCATTTACATTTATTCAGCTGTATAAATAAGAGGTTTTTATTTGGTGCTATGTCATTTTGAGGGTTTGTGGCTTCATTTTTCATTCTGTCTTCATATTTGCATTGTTGATTTAACATTAACATTTGTACACCTAGATTTTAACATTGTGACACTTGAAAGGCAGAAACAACAATTCAGGTGAAGCTACTTGTAATTGCAGGGTGTCTGCTTTTGGAAGGAGTCTCAAAGCCCCAGAATCTGCTCATTCTGTTGTCTGGAATGCAAACCAGTGTAGCCAGGTCACTGAACTGGAGCAAGGATTGTTAATGAACAGGTCCCACATGTCCCACATTGCCTTCAACATATCTGGGCAAAGAAAACTCCTTGGAAAAAAGGAATGGCCCTGGTGTGATGAGCAGCTGATATCAGCAGTTGCTAAAGCCCTTTTGTGGTCTGCTGAGGAGAAGTGATGTGGTGGGAACAATTTGGGTTTCAGAGTGAGCCCCTGGTAAGAACTGGGCTCTTCCTTATGGTAAAGTGTGGTACGTAAGATTAACAGGTTATACACGAAATACTGAGTATTTTTTCAATATTTAATTGTAGGTTACAGGCAGGGATAAGTAGAGAAGACATGTCTGTAGGATTGCAGGGGTCAGATAGTCATCTGGTGGCTCTGAAGCAGGAATGTAGCTTGGTTTTCAGGTTGCTTTCTGATAAACAGAAAAGCTGGAGTAAAGTTTGTGGGTTTGTGCTGAGCCACTTCCTGATCTTTGTATAATTAACGTATTCCTTGTATTGGTACAGTTAGTCAAGCTTAATTTACCAGAACAGATGTGCAGTTATATGTTGTAAAACCAAGTTTGAAGATACATGGACAACAAGGTTACATTCGACTAATCAACACAGATATATGAATTTTTTCTTAGTTTTCCTTATAGTAAGTTAGACAAAAAGTCTGATTTTTAACAGATAAGCNTAGTCAAGCTTAAAGAATTACATTAAAAAAAAAAAAGTGTGAAGGCAGCATTTTACCAGAACAGATGTGCAGTTATATGTTGTAAAACCAAGTTTGAAGATACATGGACAACAAGGTTACATTCGACTAATCAACACAGATATATGAATTTTTTCTTAGTTTTCCTTATAGTAAGTTAGACAAAAAGTCTGATTTTTAACAGATAAGCAAAAAAAAAAAAAAAAAGAACCCATCAATTCCCTGGTTGGCTGTGTGTGTATGTGTGTGTGTGTGTGTGTGTTTGTTGTGTTTCATAAAGCTGACGGTTTTCTGTCCAGCTCCATCCACCAGTCAGTGTTCCTGTATTATTACTGGGTCTCCAGCCTGAGTTTATAGGTTGTGTGTTAAGATAAATTTAATTCCAGAAAAGAGAATAAGAGGCTTTGAGAATGTCAAAAGTATACAGAAGTTGTGGAGGCTGGAACTGTGAAAAAGGACACTGAGCAGGGAAGGGACATGACAACTCAAGTGCAGAAGAGGCTGTAAAGGGAATAATGGTGGTTTACTTTACACATTGACATCTGGAGGACAAGTAGTTGTCCTGATTTATAACAAAAAAAGATTGTTTTTATGTAGTAGGAAAAAACCACTAGAACCTTCAAGTACTGAAGTCAGATGGTGAGGGATCTTTTGGATGTTGTAGGAGGTTACCAGTGCAATTAGATGCCATCTGGATGTAAGCCTGGGTCCTTCTGCACGGCAGGGAGGAAAACTGAAAACCTCATAGGGCTCCTCCAGGCTCTCTGTGTCTGTCTGTTCTGTTTCTCAGAGTTCAGCTGACACATCATAACACAACTCCTGCCCTTCAGAGCAATCTGAATTTCAGAACATTTCGCCCTCTGCATTATATCGTCTGCTCAAATCAATATTCTGGAACAAGAGACTGGTGAGCAACTTGTGCAGTTCTGTGGCAGCTGTGTGGGGTACAGAGACCTGCAACAACACAACTGCATGGTGACACTGTTCAGTGCAAAGCTACCTGTCCTCCTTACTTCAGTTTTCCTTGGCATTTGGATACCTGGTTTCCCCTTAATATACCTGGGCATGTAATACTGCCTTGTTCTGAGAAATTTGTACTTACATAGCTGTCTGTCTGGCCCATTTCTTGTCTGCTGGCAGCATCATGGTCTAGAGTAAAACTGCTTCACAATGGAACTGTTCCTAAATTGGTTTTCTGCAGGAAAGCAGTTGTGCAGAGAATTCACCAAGGCTACCATTAGTTTAGGGATGTCACACTTTTTACAGTTAATGGAGGGCAAGGGCAACTCAGAATGCAACCTCAACTTGAAATATCATTCCTTGAAAGACTCTCCACTTGTCCAAGATTCATCTCCACAGGCCATGTGTCGGCCTCCTCTGTGTGCCAATCTGGTTGCTAAAAGCTGAAACCCTAGAAACAAGCCTGCCTGGTAATCCCTTCAATGATTATCCCCCTCCTTTTTCTGTCCCCTTGTTTTCCCTAGCAGGACAGAAGATGGGTATGTGTGCCATGCATATCCTGAGGAGCTGTTATTTTTAACCCTTTTGCTTGTTTGTTGTGAGTGCTCTCCACACTGGGTGATTGTCACATACGTCACGCCTTATGCTTCCTCAAGGTTGTATAACCCATATGCTGCATTTTCTGGATAGTTGTTTAAAGTCCTCTTAAAGAGATGAAGGGCCCAAGATGCTGGGAGCTTTCTGGTTTTTACACATATTCCCTGTCTGCTTTCCCTCTGTGAAGTCTGCTAGATTAATATGTCTCTTATTGATGTTTATATGTAAATATTTTATGATTATCATTTGTCTAGTAGTTCTCAAGTCCTTTGAACCATGGGAGCTTACAACTTGTGTTTTTCTCAACCATCTTAGAGTACTGTTTCTTGAATTTCTTTCTTAAATTTAACTGGCTTTCTGCTCTTTTTCTCTGTGGGTACTGAGTATTGTGCATTAGCAGAATTTATTCCTTTGTGTTTGCTGTTCTGTGTGAAGATCAGGGAAGGTAAATGTGTTACTGATAGGTTTGACTTGGATCAGTCCTGAGGCAGGTTGCCTGGAAATTTCTTACTGCATTCCCTCCTGCTGATCTGTAACAGCTCGTTTTAATTTTTTGAGAATTCCAGACCAGAGAATCAAATCAAGACATCTTTAAATAATGGAGGCAGGGAACAGTGTTTGCTCCTCTGTCTCTTTTGGTCATCTGAACGAAGGTGCGAACTCTCCAAAATGAAAGTAGTTTTTGAGATCCTTTTTCTTACAAAGTTATCAAAGATCACTGAGAACACTTCCTTGCTCCCTTTCGTGGTGCTCTGGTTCCATTTCTCACTTCTATTTTGGCTCCTGTGTTTCTTCTCCATTCTTCATGCTTTTTCCCGCTTCAATGTCCTACATTTTCCCAATTCTGGTTCTCAAAGACCTGAAAAGTGTCTCCTGAAACGTGTTGGCATTTTCTTCTTTTAAAATTCACCTCTACAACGGACTTGGCAAGTCAGAAGATAATTGAAATCCCTTTCAGGAAAAAACAGATTAAAAAATAAAAAAAAAAAAAAAAAAAGAGAAACTAAAATAAAAGCACCCCTTCATCTTATCAATTCAGTTAGGGTTAGATTTCAACTACTGTTTAATGTCTCTCACCAATGAAACCTTATTTTTCATTGAAGTTAACATTTTTCCACCCTCTTGCACCCCAAAAATATTTTCATTCACAACTCTGATGCCAGTGGGAGGAAAAAAATGTAAATGTGTTTCTAAACTTAGCAAGAGGCTGTGGTAGACTTGGTTCCCTGAGAGGCAGTGGCTGCCTCATACTCCCTTGTGCTGGTGCAAGGTGCTGTTAGCCAGCTGAGTCTGATTTCTTCCATGTGCAAGGCAGAACTTGCTGAGTTTGGAATTGTAGTTGCATTTTTTTCTCTCCATCTTCTGAGCTACCTTGCTTCATAGCAGGAGTTGAATGACAGGATCATACTCCCAAGGAAAGCAGCAGCAGCTCTCAGCAGACTGGGGGTGTTCAAAGTACAACAATTTGAGTGCAAAATCAGTGACTAGTCCTGACCAGTTACATATATGGGTCCATATAGAGTTCAACCTATAAAACTTTACTGTGGCCAGAAGGAGCTCTAATGGCTTGAAAACACCCATATATTCATATATATGGCCTTAGCAGCATCTGCTTGAGTTATGGGGTGCTTCCATTATCTGCTCCTTTGGTTTGAGCCATCATCATTCAACAAACCCTGGATTGAAAATGGAGCTGCTTGGAGTCTGGTTTTTGAATCACTTTTGTCTTTCTCATATAGTTTTAATTAATCCTGTTAGTCAAATCTGTTCCTAATTAGTTATTGATAAACCTAAATTATCTTCAGGTGTAGTATATTTAGTTCATCTGAAGGATAAATGGTGTGCATAAACAGCTGGGAGATATTTAACAAACTTGTTTCTGGGGTCTGTCCTGTGGTGTGGTGTGTGACCTGCTATGTGTAGGCAGGGCTGTGTCATCTTCAGTCCTATACAAAGGCACAAAAACTTTTTAATCAACTCCACTGTCCACACCAGCAGAGCTGCAGGTGCTTCAGCTCTACCAGGACTGTACTGTAAGTGCTGCAGTGAGCATAGTGTTTCCTTGCTTGTATGGAGTTTCAAAGTGATTCTAAAAATGTGCTTGCAAAACGTGAGAGCATAGAAAGCAAACCAGCAGAGGAAGGGAATCCTTTTGATTCAAGGCACTGGTTAGTATTGCAAGTGGCCTCCAGGTCTCAGATATGGACCCTGAGAAGTAGATGGGGTTGATTTTGGCATCATTTTAGCAAAGTAGATGATAAAATTATTGTAGTCTAATGTAAGTATGCATAATTATCCAATTTAGTCTTGTATGTGTGGCTTGCATTTTAAGAGCAATGCTTTAGGAAAAAAAATATTGGTGAGAATTTAATTGCTCCTGACATATAGTGCACCTTACTCTCTATGTGCTTGGATGTATAGTTTCATTTTTTTTGACAGTATACCCAGAAAACTTTTTGTCTGCGAGATATACTGAAGTTATGTTTTGTTAAAATATAACTTGGGTTTTCTATACAATTTTCTATACAATTTCTTTATTTGTTTCATCAGATATGTAAGAATTGCCTCAACAGATTATATTACTCTATTGCATAAATGTCTACTTATTGAACTATAAAAATCAATATCACAGTAAAAACTGTACAGTGGGGGTACTATAAAGTGTGGCATATTCTTCAATAATTCCATCTAGTGTAATAACCCTAAGGAAAGGTTTTGCCTCTTCTTTGGTTCTTACATAGACAAATACATTAAGCAGAGACTCATTCTGTAGAAGAAAATTTGAGTAATTCCTTGTGAGATAAAAACTTTAGGTTGAGAGAGGAAGGATTGTTCTCTGAGTCCAGTAAACAAAGTTACTGCTCTGTAGTTTTGTGTCAATATTACATATTTCTGATTTGCTGTATTGTAGCAATTGCCCATTCCCTGATCAGTAACATAAACCACAAACATTCCTGAGCTGCTTAAAAATTGTGGAGTGATAAAACAATAAAATTTACAGAATTGTGAGTTAATTTGGGTTAACTGTTAATTTCTTGGACAAGATCCTGTAGGACCATAAAAGCTATTTTATTCCTTAAAATTTTTTTCTTACAATTGTATTAAGATGGTTTGAATATGATTTATTAAAACAATAATGCATTTACTGACTGTAAGAATATGTGTGTTTTTGTAGGACTGTATCTTCTGAATGGTTCTTGTCAAAGTCATCTTTCAAAGCCAATAGGATCAATTTAAAAATAGTGTCATAAAATACAAAGAAGCGGTAAAAAAAAAAATTAGATCAATGTCCAGCAGCTTTCATGGGGCACAGCTGATGCTGACTTTTCAGTGGTCTTTTGTTCACAGACAAAGGACCTACTCAGGATCCACCCAGAGGCCCACCTCTTGGGATATTAAATTGTGTGTTCAGTGGATTTGTTGTCTTGTTCAGTGGATTTGGTTTTAGCATCAGTACTGGAGAATAGTGATCCCATAGGACAAAGATTTTTTTGTTTCATTTCTGATATACTCTGTAAGGTACAGGACTTTGGCTGCTATAAACTATGTGCTTTATTGAATACTGTAATGCATACAGTGATCCAGCCCCTCATGAAAGCCACCAATCTCTCATTCTTTTTGATGAAAAGAATGTGTGGGAATTCAGATTCAGAAACTTCCACTTGATTGGGTGGCAGGGAATATGGTTCTTATTTGAGTACTGTGCCGCAGTCCATTCTTGCAACCAGATAGTACTTAAGCTTTGTAGCTGCAAAAGAAAAAGTGCTGAATGCCCTCATCTGTGTTGGGTATGACTGGGAGTTGACAGTGGTTATTATTTTGGGAAAAGTACTCAGCATTTTTCAGCTCAGCTATTTTATTACATTCTTTCCTATTGCTCTGTGTTGTGCAAAGGTAGGAATGTGCTGTGCTGGTGTTGAACAGGATTGTGCCCCTGGCGTGCTAAATATTGTCAAATCCATATGAAGGTCTGGTTCTGACTAATTTATAACCAAGATAGCTCATCAAGAAGGGGGAAAGTTCTTTTTTGAAAGCCTAATCTGGTGACAAATTGACTGGAGATTCAAGTAGTCTCGATAATTGCCTTGGCTTTTCAGGAGTACTCCAGTAGTAGTGGTTGCACAGCCCCCCTCCCTGACATGCTGAAATACTCTTGGTCAGGATGTGCCTGGGTATCCTGATTGAATCACCCAGCACATTGCAGCTTATTTGGAAAGCTAGATACACTGCTGCCAAGTGAGATTGTGCAGGACAAGGATGCAATTCCATGCTGGAGCTTAGGGATAGAGTAAAAAATTAATGTATCCTCTTAAAGCTGGAGAGGAAAATTAGGCAGGAAGATGATTACTTGATATGGGATTTAGATTTAGCACTACAACTCTACTCTGTTGCTGGTTGCTCAGTTTGCAGAATTTAGGACTCTTCTGGGGTCAACAAAAAGTAGACTCTTTGCATCTTCATAGATTGAAAAATAGTGTTTCAAGTGAAAATAAAAACTGTTCATATCCCCAAAGGATGCTACTTTTTGTAGCATTGTACTTTTTGAAATATGAACTGTACACTTTAGGAAAGGAATGATTAATGAAGGAGGGGATGTCAGCATGCTTCACCAAGTCACTAAGAAAGAGACAGTGGTATCCCTGGTATGGAAGAGGCATTCCCATCCCATTTTCCTAGTTTCTCAGTCTACTCTTAAAATGAGTCCTCAGTACTGGGTACTTAGCAGCAGTTTTCCACCACTCTGTGACTTCACTTTACTATAAGTAAGCATGGATTCATTACATATGCATGTCTGTACTTGGGAGAAGGTGAATTACTGATTCCAGCCCATGCTTTAAGTTATGGGCAAATTATTTAATAAAAAGTGGCCAGAAGGTTCAGTGTCTCAGGTGGGTCAGGCATGGTCATGAGGCCAGTAAAAGGTATGATGTAATTGGGATTTGAAAGGCAAGAGAAGCTGAGATTACATGCAGAACTAGTTCTTTGTACTAAACAATATCCCACTTGGACCCAGAACTTTGTTTCAAGGCTGTGCTTTTGGTCTGGATGATTTGATGGAAGCCCAGCTTAGGTATTGTGATGTGGCCTTAAAAGAGCTGATCTCTCTCTCTGCATGGGTTATAAGTGGTCCTAAGTGCAACTGCCTAATCCTTACCTGCCCCAAGGACAGCTATCATAAAAAGGTGTTCTTCTTGGAGACCCCCTCAGGGTGGGATCAAAGCAGAGAATTGTGAGCTCCTCCATTATAATGGATAGACTGCTATAAAATGTTCCCTAATCTTCCTTGCTGTGTGATAAGGTTGGATTCAATGATCTTGGAGGTCTTTTCCATTCTTAATGATTCTATATATTTGTATATATGTCTGTGCACATATAAAAACATTTAAATAAAATTCCTTTTTATTTATTATGTTTTTCATTTCTCTGATAAAATGCTTTTGACTAGGTAGAATTTCTGTGAGGTGAAAGAAAAAAACATTGCATCTTTTTAAACTTTAATGGTTGATTAAAATTTTCCCCTTTTTTAATTTGAGAATGTGATCAGGTTACAGAATCCAAGTCATGTCTGTGCCCCAATGTGAACTCATCTTCCCAAGGCCTGTAATACAGGGAGTCATCAAGACCCTGAACAAAGACAGGTTCTTTTTCACTATATGAGGATTGACTTTCTTTTAGTTATTTAGTAAAAAAGAATTATAAAGTGATTTTTTTTTTCCTTTCCAAGCATTTTGCACTACTTTGTGTTTAGTCTAACCAGAGGAATCTGACCCTCTCCTAGTAATGAAACTTGCATTTAACTCTAATTGAAGAAATTTAGATTGAAGCCCTTGCTTTTAATTATTAACTTGATTTGTTTTGTTTTGTGGGTTTTTTTTTTTTTTTTTATGTTTGGGAATCTTACTGAATACTTGGTGGCAATACAACTACAAAAGTATATGCAGATGTCTCAGTGTCATACATGTTTTTGTACATTTCTGGGATGGGGAGAAGGACAGATAAAGTCTGATTCTCCATGTTCCTCTACTTTCTTTTCTGCAAGATGGTGATGTTTGGTTTTCATGCAATTTTATATGTCACTCATGTTCTTGGCAAGTGACTGCACAAAGATAATAGCAGCAGGAGAATCAGAGCTCTGCTCTTCTGAGCTCTTATGGAAAGCCTAGATGGCTCTCTTTGAGCCAGCACATGGATGAAAGTCTGCTATCAAAGCCTCATTTACCAAAGAGGTAGATAGCAATTTTATGTATTGAGGGAATAGAAAAAGCCAGCCTCACTCTTGGACACCTGCCTTTCAGATACACATTTGTCAGTCAGAGAACAGAGAACTGCGTGCTGCAGATGCAAAGCAAACACTTTCATGTCTTCTCTGAATGTATTTTAAGGCCAGTTTTCCTGTGTGGGTTTCCATAATGGTTATTGTCTATAATTTTGTGGCTTCTGCAAGTTGTAATTTGGTCCAGGCCCCATAGCTTCCAGATGGTTTTGGATAAATGGAAGTTGAGCACTTGTTATAGATGCTACTCCAAAGATCATTTTCCCATTTGCATATGCAGTGTTGCATATGTTGTTTGTGATATACAGCTAATGACAGAAAGCAGTAACATCACCATCCCTGGAAGTGTTCCAAAGGCATGTGGATGTGGCACTTGGGGACGTGGTTTGCTGGGGAACATGGTGGTGCTCATTTAATAGTTGGACGTGATGATCTTGTAGATCCAGCCATAGTACTGTTATGATTCTATAAACACTTGCTGTTAATGTCCTTGTATGTGTGAAAAATGCCTCTCAAAATGTGTAATTAACATTTGAACATTTAGATACTTTTCAGAGCCAATGAAGATGTTGTTGTGCTTGGTTGTTTTTTTTTTTAGATACTGACCGAGCTTTAGTACTGCTGGAAGAATATTGCAAAAAACTACGGAAGCCAGAAGAGCAACAACTGAAAAAAGCCATCAGAAAGGTGATGGGCATCTTTAAGAGCAGCTTGTTTCAGGCACTTCTAGGTAGGTACTAATGTTTAATACTAGGTGCACTCTCTTGGAGGCCAGAGCTAGTAACTTTCTTATTAGTCACTATTTAATTTGTGTTTATGGTGAAAAGCATGTCGAGATGATCCTTACAGGTTCTCTGAGCAGAAACTCATTGTCCTGATATTTTAAAAGTATTTTCTTACTTACAGAGAAAAAAAAGTAACAGAAACCTAAGACAAGTTAAGATATTGAATGAGTACTCTTAAACCTTGCAGCTTTGCTTTATTTAATGGAAAATATAAAATCAGAGTAGGATATAACTTTGTTTATGCAAAGCTGAAGATTAAGCCATCTTCACAGGTAAATGGCCAAAGTTTAACTGATTTCACTGGCACCAGGTAGCATTGAAAATCTTTGTGTCTTTTGCATTCTGTTTTTGTGAAAAGTGTCAGCAGAGAAACTCAAAAATGAGTTAAGAAAATTGCTCCAGGATACAGTTTGGCAGAATGTTCCCATTCATGTGATGTTGCAGTGTTCAAATAGATGTGCTGGTGTATCACTGTCTTTCTTCCACTTACTTGAAGATCTCCATTTCATCTTGTAACTGATGTTAAAATCAAGTGCTTGTTGTTTTGGAGCTTTATATAAAGCAATCTCCTTAAGTTGTTATATATGATGTTATCAAGGTCATACATGTTTGCCTTGGCATTCCTGTTGTTCCTTGTGCTGTGCCTGAGCTGCCAGTCATGGGAAGTGGTGACTGGAACTGTGCATCTCCCTTGCTCTACCTCTCTCTGCCCTCTTGCTCACATTGCATGGCCCTTCCTTCACACCCAACTCCATTTTGTGAGGGGCTCATCTCAAGGGTGCATTTCCTAACACAAATTGTGTTTGTGGAAGCACACATGCCTTCAACTTGGGCTGTTTGAAGCCAGAGTATCAACTGTGCTCCTTGCACAGCTACAGTCAGGGCCAGTTATGGAAACATTTTGATTATGTGTCATAAAAGTGGAAGCACATCAATAATGCATTATTACTGTGAAGACAATGGAGGTCTGGGACTAGTTTCAGGAATTCCTGTAGCATTTGTGGAAAATATGTATTACCAGTCTCTAACATTTCCTGCAAATGGATTTAATTGATGTTAGTACTATTTTACTTGTAACTTTTCTTAACTTCTTTAAAGTGATTAACTTTATAAAATAAACTCTACGTAATTTTAATTGCTCTGTATGCTTTAAAAAAGGAAATGGATTAATAATTGAATTTACCAAATAGTTATAAATAGATTTTAATATAAGGAGAAAAAAAAAGATTGGACCTTTTCATATTGTTTTTATGAAGGTGACTATGGATATAGAAATGTGTACTGAAGAAATGCACTAGAAGTGACATTAGCTGTACATTTACTTTTGCACTACTTGGAAGTAATTAGAGTACTTCAGAGTATTCTAACAACATGTGTGCTTTGTGTGTGGCTGCACTACAATATCTGTTGATGTATTACACATGTTAGAAATGAAGAAATTATTATAGGTGCAATAAGGTTGAATCCAAAGAAGAACTTACGTCCTTTTATTGCTACAATAACAGATTGAGGAGTATGGTGTTACAGAAGTTAGCATTTTAATTTGTGGGCCTATAGATGTCTTTCCCTTCTTCTTAAATGCTTCCTTTTATAGAAGAGATTTGGGAATTGCAAGACATGTTCAAAGTCTCTCATTATTACATTTGGTTTGTTACTTGGTTGGTCTAGATTCTGGAACAATGCTGAAGAGGGATCTCCTCTCTGTGAGAGGAGACATCCCACACATTTTAAGTGTGGCAGATGATGTTATTGCACAATCAATAATGAGATTCTTGCATAATTAGTATTTAAAAAGACCCTCACTTCCATAACAACTGTTTTAGCTTCATGGCATAGTTTCTCTATTCACATATAAATCAGACCACCACACAAAGGAATACCTAAGGCAGAGCTTCTGATCTCTTCTTAAGTTCTGTTCTGGTAATCTTATTTTTGTCTTTTATATTTACAGAATGTCTAATGGTCTTGAAAGTGTCCATTTTTGTGCCTGATCTTAATGAGACTTAATTTCCAGAGTCTGAAAGTTCATTGCTTTCCAAAACTCTCTCATTTATAGCTGTCAAATATTGGTTCTATCCAGAATGATTGACCTTTTGAATATTTAGGCTGTAACTACTAATGAAAAATGTGATTTTTTTTTTTTTTTTTTTTTTTTTTTTTTTTTTTTTTTTTTTTTTTTTTTTTTTTGTACAGAACTGTTAACCTGGACACAGAGGTGCGCATTCTTACCAGGAATGAAGTTAACATAAAATTATGTGCCAAATTCAGTTTTTGTAGCTCCCACAGCTTCAGTGGAATTTGGCTCCTTTACAAATAAATTCATCCATTGTAACCATCTCTGCCCTTTAAGTGTGGGTTCAATTTTCGTTAACTTCCAAAAGGCTTTAAAAATCTGTTGGATGTCTTTAATTGAGTATAACAACAACAGTTAAAGAAAAATAATAACAACAGTTGCTTTTCAAATCTAGTGTAGTCTAGTTCCTTTTGTTCTCAAATTTATGCTTGTGTGATTATGCTGGTTTGATTGAGCCATCTTTGAACTTGGCTTCTCAATGTTGTGTGTGTTGTTGTAGTGTGTTTTTATATTTTGTAATACTTTGTAATAGTTTTTTGTATTCCTTTAGTTTTCCTAAGTAGTTTACCCCAAACTGTACCCCTTCCCTATACCT
>VZRH01004459.1:1112746-1129553 GCA_013397555.1 Urocynchramus pylzowi | reverse complement strand
CCCTGAGAGGCTCGCAGGGAGACCAGAAGACAGTGTGTGACTATTTTTATCTTCAGTGTGTTTCATAAATATTAAGTGTGGACTACTGAACAGTGGGGTAACAAGAGAGAAAGGAAGATTCAATATTTTTCTTGCATATATTCTACACATGCAAGAAGCCTCTAAAATCATGTAAGGAAAAGTTCTGGAAGTGATTTACAGAAGGATTATTGAAGGATTATCCTTTTACATTTTAATTTGGGTTTAAAAGCATTCCCTTCTCCCTTTGGGCTGTTCTTGTTGCTGGACTTCTTGCTGGAGTGGCTGTGCTCAGTGACAGCCGAGTTAGTTGCTAAGAGGCACATTTTCAAAGTGACATGTGGAACTGCAGTCTCCGGAGTCCCACTTACACTCCAGTGGCCCAAACACAATGCTTTGAAAATCCAGCTCTAAGAGGAGGGAGGAGGAGCAACTCTTCAGAAGGAGCATGCAAGGGGAAGAGCATGAATTTAGATGCTGACATTACTCCTAAGTTAATTCTAGATTTCATTCACCAGAAGGATTTTACCCACTCTGCTATGGGCAGTGAGGAGTTATGCTGTTGTTAGGACCTTGTAAGGATTTTTTTGTAGGTTCATCTGTAGCTAGCTGGTAGTAAAATCACAAGGTTCTCTTAAATTGTAGCACATGTGCTGATGTGAACATTTTTAAAAGGAAGAGGAAATGAAACTTCCAGAAATCCAAATGCCTCATTTGTTGGGATTGTCTTATAATGGGGCATCTTGGAGACATCCTGCTGAGATAAAAAAGGGAAATCATGAGAGTAATAAGTCACCTGGATGTGTCAGGGCAACCAAACATTTTTTGTTCCAGTCCTGTACTTTAGGAAAATTAATAAATTTTAATAATGCAGTACGTAGTTTAGTACAATTTATTTTGAGAAACCTCTGCTATATATTTGTCTAGCCTTCATTTCATTAATAAAAGTGCATGATTCCACAGCTTAGAGGGTGGTTCTGTGGAATGAGAATGGATAAAAGAGGTTTATGTCAGGGTTGTTTGGGTTTTTTTGGAGATACATCTCTATAAAACATCATTTTGTTTCTAGTAGGAATTAAAGTGCCACAAATAACTGTAATCATCTTATGCAGTATTAGGTAAAAACTAATCTCCATAGGTTTTTCTCAAATTCGGATAAACCCAATCTGCAGTTGGTGACGTATTTCCTGTGGACTTTGGAACCGCGTCTTGTGGTTTTTTCTCATGCTTGCATAACTTTGCCTGAATTTTAAAATGCCATATTTCTAATTAAAATATGCATCACCTTTTTTTTTTTTTAATGGTATTGTACCATTTTTGCAAAATAGTGCAGATGTACTGAAACTGCTCATCTTAAAAATTGCTGTAGCAAACATTACTGTTAGAGAATTTACTCATCATCTGTGTCACAGCCTGCACTTAAAGACTTAGGATACAGTGTTACATTTCCAGTAGGCTGGTTTTTTAGACTCTTCCTCATCCAGCTCACTTTTAAATAAACCTTGTTATAATAATCCACTTTAAAAGAGTGATCATGTCTTTTAAACCGAGTCAAAAAGGAAGTCAGATGACTTTTCTGCCATCTCATATTACTCTTCTGTTAAAAGATTGTATAAATGAAGTGGAAGTATAACTCAATAGTGTTACATTAGTCTCCAAAATTCCAGAGATCTAGTTGAATCTTGTATTCTTCCATGTTACTGGAAGGTGCCCAGGACAGGTAGGGTATATAAAGAGGACATTTCAGAGATCCAAAGCAAGTTTCCCTTTGGTTTAATTACTTTAGGACATAGGTATCTATTAAAAATAGCATAGTCTTTGAGAAATGCAAGTATTTATTATAGCTAGCATAAAGCAAGCCAAGAGCTTGATTTCCTATGGATTTGTCTCAGATTGATTGATTGACGTTGGTGTCTACCAGGTTGTGAGCTGGGACTGACATTTCTCTTGCACTTAGGGCCATGGTTAAATTTCTGGGTGGCTTAGATATGAAAAAAACTGGGAAGGAACCTATCATAGGAGTAATGATGGAATGTTGGAACATGTCACTGTCATAAAAAGAAAACTCCAAGAATGAAAAATGAGGCAGATTTTGATAGGCATAGCCAGGCATGTCAACTAAGAATAGTGATGGAAAATGGCCCCCACATTATGTAGGCTTTAATGCTGAGAAGAATAATGATACTGTTGACCATATAGGGAGAAGAAGAAAATATAGATTAGTGGTAAGGCAAGGAATTCTTTTAGGCATGTTGTGTTTAAGGAGAAAGTTTTTAATGAAATATGAGAAGAGAGGGAAGGAGGTGGGTTAGGACTTGGGAGTAGAGGTATGAAAAGCAGGATACAAGATAAGAAAAGCAGACCTGCATCACAGTCCTGGGCTGGAGATGGGGCTGTGCCAAAGTAGTGTGAAGAACAGTTAGAGAGGCCAGAAAATGCGAAAATGGTGTGCTGGTTGTACATGGTAGTGCTGGGATTTGCACAAAAGACATAGGACTAATCTATTAAATACTGAAGGTTGTTACTGTCTGCTCCTGTGATCTGTCTTTAAGAAACACTGCTATTGTATTTTCAGGCTTTCCCTCACAACCATCAAGACTTCTTTTGTACTTTTTTCTTTGAGCAGACCTTTAGTATGCATTGCACCACAGAAAACAAGGCAATGTCCAGTTCCACAAGGTTCCTGATAAAGCTGTTAGCATTGAGGAAATCCAAATGGAGAACTTGTTTGACAGTCACCTTTCTGAGGTGAGGCAATGGTGGCTGTTGCTACTACCCATCTTTCCCAGTCCCTAGGAGGAAGCACATTTCCATACTCAGTACTGTGTCAGTGTTTTAGGGACCAGAGGAACACGAAATGAATTGCTGTGCTGGGAAACTTTTCAACAGGAAAGCACAACTGGGTGTTGCCTATTCATACTTGCCAAGCTTGCTCTTGGTAGATGTTTTTGTCCCACTTGTGTGTTCTGTGTGCTCAATTACTTGCAGTGCTCCTGATGTAAAGTCACTTGTCTCCTATGTCATTTCTCTCTAGACTTCCTCTCAGTGAGCTGGTTTCTGGTCATGTCAGGCTGTTTCACCCACAGTACCAACACTGGATTCCTCAGGTGTTAAAATGTTAAAAATGTGCAGCGAAGACTGTGTCCAGCCCAGGGACGTTAAGCAATCCTCTTGCTGAGGGCCTGCATCTGCTCTTTGTGAAGTCAAAGAACAAAACCCCTGTTGATTTTGCTTGCCTGGGATCTTGTGTTGGGGTGATTCTCTGAGATTTGTATTCAGACCTTCCCTGACTGAGATATAAAGATTCTTCTATAGCTGTATCTAAAAATATTGAAACCCTCCCTGACTATTAAAAATGTCGAGGAGCAAAAGAAATGTGCAAAACCTCTTCAGTGCTGTCATATTTGAGAGATGCTCAAATGACATCTCTGACAATGGGGAAGCCTGTTATTACTCTGCACAGAGTCCTACTTTCCCAAACTGGCATCTTTCTTTGTTGCAGCATAAATTACAGCAGAACTGAAATTTAAATTCAAGGGCAGCTTTTGTTTTGCCTGAAGACAGCTGCAGCTGCTTTTATTCTTGAAGTCCAATTCTCTTAGTAAGCAAATTCTGTGCTTTCTCTCAAAAGAGCTAAAGGTAGTGCTTGATCTTTGGGATGGTTTGAAGCTGTGTGATTTTTCTTTTTATGAGCTGGGGGGTGGATTGCAGCCAGCTGGAGGAACTAACCCTTGCAATTCTCCAGTGAAAGTCTGACCAGAAGGAGTGGAGCGCTTGTTAAAAAGAAAGAAAAAAAGGCAGATCTGTTGTAACTGGTTTGTAGTGGATTTTGGCCCATTGCTGTTTTTGCTTCCATGGTAGTACAATTTCTCCTGCTCTGTTATAATTTCTCTCAATCTCTTATAATTCTTCCCAACTGATGGTGCCTCTGGATCCTTTAGAGGAAATAAGACTTTGCTTCTATTAGGTTGCATTGACAGTTGGCAGAGAGTCCAAATTTAGCTGGTGGGAACTGACTGGTGGATGCACATGGAGAAAGAAGATGAACAGACATCATTTTACTATGGAGGAATTGGAGTGAAGATACCCAGAGAAGGGAGTTTCAGACTGACAGAATGGGCTAGGCTGGAATGGACCTCTGGTATCCCAAGTGGAGATCACCTAGCCCAACCTCCCTGCTTAAGCAGGGTTCCCTAGAGCATGTCACTCAGAGTTGTGTTCAGATGGCTTTTGCATATCTTCAGGGGAGGAGACACACAGCCTCTCTGGGCAGCCTTTGTGTTTCACTGAAGTCTGAAATGTTACCCAGTTTTTCTTAGTTGTGTCTGTGATGGAGGAGGTGAAATATTTCTCAGAATTTCTTAAGTCTTTGCGACTTAATGGATGTTAATGTGATATTCTTACTGGTTAGAGATGAGGAGTAAAGAGAGCCAGGGCATGGTGCTCCCTGTTCTTGCTGGCCAGCCTGGTGATGTGAGTAGCCAGCTTCTTAATATTAAAGCAATTTCCTACCTTGAGGGAAGTGGGAAAGAGGTGGGAATCTTGTGTGGGTACCCTTAATCAGTTTTTATTTGAAATATTAAAAGCTTGTGAATTACCAGGAAAGACCTCAACCCAAAACCAAGGCTCTGCTGCCTCTTGCATTTATGGCAGTGAATGCTGATGGACTCTGACAAACAGAAGATCCCAGCCCAGGTCTGTGTCTGGATTCTCAGCCTGTCTGAGTACAAGAAGAAACCGATTACAGCACTGGTACAACCTGGGTAATACATAATCACTTGTAATCCTGATGCAACCCTCTGCTTGTGTTTTGCTGCCTTTTGACCCATGAATGATAACACTTACATCTCAGACAAGGAATTTGGAACCTTTTGGGGACTTTTGTGATTAGAAATCCAAGAGCTATTAGAAATAAACTGTTTTTAATATGAGCAATGTGATAAATGTTGAGGTAGTTGGTTTTCAATATCCAGCAAGGAATAAAAGCTGGTTTTTGTTTCTGTAGGGTTTGGGTTTTTGGTGGTTTTCTTTTTCTTTTTTTTTCTTTTTTTTTTTTTTTTTTAGTGCATCTTGGCCACGTGGATTCTGTATATAATTAGAATTAATAAAATGCAGTTGCAGCAGCTGTTACTGTGAGGCTGCTGTCCCAATGTGAAGCTTTTCTTTCTCTATGCATTAAATAGGGATAGCCCTTTATTGTTGGTTTGTGATGAGAACTAGAGACTAATTATTAAGAGATTTATTTAGATAATTTGGTTTTATTTTGAATAATGTGGTTTCCTTTTTCAGGCTGACAGAATATAAAAGAACAGTGAGATAGATGATTCTCTTTTGGTGTTAAAGGAAGAAAGACTGGATTTATATCTTGCTAATGTAGTTTGTACATCTACTAATAAAATGGAAGAAAATAATCTGGAGCAAGCTGTTCCATCACTAATCCCAATGTTTATTTTTGTCTCGAAAATAGCAGAGCTGTTCTCCCTTGCTAATGTTTTGGTCTGCAGAGTCATTTTAGGCTAGACTGTGATGAGACTTTTGTTCAGTGAATATAACTTTTTAAGAGATTGCATGGTAATTTTAAAATCAAAGAAACATTTTAGCCTTGAAGAGTGTTATACCTTCTGTTTCTCAAAGCTGTTATAAATGAGCCAAGTTTATTGCCTAGTGCCACCACTGTGGATCTTTTGGAATCTCAGTACTCTTTTTACCTAACCCTCTGCTTCCGGTGTGTTGTGGGAGTCAGTGAAAAATACTGATGGGAGTGATTTAAGTGCAATTGGGATTGAGCACTGAACAGTAAGATGCATCAAAGTAAACTACTTAATCTTAGATACATATACCTGTATATATTTGTGAATATATATAGAATAGTTTACATATAGAATACTTATATGAATTCATATGTACAAATTGTGGCAGGTAACAGTGGATGTTGTATTTATCTCAAACTTCTGCTGTAGTTTGCTCAGGTATTATTCTGTGCTTGGGAGCTCTGTTGAGTATTAAAGTGTGTCTTGACACGAAATGCTGCAGATTGTGTTGCATCCTCATTCCTGTCACATGTTGATTCTGTCATGAGGTCCATTTTCTGTTTGTGTTCTGTCACCCTGATCTGCCTCTGAGATATTTAGGTGCTCTTTGCAAAGAAGACTGAATTTGTCTTTTTGTTCTTTCCTGTCTTCATTTTGTCATCATAGTTGTGTGGCTTTGAATATCTGCCGATACAGGTGATTGAGGCACCATTGCATAAAACCCCAGACTTTAGAAATAGAAAATTGTTTTATAATAATTATCATTACATGTTATGTTCCATTATGTTATTTTGTGTTATGCAGAAAGGATGTGGTATTTCCAAACAATGTGAAGAGAATTAGGTAAGTGATCAGAGGGCAGTGTTATAACTAAGCCAGTTTTGGTGAACTGAGTTCAATTCCTGTACATACACACAGTGTGATACTTTTTATTTATTTGACCTCAAACTTGTTTTCTTCAAAAATCCTGCTTCATTCAGTGTGCAGAACGGGCAGGACTCAGCTCATGGGCAAGTATTTAATTCATTGCTTTCCCATCCTTATTTTCTCTGTGAGAGGTCCTACAGAGGTGGTACTGAAGCTCTGAGAAATAAAAGTAAAAATATCTTCTTATTTTCGAGGCCTGACTGGAGACACTTGTGACCTGATACATCACCACATGTACTACTTCTCATGTCTGACCACAGCTCCAGCTGCACCAGGGAGTGTCACCATTCCAGCAAGACTGTCTCAATGTCTCATTTTGGGTACTTAAAACATGAGGATCATCTGATGGGCAGTTGTTTTTGAAAAATACTGTGTATGTGACTTTCTGACCTCAGTGAGACTATCAATAGGAGTCAGGAGTAGGATCTAATTCCCAGGGTGGCATTTAATGCTCTTAAGCTAAAGAAACCTCAAGAAATCTTCTTATTGCTCTCAGCCTTTCAGCTTCTCAGATAAATGGTGCAAAGTTTGCTCAGGCAGCTTTCCCAGAGCAGGCCCACTCTGTACACTGAATCAAGTGTCAGAGCAGAGGGACGAGTGATGTGTGACCATACCCCTAAAGTGTGACACTTTCTGACTTTGGAATTACCTTGCCAACCTTATCAGTGTTTTGGAGTTAATTTTTCATAGTAATTTCCTAGACTTTAAGGATAGTAAAGAGAGCTTCTCTTCACAATTTCCATTGTGTGATGGTATTAATAACATATATGTTTTAAAGCAAGGTCACAACTGTTGGATACTTCCACATGAGCCTTTGATGCCTGAGCTTTTAGAGATGCTGATGCTACTGATAGTACTGCTTCCTTTCTCTTAGATCTGATTTTTATCCCAATAGGTGGTTTAGATGAACTAGGTGATTTCTACTGCAAAACAAATGAAATATTTCTCCAAGCAGACAGTAATTAGATAGCAGGAGAAATCCAACCTTGTTGCAGTGAGACAGATAGATAGATACAGGGTTGAGATGTTAAGTGTCTATTTTCTCCCGGATCTTGAATTTTCTTGAGTTGTTTTTGATCTTCAGTGTTGAACTGAACTGTGACTTAATTCTTTTTCTTCTTTAACCTCCGCAGACAAAAGGCTGTTCTGTTTTTATTCTCATTATAATTTCATACCCAGCCTGCCTTTTGAGGATTTAAGTTTTGGTGTGGTAGACTGCCTTTCTTATCTTTGTTTAGTTGTGTTTAACATGTAGGAATTAATTTATGTTTTAAGTTTTGTAAATGCAACGTGGAAGATTATATACTTCAAAAAAAGTATCTTTGAGCTCTATTAAAAGTTGAAGTAGCCTCACCCTTCCTCTAAGTAAAGTTTAGAGTGACATCTTGTGGTTACACTGATTTCAAATGCATATATCTGTTGGCATTATTTTATTTTGTCCACAGTAAGCGTGGTGTTTTCTGTTTCAAAATGCTCTGGATTGCTCATCAGAAGTTTAAGTCTGTAATGATTTCTATTAAGGCTTTTGGGAGATCAGAGAGAATATTGCTGTGTGTCATTGCCCTGCAAGTATAGTTCATCTTTTACTGCATAAAGTTCATCCCATGTTCCTGTGAGTTTCCAGGGTTTTGAACTCCAATTCAAGATGTTCTAATGCTCTTCCAGCCATTTGGAATTTCTCA
This sequence comes from Urocynchramus pylzowi, assembly GCA_013397555.1. NCBI lineage: Eukaryota > Metazoa > Chordata > Aves > Passeriformes > Fringillidae > Urocynchramus > Urocynchramus pylzowi. The sequence continues at coordinate 1,121,395 of VZRH01004459.1, read as the reverse complement.
AGAAGTTTCAATTAGCCATAATGCCAAGCAAGTGGGAGCACAACATCTCTCAGCAACATCTGTTTGTGCCAGTTCATTATCTGTCCAAAGATTTGCTTAGATTTAGGTGAAGATAAATATGTCCAGGAAGCTGGCATGGAGGCCAAGCTCATTTCAGATCCATACTGCAGTAGTGTATATGCGTGCTTCCTATGGATCAGCCTCCAAGGTGTTGGGTGGTGTAAATGCACCACCACCAAACCATATCCAAATGCCTAGAAAGTGCTCAGACTACAGTTTTGTGCAGTTTATCTCAGTGAAGTACAGAACTTTTCAATGCCAGGTGGAGATACAGAGAAATTCGGTGCCAGAAGCTTAAAGGACCTGGGGAAACATGAGATTTGCTTTCACTTTTGGGAAGCCCTCTGCAGAGGGGCAGGAAGAGTGCCCCTGCAGAGGGTTTTGGTTGGGGCTAGCAAAGTATTGCCTGGTTCAGGCTCTCAAATTAACCATACAAAGGTCTTTTCCCATTCCTTAGCATTAAAGAGGAGAAAGATGGTGATAATCTGCTAGGTCAAATTTTAACTATATAAAATGTTGATGTTACCATGGAGCCCATCTGGCAGATTGAATACCTGATTGTAAAATTAACTGTTCAATAAAAGACACTTGACCTTTCTAAGAAATAAATTCTGTTTAGGAGAATGGATTCATGAATGCATCTCAAATAAAAAGTCCCTCTAGCACTGCTCTGTGGCACATCACTCGTAACACGTGGCCCCAGATCTGCTGTCAGTCTTTTGATGTGAGAGGCTGGATTCAGAAAAGGATTCTGTGTTTGTGGAACTCAGGTTTTTGTTGGAGGTACTTTGGTCATGTGAGGATGCCAGCATTGATTGATGTGATGTACTGGAAATGTTAATGATTTTTAGCTTTGTGGTAAAGCATACAAGGAACATAAAATCCAAGAAGCCCAGCTCAGTGATCCTAAAAGAACCATCTGGTGACCTCATTTATTAATTTGAGGAAAAACAAAGATGTGACGTTTTCAATTAAGATGAATGTTTGGCTGCCCTGCCAGAATTGATTTTGGTGGATAAGTAAGTACAAGTTAAGCTGTTAATATAATCCTAATACTGAGACTGGAAGTGCTGATGTAGATTGGGTGTACAAACAGAGCAAGTCATTTGGAGGGCCTCTCAGAGTGGGCTAGCCTGTAAAAATTATGTTTGAAGAACACAAAGTGTGTTTAAATGACCTATTTACAGGGATAATTCTGGAGATTTCCTTGCCAAAGTGCCTCCACCCATTCCAACACAGCCTATTTAGATGGTAAAGAAATTTGTAGATGGTTAGGTACCAAACTAGTGCTTTTAAAATCCTTTTTAAATGCCTTCTCCTTTTGTCACAGAAAGGAATGACTGGTGATGATGTTTCACGGGGGAAAAAAAGCTGTCTGCTCTTTGTTTCATTTCTGTTGCACAGACAGCAATATCCTTGTTGCCCTTTTTGAATGGCTGCTTGGTGGATTTTGTCCTGTTATAAATCCTAATCTTCTCTAATAATTTTTGTCTGCCTAAGAAAGAATTTGGCTCTTTGTGCTGAGACAGCTGGATATCAAGTAGGTTTTGCAATAGGAGGCTGTAAAGAGGTTTCCCCATATGCAGGACACGAGGCTGAGATGACACTGTGAAAATCACAGGTATTTTTTCCAAATTGTGACTTCCAGCTGATGACCCTTGCTGCTGAGTGTGGTACCCTCTACTGGGTGGTATGTGTTGAAAATAAGGGCTCATCAGTTAGACAGTCTTTGGGTGGTAGAATAGCTGTTTCAGGGCTTAATTATTGAATCCTCTGACATCTAAACAGCTACTCAGCCTCTTTCAGCAGCATAAAGCCAAAATCTTACTGTGCTGTGATCACTTAAGTCACCTCTTTCATTTTTGTCAGAATAAACAGAAGATTCTAGCAATTCTGGCCCTGATTTTGTGCCAGAGTTCCCCTCACTACAATTCAGAGCTGACATGCTGCCTGCAAAGTCCTCCAGTATTATTAAAAGCCACAGCAAATTTAAATTTAAAGTGGAGGTGACTGAAGAACAAAACTACCTGCAGAGTTTGAGGGCCAGTAATTGCTATCCACCTGTGTAAACCCTTCTGGGCTGCCTTTTGGATTAAGTATTCCTTACTTCTTCTCTAAACCTCTTGTTTAATATTCATGTGTGTTGTTAAACAGCTGCTGCATCCTGTCCAAACATAAAAAGGGGGATGCATTTCAGTAGCAAACCAAGTGATAGTTAAATATATCCCTTGCCTTTTTCAGAGCAGCAGTATGGGAGTTAATTAATATTTATCAATGCACTTAAGTCCTTGAATGAGAAGCACTATGGTTGTGCAAAGCATAGCTTGTTTATTTCAAGCTCTTACCTGGCCATTTTGACCATTTGCTAAATGCACTTGAGAGCAAGCACACAAAACTTGCTATAATGCTGACTTGATTTCTTTTCTTTAAATGGGAACAGAATCAGGCCACACTTTCCAACAGTACAATAATTGCAGAAATGGAGGTGCTCTACTTAACCTGAGAAAAAAGCTCTTCCCTTAATTAGCTGCCTGGCATTTTGCAATAGATGGTAATATAAAAAGGTTGTAATAACACAGTGCAATATAGAAAGACCTTGTTAGGTTTTATTACATTTTCTGCTTGGTAATTTATTGCTATTAGAAAGCCTAATTCTTTTGCTTATCTTGTAATTATAGCAAGGTGTTTATAAGCAGGAGTTCCAGCTGCTTTTCTGTGTTGTCTCATTAGATTTGAAGTTAGAAAGCTTTTTAGACTGTTAATTTTTGCTCATTGCACGCATTTCAGAATGCTTTATGCACCCCGTGTATTATATGAGGTCAACATCATATTTTGTGAGTTGCTACATGAGTTTCCAGCCAGGATAATGAATCTCATGGATTTAGATGGTCTTCAGAGGAAGGCCTCTTCATTTTGAAGACCAACTTTTTAAAATCCTCCTCTGGAATAGGGAGGTAACTAATTTTCCCCATTCCATCAAAAAGCAGTTTTAGGTGTCTGTGTGTACAGTGCTCCCTATCCCTGCATCTGGCTATGGTTCATGTCTCCATTTGACACCTAGGAGTGTCTGGTGACAATGTCCATGTCTGAATAACACAAAAGCCTCCTGAGGAGTCTCATCCTTGTGTGTGGTGCCCAGCTGACTGTGGCTCTTCTGGGACTTTTTTATGGATTGCAAAACCCAGCTGATCTGAACAAAAGCTTTAGTGACTGACCCAAGACCTCACAGGACACTTGTGACTGAACACAGAGCTTAACTAAGGAATCCAGAGCTTACATCACATCATGAGATCATCCTGATCTAGGCTGTCAGGCTCAAGTTATAATGGAAAGCATTGTCTATTCTTATTCAGTTTTGTTATCTTTACTGTGGAAGATGGGGGGGGATAGGATATCTACCTAGAGCAAATGGGAGCCACAAAATGGCAGGCAGTAATTAGAAATCAGAACATTTGCAAATAGGAGCAGACATTGAGTTATTACTGGTGTTAAAACTATTAATACTTACGTGTCTCTGCATGTTGCATTGTTCATGATAAATTATTAGTTTTACAAATCTGTTAATTACTGGAAATTATTTGTCATACAGTTTTGACAAATGCATGTCTGTTGGAGGATGGAACTGCCATCTGTGAGACTTTTCACTGGCAGTCTTGCTTTGGGAGGTACTTGCTCATAACATGAAATGTGAGTGATTATGCTGGAACAAACTAGCTTAATGAACTCTGATGGGATAAGGATCAATATTTTCATGAGAATACAAAATCAAACCTGGATGTTTATTCATGTTCTACTAAACTTGCCATTATTCTGACCCTTTGTGAGTGAGAGTCCACTGATTTTATTTGTTCCCAGTCCTTAGTGCCTTTCTGGAGAGGAATTTTGTCTAAGGGCATGGAGTAATAGGACAAGGGAAATGGCTTTTAACTGAAAGAGGGCATGTTGAACCACAGAATACACTGAGTTGTAATGGACCCATCTGGATCATCGAGTCCAGCTCCTGGCCCTGCACAGGACCATCCCCAAGACTTGCACCATGTGCTTGACAGCATTGTCCAAACACTTCTTGAGCTCTGTCAGGCTTGGTGCTGTGAGCACTTCCTTGGGGAGCCTGTTCCAGTGACCATCCACCCTCTGTGTGTGAAGAAGCTTTTCCTAATATCCAACATAAACTTCTTCTGAAACAACAGTAGGTCATGCCTTCTGGTTCTGTCACTGGGCACCAGAGAGGAGATGAGTGTCTGTCCCTCCTCTTCACCCTCACAAGGAAGTTGCAGACTGCAGTGAGGTGGTCTCCCTTCAGTCTCCTTCAGGCTGAACAGACCAAGTGTCCCCAGCCACTCCTCATAAGGCTTCCTCTCAAGGCCCTACAACATCTTTGTTACCCTCCTTGGGATGCTCTCTAATAGTTTAATATCTTCTTTATATTGTGGTGACCAAAACTGCACAAATTATTCAAGGTTAGATTATAGATAAGAAACAAATTATTTACTGTGAGGGTGGTGAAGCATTGTAAAAGATTCCCCAGAGAAGTTTTGGATGTCTCATCCCTGGGAGTATCCATGGTTAGGCTGAATGGGGCTTTGAACACCTTGGTCTTATGAAAGGTGTGTCTGCCCATGGCAGCAGGGTTGGATTAGATGATCTTTAAGGTCCCTTCCAACCTAAACCAATCTAGGATTCTGTGAGCTGAGCTAGGGGCAGAGGAAAGCTTGGATAACTGTAACCAACACTTGTGCATTATCCACAGGCCCAAAGAAACTGAGAGTGAGATTCAATCCACATAATTTGCACCACAGATGGGCTGGCTTTTAGAATATCAGTTATACCTCTAAATTAAGGGTATATCTCTGTAGACAATTGAAAGAGATGGTGGCATTGAAAGCAGGAGATCCTGTTTGAGCTGAGATGGCCTGGTTAGATTGGCTGAATTCTTAGAATTCTAAGAATTCAGCCAAATCAGAGCAACAGAAAGAGCAAACATACAAGAATAATGAAAACAATTGCTGCTTTAAAACATGCTCTAAAAATTCTAGTTTTGGATTGAACTGGGTTTGTTTCTGAAAGATCTTTGTTTTTCAGAACAGACAGTCCTGCAGGAGAAGAAACCTTTTTTTAGTCTTAACCTTTTTTGGACATTATATCTAGTTGTGCAATGGATTTTTTGGTACCAGTTTCAGTATCATTTGCCTAAGGAGTCAGAGCTGGAGACATATGAAGCACCAAGCCAAGAAAATCTGTCCTGTGTGTGGTGCAAATGTTGCATGTCAGAGGGAAGGACAAGATTGCTCAGAAGCTTTGTTGGTGATTCCTGGTGATTAAGTGAGGTGTATGGGTGACAGCATAAGAATCCCAGTTGACACTCCACACGAATTAAAATATATACATCTTTCATTAACTGCTTGTCTGGGACTATAACAGTTGCTAGAGTAAAATAAAGACAGGACTGTAAATATTGGATAAGTACATCCAGTACTTTAATGAGATAAAGTAACTGCCAGGGCTCTTGGGAAGGTAAGGGACAAGCACTCTTCATTCAGCTTTGTGAAATGTATTGTTTATCATGTAGGGCTTTGTGATTTGGGAATTACTACCAAGCCCCAGTTTCCCATTGGAGTGCCTTTGTGTTATCTCTTGTGTCATTCATGACCTCTGCTGTCAAAATAATTTCTTCCATTTAAGATTTTGGTTGAAGGAGAAAATCAATCAAACAAGTTAGTAAATTTATAAAAGAGATTGTGAATTAGCTATCTTCTTTACTTCACTAAATTTTCAGCTTTGGCCTCTGCAGTTAAGATGAAAGGGTGGGATTTGTGCCTTTTTGGGGGACTTGCCTCTTTTTTGATGTATTTCTCCTCAGCCCTGGATGTCAACTGTCTCTCAAAGTACCAGAGTGCTGAGGGCTTTCCTTCAGCATTTGCTTACAGAGTTTGGTGTAGCATTAGGATAAATGGTGAAGGTTCCTGTAATAAGGCTGTTCTCTCTTTTTTTGCAAGTTATCTTTCCTTTCACTAAACAAAGGCCTAAGAAATGAACTGTTATGGCGGTTTGTCAAACACCAGATTTGAGTTTGTGTTTGTAACTTTGGGTATTGGTTGTCATTTGGTGAGGAGATGGATCTCTGGAGAAATGGGACGGGGTTGTGAGGTACAGTACAGTAATAATGCTGTAATAATGTTATGCCAGGTGCATTTTGCATTTAAATGAGGAGTTAAATTGAGACAATCCTAAGGTACTGGAGGATGTCAGGGTAAAGAAAAGGGCCAGTGCCTTGAAGTTTTGCTAAGCAGTGTGGGTGATAAGTAAAGGATTGGAGAGGAAGACAAAGGATGGCTAGGACATATATACACAGTTCTCAATGGGATAAACACATAAATCCTGATCAGATTAGAAATTTGAATAGACAACTTAAATACCTTCTAATAAGAATTATGTTATATGGTTACACTAGGTTTGTGAGATAACCTGTGCTGGCAAAGTGCTCTCATCCAGCACCACTTTTAAGGATAAATACAAGAACTGTAGGATTTCTCAGTCTGGATTCATATTCTGCAAGATTTGCACTCAAAAAAATCATATGTGAAGGTGTCTGGAAGAACCTTCCTTGAGACAGGACTTGTTTTACTGTGTAAGGGAAATACATGCTAAACTCTGCCAAAGGTTTGGAGATATGGATGTTTCTGAATAGAAGTCTCTTCAAAAGCATTTTTATAGGATTGTGATTCATTCCAGTTGTCAACTTCCTCCAGTGTCTTCAGTGCCAGTCCTCATCATGTGTTTGAAAAAACAGTAGTATAAAAATAGTAATAATAAAAAAGGAAAATGTTATAGTTTGACATAGTTTCTCTGCCAGACATCATCTTTTTGCTGCAAGAAAGCCTTAAAGAATATTAAAATTCCTTTCATTGCTTTCACTGGAAGTCACTGGACATGAGAAGTATGGTATTTGCATATCTCAAACCCACTGCTCATCATTTATTGCTATATACTAAAACTGTGCCACAAACTGCAACTGCTTTTTCCCAAACCAAAAGATACTGGACAAGTGTTTGGCAAAGAATAAAGTTTTGAGGAGTCCCTCACTAAACAATAAATTTACAGTAATTCCAAGCTAACGCTTTTTTTCCCCCTTGGAAGTACAATTTCCATAGTGCAGTGAAAAGACCTAAAGAATTTGCTGCATACAGGTTATTTCTTTAGGGCTCTCAATGGCACCAGGAGTGAATTCCAAATCTCTTGGGTGTGACTGCACAGCTGAGGGTGACTCTTTCTAAACTGGATAATGCTTTCACAAAGCAGCATCCAGTAAAGTGTGCAGATCTCATGTGGAAGTAATATTCACAAGTGCTGGGACTGAACAGATGGCTCACAAATGCAGAAGAAGCTGCAGTCAGCAAATTCTTAGTAGTTTGCTCCAAGTATGGTTACATGAGAAAGTTATTGCAAGGCAAGCAGGAGTATGAATTTCCAGCAAGTTTATGAACTTCCCATGTGCACACTCACTGTCCAACAAATAACTCTCAAAGAATGTACTGATAGCTGAAATCTAGTTGGAAGTGTCTGTATTAGTGAACTAGCCTGGGAACACACATATTTCCACATGGGAAACTCAATCATCTACATGTAAAATAGCTTGAATGGTTTCTGACAAGGTTTTGACCCATGTGATCAACATTCTTTCCAACCATTCACTGCCTAGGGATCATCCCCATCAATCAGTGTACATGGCTGCTCTGTTCTGGAGGCTAAGAGAATTTTTAAGTATGAATCCAAGCTCAGCTCTAGAAGGTGATTCCAAGTGTGTGTAGTTGACATGGCAGAGCTTGTGCACTGTGGGTATTGGGTAACATCTCACAAGCACTGTCAGAATAGGCCTTCAGTCTCTTTTTCAGATGTTGCAGCTTGTCCCCATTGATCTTATGTTGTCTAGCCTAAATAATATGCCTGATAGCAGTCACTCAACAACCACCCTGTTCTTGTGGCTAAATTTGACTTTACCACATCCAGGCAGATCCAGTGGCTTCTACAGCCTCTGTGGACAAATATGTTGTCTGTGAAGAACCCAGGTTAGCTGCAAGTTAATGCATAAAAAATAAGGCTCATAGAGTTCATGAAAATGGAAACCTTTGGAAAGTTTTTAATCATCTTTCAAGAGGAATGATGGTTCACAGTCTAGAGTGAAGCCTTTACATAGCCCAGAAAGCCAACTGTGTCCTGGGGTGCATCAAAAGCAGCCTGACCAACAGGGAAAGAGAGGTGTTTCTCCTGCTCTATTCTGCTTAGGTGAAACCCCACCTGGAGTGCTGCATCCTTCTCTGGAATCCTCAGCTCAAGAAAAACATGAACCTGTCACAGCAGGTCCAGAGGAGAGTCATGAAAATGATCACAAGGATGGAACACTTCTCAGTTTAGGAAGACTGAGGGAGTTGGAGCTGTTTGGCCTGGAGAAGAGAAGACTCCGGGATGACCTTATTGTGACTTTATAATACTTGAAGGGGCTTATAAGAAGGATAGGGACTGACTTTTTAGTAAGACCTGTGGCAACAGATCAAGGAGGAATGGTTTTAAAGTACAAGGGGGGTAGATTTA
>VZRH01004459.1:1047610-1105751 GCA_013397555.1 Urocynchramus pylzowi | reverse complement strand
TTAATTTTCATTTTCTGTGGTCAGTAGCAAGTCATTGATTTTGTACAGGCATCGTTTGGGTTTCCAGCAAGTACTGCAAGGACCCAGATGTTTTCTTGGGTGTGATGCTGCAGGCAGCTGCCTGTGCTTATAACTGATTCTGTTCCTGACAGCTTTGTATAATTGCTGTTTGCTTGCCTGCAAGCCTTCACTGAAACTGAAATTCTTGCACAAGCCCAGATATATCAGGAAAAATGTGGGCAAAGCATATGAAGAAGGCAATTTATCCATCACTGACAGTCTAGCAGTGCATAACAATCTTTCAGTGGCTGGTCAATGGTGAACAGGGGCAGTGGCAGTTTCATAATGTGAGATTTGGGGTCAGAATGTCTATAGGACCTGTAGACCTCCTATTTGTTTTTCAGAAGTATGTCTGCACTCATATAGACAACTGATGAATAGTTTATATTTCTTTTTCTTTTAGGAGTTTGCATTCAGGTAATTATTTATCTAATGCTCATCTAAAGTGTAACAGAACTGACAGGTGGTAGTTTTGGCTAGAATGGAGTAGATCTGATTTCAACTAACCATAAACTTAAACAGGGGCTTTTCAGGATTCATCACCTAGATGAAACTTTTTGTGAGTGATTTTTCTTCTTAATTTCTTTTTTAAATAAATTGACATAGCTAAAATTATTTATAAATGACATTCATATTTGGCAGGGACTGCTGACTGAAAAATAATCATGGAATATATCAGATTGGAAGGGACCCATAAGGCTTGTTGAGTCCAACACCTTGCTTCTCACAGTAAACTATATGACTAGGGGCAGCATCCAGACATTCTTTTATCTCTGTCAGGCTTGCTACTTTGGTCATAGAATCACAGAATCATAGAATGTTAAGGGTTTGAAAAGGACCTTAAGGACCATCTAGTTCCAGCACTCCCTGCCATGGGTAGAGACAACTTCTACTAGACCAGAGGTTGCTCAAGGCCTTATCCAAACTGGATTGGAATGGCTAACCTGTTCCAGTGCCTTGCCACCCTCACAGTAAAAAACTTCCTCCTTTTATCTAAACCTTAATTTCCCCTCTTTCAATTTGTAGATTTCAGTTTCTTTTTTGAATACTTATGGGAAAACATAAAGGCATTTTAGATCTATCTCTGGACTAGGCAGTAGCTGTCTGTTAGTTTCCTGTTTGGGGAAATGGAGATGCATGTATCCACTTGTTTTCAGTGCATGGTACTGACCAAGCTACCAAGTGACTGGCACAGGTTTCCATTCCGGCTGCATTCTGAAATTTGAATTTTCAATCATCTCCTCCTCTCTAGGTTAATTAGTCCAAATTAACTGAATTCTGTCCACTGCTTTACTCTTTCTCCAAGTAAAGCAAAATGCAGCAATGCCTGACTCATGCTTGTGTACCACATTTTTTGAAATAGGTGTAAATTTGTATATTTTTTGACTTTGTTTTACTGGCTACACATCAGATACCCAAGAACTTTCTGGAAGAACACACTCATAAAATTTTTGCAGAAATCTCTGTGGTTCTAATATCATTGGCTTGCACTGAGTCTTGATTATGTCTTAAATCAAGCTCAAAAAGGACACTGATCACCCAAGTGACAGTGAAATCATTTTTCCATGCCTACAGCTAAAGAAGCTTATAATATAATGTAAGGAGAGATGGACAGTGTGGCAGAGGCAGACTCTAAAGAAGACACACAGAAAGGTGGGCATAGTGGTGTTTGGACATGTTTTTGTAAGATCCAAATAAATTTAGGCTTATAAATACACCAAAGAGCTGTATCTTTCTCATGGAAGTTAATAATTAGTTTGAGTGTTGGAAAATGAAATTCTCAGTTACAGAAAATGAAATGAACTCAGTTACAGTAGCACACAACTATTTTCACTGTAGTTTGAAGCACTGACTGTGCACTGGGGGGACAATGCAAAGTCAGTCTCTGTTCTGCTGCTGCTGTTCCTTTTACACCTGAAAACTGTGTCATGGGGAACCCCTGGAGCTTGTTCTTCAGAAAGCTACTCTGAATTAGATTCCTCCCTGTGCCAGCAGACATCCTTTCAACCAAGCAAAATATTCTGCCATCCTTGAACTTTTAACCTGTGAGATGGAATAGCCAGCTCAGTGTGTTTGCCTAAGTCCACTTCTCAAGAGTCAGGGGCTGTTTGCTGACCTCCTGGCCAGGATGACTGCTTCTTATCTGCTCTCAACCTTATTTATTCTCTTTTACTTGCAGCTTTGCTACAACTGAAATTTTCCTTGAGTTTAGCTCTGAATCACCTGAACACACAAACCTTTCTGGTCATAGCTCACGTGAGAGGTCAACACTATAACTGAAAATAAATTATTTTGACATAGATGCCTGTATCTCTGCTGTGCTGCCCTGATGGGTGTCAGGGGTGGGTGAGTGTGCTCATTGAAAGAGGTTCCTCCCCAAACTGGATTTGTTAGTGAAACCTTAACTATGATGCTGTGCTTGCTATGTAGGTAGCAAGTGAGTAATTCTGTAGAAGCTTGGTAACACCAATCACATCTATACAGCTGTGGATGCTTTCTATGCTTAGTGTTTATTTGATTGTTTTTTTCTTCAGACTTGTCTTCCCCTGTACATCTATACTCAATACATTCTATTTGGTAAACTCAGACCTATCAAATGGGGGGGGGGGGATTTCTCTGGGGTCAGTTTGTTCTAACACTCAATATGCTGTTTGGAAATATGTCACCTAAGTGTCTCTGTTTGTAAACAACCTGTCTTTAGCTGAAAAATGTGTTTCATGGAGAAAGCTAGAGAATGAACACAGAAAAGCAGAATAGAAAAAACCAGGAAAATAAGAAGCAGTAATGCTCTTCCTTTCATTACTGTTGTCTGCTTCTGGGAATTAGTTAGATTAAGTAAACCTATAAGACAGGACAGGAGAAAGAAAAGACATCCAAAATTCATACTTACATTAACAGAAAAATACCCTGAAAGGGAAATCATGCCAAAAGTTGCATCTGTGCCTTTTGCAAGATGGTGATAAAAAAGCAAAAGAAACCTCTCCATTTTCAAGATAGCTTCAAAAAGAAAGCAACCAGACATGGAACTACCTCTCACACTTCATTGCCAACGGCTCTTGAATGTGATGTCCTTGGATGCCCAAAAGATTAGCCAGTCTCATCCACCTGGCCCATGTCACAGGGATCAATGACATTTCTCCATCTACAAACTTAAGCTCATGGTAAGTATATCCTTTTACTAAGTTGCACAATATTTTCATAATAAACAGTGTTACTGCTTTTTATTTTGTGATTACACTGAAGCACTAAGTTATTTGTGTCTGCCAATTGTCATGAATTCATTAAATGAAGGAAAGGCTGTAATATAGTCTAAGAAGGATAGCTTTGTGAAGGCTATTATGAAGTACAAGAGTTGATATTCCTTTCTTTTCTTTTTCAGCTCTCTGAAAATGAAGAGAACAAATTGAAAGTTAGAGTCTGAGAAGATTAATAGGGACATCTGACTCTTGATGGGGGCAACAGTCCTCTTATGTGGCAATGCATTATGAACAACAAAAAAGGTATCCTTTAAAATTACTTTGTGTTCTCAGTATGAACAGACAGAACACATGCCACGGGAAATTTGCATCCCCTTTTTATTGTCATAGATTAGGAATCTGTTAAAAAAGCAAAAAAAAAAAGCAGATTTAATCTGTGGTTTGGTGATCTCATATATTCACCAATCTTGAAGTTTCTTCTGCTGTAATTTTATTGGTTTCATCAAATGGCAGTTTTTGTAGGGCAAGTGCATTTTCCTTCTCTGTTGAGGTACAAGGCCTTTTCCTTTTAATTACTAAATCTTGGTTACACTTCATTTAGAGCAGAAATCCAGAAATTGGATGAAGTTTTAGCCTCTCAGTGGTCATTGACTCAGGACCAGATTAAACAGAGAATAAGGTCACATTTTGACTGGAAAGGCATCTGATTGTCAGCTGCAGCCTGTGAAAGATCAAGTCAAGGACCTAAAACCAAATAAGTGTTTTGCACTTGACTGATGTGAAATTTGTGCTTGTGTTTTGGTCTGGTTTCACAGACATTAAATGAGAGTCTACATTTGTGGTGGCATGTAGTCAAAATTGCTCTTGGCCAGCTGGATACCACATGCCTTTCTTAAATTGAGAGAATTATTACACTGGATCATTAAACTTCTAATTTACTGCTCATTACACCTGAAGAAATTATTTTTCTCTCTTGGTGCTGTGTCCTTTTCTGTTTTTCTTACTGCAAGTTTAATAACTACCAAGCCTTATCTTCCTCTTGAGAAGAAACATCTGCTTTTAATCTAACAGAAAACATGTATTCTTGAGAAATCAATGATTCTGTCATCCTAAACATGCTGCCATCTACACTGAAAATAAAGCTTGATCTCATTTGGATTCTGACTTACTAAAGGTATGGGACATCAAAGTGTTTTCCTTAGAGGCCAAAGAAGGTGGAACAGTTTTCTCTGATCTCTTCTTGCTTGACTTCTCACAAGATTCTTTATGGCCAGGAAGCTGTGGTCCTTGAGATGTCTGTGCTGGCACTTATCTACAAGCCACTCATCCAGTTATCCAGCAACTTAAATTTCTTAAATTCTTTTCTGAAGTGTAAGGCTGGCATTTTTTGGATGTACCTCCATGTGGGCACATCTCCATCTTTACTGGTTTCTCAGCTGAATTTCTGCTCAAAGTTGGGTTGATAGAGGTGAGAGTGAATCAAGCACACAGCTGGGCACTCCTCATACTCTTCTGTATTTCCAGATGTAGCTGACTGTCATTGTGGAGGGACTTCACTGCTCTTTGTAGAGGATTTAGCCTCTGCAAGAAAAGGGTCACGTTCTGAGTAACAAAGAAAAACCATCTGTGTGCAGTGGGAAGAGTGACATGAAGATTTCAGTGGCTCATCCAGGCTTTGCTAGAAAGTCATGGGAGTTTGGAAAGAGTCTTAAAATAGGAGTGAGATGCATAATGTTAGAGGAGGCTTGTGATGCAAAGAGTCTATAAGGACAGTGTTACAAAGTTCATATAAGACTCTTCTGTTCTAGCTGTGTTCTGTTGCTGTCTTTTTACATGTCAAAGAGCCTTCCTGCTTACAATATAATTTTAAGGTAAGTGCCTCAGGCTACATACTTGGGAGAAGAATGCTCTCCTGTAATGTGAATATAAAGCTGGTTACTTAAGACCAAATGGACTATATAGAAATGTCTTTTACAAACAGAAGTGAAGAAATGAAAACCAGACTTCCCTTTCTTACACCTAGATTAAATCAGAGAGGTCTCTGTCTGCCTTTATCTTGCAGAGAGGCTCTAAATGCTTTCCTGATGCACACCTTCTGAGGAATTCTTTTATCTGTGCATGTCTTACATTTCAGGTTTGCATGCATCAAAGGGAGCCTATTCCTGGCAGAAAGCATTAGCTGATCTTTAGCAAGTCCCTCAAAGGATCTGAATGGTAATCTTTACCCTCAACACATGTACTTCTTTTCTCCTCATACTCATTCAATATATTTCAGTCATTTAGTGAAAATGAGGGGTCTTAATGTCTTAGACCAAGCATTAATCTCCTGCAGTACACTGGCTGTTCAGGAGCTCCTTGACTTAAGGAATATTACCTTCTCTCTGCTGAGTGTCTCCATCCATGTAAGTAAATATTTTGTATTTGAGCAGCCTGGGCTAGTGGAAGGTGTCCCTGCCTATGGCAGAGGGGCTGGAACTAGGTCATCTTTAAAGTCCCTTCCCATCCAAACCATTCTGCCAATCTATGTTGAATATGCTTAGTATAAACACCTAAATGGTGCAGAGATATGCAGATCACTGAGACCAGTTGGGCTGGTAATTAAATAGTTTGGATACCATCGTAGATTTGGGATTATGAAGCCTTATAAGCTTTCTTTTCCTATGTAACAGCAAAAGGCAGAAATAAGACTGGGGGAGAGTCCTGAGGAAATAGTCTCAGAGGTACTGGGAAGGGTACTGGGAAATCACAGAAGGAAGGGGAGAGATAGAACTCAAAGATAAAAGCAGGACAAAAAGGTAAAAGCAGTGGCCTGAGGACATTGAATTCAAAATCAGCCCACTGAAGAGCAGAAGAAAACGTGGCCCAAAAAAAAAAAAAGAAAAGGAGAAAAGCACAGAAAACAAAGGAGAGAAAAGTGATGTGATTGAAACTTGGAAGAAAAATGTCCATGAGAAGAGGAGGAGAAAAGGAAACACATAAGTGAAAGGAGGTCATGAGAACGATTGTATATAGCATCTCAACTTGATGATTTGTCTTTTTCAGATTTTTTCTTATTTTTATATGAAAGGAAGCACAACTTTGCAAAGTAAAGACTGAGAGGGAAGAGAGATACTGTATCTATTTGTGTGCAAATGGTCTAACTGCCTTTGGATAGGGTGGAATAATGATGGATAGTGAAGGAGAATAGTATCAGCCAGTCACATTATGAGTTTTACTGATAACTGATGTATTTTGAAGTTGAAATGGCAGGGTGAGCTTCAGCAATCCAGATTTTAGAGGTCCACAGTGACCTACTCTGAGCTGTCTGTCTGAGGGTTCTTTTATTATCAGTGGGAAGAAATAACCTCTTTTTAAGAGGTTGAACACTACACTTACAGAAGTGTTTCCCTGCAGGGAGCTGAGTCCTATTTGAAAGGTGGGCCAATAATACGTATTCTGTTTCATCAAGTGTTCAAAAATATTCATAATTTTCATTAAACTTGTTCCATGTTGACTGTTTCAAATGCCAATATTGTATTCCTCTCCACTGAGACACTCCTCTTATCTTCCCTCCTCTCCTTCTTTTAACATGGGAGACACATTAGGGATTCCATTATTGCAGCTCAGCTCAATGTAAAGGAGAACTAGGATTGGAAAACTATTGAGAACATCTTGGATATTATTATATGATTTCCTTGGCATTTAATAGCATTCCAGAGATATTGAATATACCCACTTGTCTGACTGTAGATGCTGCCAAAACCAGTGATACAAGACCTGTAAGCTCCTTGTTTTGGGAAGACTTCTTTCTTGGTGAAAACATTTACTTAAAAATGCACAAATACTGTGATGGTTAAGTATTTTTGGGGGTCTCTATAGCTTGATATGCTTGATAATCTGCTTTGGATACCTCCAGAAACTGGCTGAGCTTCAGAAATGCCAGTTTCCTTTCTCAAAGGGTCTGAATGGTGCTGTCTCCTGGGAATACCATGAGACATCCTGAAAAGGTCCTTGGGTCATTGCAGCTCCTGTTTGACTGGGCTGCTGGGACGTCTAGGAGCTTTGAACAAATAGTGAAGGTCAATGACAAAATAAGAAAGGAGTGGGAGAGTAGGAGTATATGTTGTCCCTTCCCAACAGCAGGGTAGACAAGGATGTGAATCAGGCTGTATTTTATGCATTGTTATTTCTGCTACAAATCCTTATATCCAGCCCTTCAGAGAAAAATCCATCCTAGTTAGGCACAAGATAAGTGAAAGCCCAAGTTCTGCATTTGCTTGTGACAGAGTTCTTTGTGTAAATCATTCTGGCTTATACTCTCACTTGCTTTTAATACATCACTTCAGAGTTGTTACTTTTTGTGATGGGCAAAATGCATTCAGAAGATGCACTGGATTTTCCCCAGTGTAACACAGGTTGTTTGCAACTGCAGAAAGAAGTTGAATGTTGACTCCTTCAGGTCAGTGTTACCATTTGTCACAGTCTGTACTGAGTAGCTGGAACATTCACAGCCATGAGAAGGAACCAGGCTGTCTCTTACATTTATATTCATTCATATCATACAGAATTGGGTGCCTGCAGTAAATTTGTAGATTCTTGCTTCTACCTGTCCCCATGGGTCAGACTGGATTCTGTCACAAACTTGCAGACTGCCAAATCATTGATATACATGCCTCAGTTTCCCTAACTGTGAAACAGGGATCATGATACTTGCCTCCCACAGGCAGTGTTGTGGTGGTTGCCTGTAAGAAAGAAATTTTTATCTCTAGAAACACTTCTTAATATTTTTTTTTGTGTCTGTGAGAAGGTTAATTTTTGGAGAAAGCCATGTCTGAGGAGAATGTGCCTGTGCTTCAGGAGCTGTGAGGAGCAGGTTTGGGGAAGGGTATTATAGTAACAGGGCTCTGAACTTGGAATTCAGAGTTGTATCTTAGGCCTGAGGTGATATAAAAACCCATAATGAATCACAGCCATCTAATTTCAGAAGTGCTAACATGATTTTTTTGTGACATTCAAAAAGAAAAAATAAAATGCTGTGTGTAAAAATGGTGAAAACATTCTATTTTATTCAACATATTAATGTAAAAGCATGAAAAGGATGAAATAGTTTCATTTGTAGCATTCAGTACATAGTTCAGGAGAGGTAAGGGAAGAGAAAGCAGTCAGGACTCTTGAAAAACTGGTATGGTTTAATATAACAGGAAATGAAAGAAAAAATGAAGCAATTTGAAACAGAACAAAATCTAAAATATACCTGGTTCTTATTTGAATCAGATGGCAAAATGTTGGTGTATTTTTTAATAACATAAACACATTCTTACAACTGCTTTTGTTTGCCTTTTTGATTAGCAGTTGAATTTGATGGTCTTAGAGGTCTTTTTCAACCTAAATGATTCTATAATTCCATGAATCATAGTAAAAATGGTGTTTCCTCCCAGTTTTCAAACCAGTTGTTAGCACTGATAGCCAGATTTCAGGGATTTGGTTTGCTTGTGCTGTTACCAGAGATAAGGGACAATTAAACACCAAGTTTGGGCTTATGCAGAGGGTGCCATGAAGAATTGCTGAGGGATCTCTCAGTACTGCTGGTGAAGCAAACAGTACTTCCTGAGGACTGACCCATCCCAGACCCTTCCCTTTAGCCCACATTTTTTGTGATGATCCTGATAGCTTGGTTTGAGCCTGAGTTCCCACTTAGACCTTGGATCTCTGCTGACTTTCCATGGACAAAAAGATGTCCAACCCTATCCACCTCTTTGCCCCTCAGTCTCTGGGGTACGTGATCTACTTATATCAGGAAAAATCAGTCAGCTGTAGTCCCCCAGCTCCCTGTCTTTCTGTGAGGGCCCACCCTGACCTTTGGTTAGGTGTCACCTCAGTGAATTTTTGAGTAGATCCTTGATGCAGATGCAATGGCTCATCTGCTGAGGGACCTGTGAGAGTAACCTCAAAGTCAGCCTTACATGTTGATGTAAGTACACATCATTTTTTACCTCTGTGCCTGTGTAGGCTATGAATATATTCTTTCAGTGTGTCTTTGAGCTGATATTTTCACTGTCTGGTTGTAACTGGAGATAGAAGAACAAATTGTTTTCTCCTCTTATGGTGATATAAATGTGGATCAACTTCCCTGAGTGTGGAATTACTCAGCATAGATAACTCTGCAGCCTGTACTTGTATCAGTTCATACTGATGTGATCTGCTCCTGTGGTATGCACTGTGCTCTTCTCACCAAATATTCAATGTTTGGCAGCATCAGGGAATTGGATAATTTTTTTTTTATTTTGCATCTATGTATGTGTGTGTGCTATGGATGCTTCAAATTGATGCACCCTTGACATTTTCAGTCATTTAGAGGACATTAAAAGTGTGAAAATGCTTTAATTATCTTTAAATGCTTTCTGACTGAAGATATTCCACTCGCATTATCGTGCTCCACAGAGATGCAAAGCTCCTTTCAAACCAGTGACTAGACTTTTGCTCTGCTATTGAATTTTGCTTTCTGTGATTGCTTTTTCTTCCCTTCAGCCATCCCTATCTTCAGTGAACCTATTAGTCTTGTATTTATAATTCTGAATGTATCCTTCTGTACATTGTAAGTCAAAGTGGCTACGTTCTCACTCTTCAAATGTCCTTCAGTAATATATTGTGCTCACATTCTCTCCGTGCCACGCAGTGCATTCACCACAGACTGAAACAAAATACAATGGAGCTTGTGCCAGCATCTTCCTCAAGAGATCTTGAATCTCTCTGATGAAATTTGCATGTGGGAAAATTTAATTCATCTGTTTAGTTTCTCCTAAAAGCAACTGAGAACACTATTAGCTGCTATTTAAAATGTCAGCACTTCCTATAACTACCACACAGTACTGCCTTGCATTGCCACAGTTTCCCATTGTATTCAATAATTAAAGCCTGTTAGTGGAAGAAAGATGTTTCTATTTGGCATATGTTGACTTTTACACACTTTCTATCTTCTGTGTCCTGAGACAGAGCTGTTTGCCAGCTGATCATCACTGCCTGCCAGTGCCTGTCTTTAAATTGCATTAGACAGATTTGTGCTTCTGTACCATGTCACAGGGAGTGTGTTTCATATCTCACCCTTGTCAGAGCATATGGCTTTGACCCTGAACCTGTTAAACTGGAGAAACTATGTTGAGTCAACAGTTTTCAAAGTTGTAATCAGGTTAACCAAGCACACGTTCAGTAAAAAAGGTTTAGAGCAGCATTATTTACATCTGGGATGATGCTTTATTCTTTCTGAGTCTGCCTTTCATGAATGCTAATGGTCCTCTGGCTAGGAGTAGAGACACTGCTGGCAGTAGGCATATCCCATTGCTTCTTGGAGCATTCTGTAATCATGTGTTATTTCTATGTCTCCTGAAAGGCCCATCTGTACTTTTATACCCCTAGGATGCTGATTGCCTCTAGAAAGGTTCAGAAAAGATGGCTGCACTACAGGGAAGACTGTCTGCTTATGAAACTCCACTCTGTAATGAGCTATCAGGAATGATGAGGCTTGACCAAATTCAGAAATTGTCATAATCCCATTAGTTTGCCTTGCTGGAAGCCCTTGGAAAGAAGAGGATAAAAATCTTTGATTCAATATTCTGGAAAAGCTTCAGTTACTTGGGTGAGGCTCAGACCCTAGTCCTTTATGAAGTTCACTCTGGGCCAAACCAATAGATCACCGTTCCACTTCTCATCTGAAAAGTGTCACCTCTGATTGCCCTGTGTCCCCTCAGGCAGCTCTTCTCTACTTCATTGTGTAGAAGTCATCTCACCACTCCATGAGCATCTGGAACCAGTTATGGTGTCTCTGCTCAGCCTTGTTCAGACTGGATTCCACACAGGGTCCCTACACCAGACACAGCATCAGTAGTTATTAACTAACATCCCTGATACACACATCTGAGAAACAAACTAAAAACTTTGTTGTGACAAAGAACTTTGGCATGAAATTTTTAGGTCAGATGTACAAAAAATACATAGGTCCCTAGGTGCCACTAATTTCTGCTTAACTCAGGTGGATTTGTGGACCAAAGGCTTGACATCTTACATATTTACAGCTTCCAGATGTTTTTGCCTTACAAGAAATCATGGTGTGGTATGTGTTGTCTCACAGCAGCCTCGTGGGGCTTCAGTGCAGATGACAAAGGTGTTTAGGCACTTGTATCTGCAGGAGGCCATCTCCTAGAATCTATGAAATATTTTTGCACACACTGACTTTTGGTAAAATTTGAATTCTTACAGTTTGCATGTGCTTTGGTAAATCCCACTTGCCACATTGCTGGATTATTTATGTGCCTTCAAAAATCTTGCCCTAGGATTCCTGGTGTAGCAAGAGTCATAAATCTCTTCATACATATAATTCCACACCTATATATATAAGAGCAAATATCACTGGGTCTTCCACTTTGTTCCAAGCAGATATCAGACCCAGTTCAACCTTGTAACTCAAGTTATCATTTGCATCAGTACAAAGCAGGACAGTTTTTTGTTTTTTTTTTTTGTTCATAGCTATGATTTGTCTACTTAATGACACTAACAAAGAAAACCGGCTCTAAATTCAAGTTAGTCAGCCAGTCAAGATGCCTGCTTTAAGTTTTTGGAAGGGCAAAAATGCTGGATGGTATCTGACCTAATCATGAGAGCATTAAATAGGTGAAAAATGCTACTTCTGGAATAAGTCACTGAGAATTTTGATATAATAGTGTCTGTCACTCACTGCACAGGTTCTGTAGCACTGGACAATGAGTCAGCAGTCCAGGTAGGGAATGAAGAGCAAGGGCATAATAATTTTCTTTGACTAGAAGTGGGTCACCCATCAAAAGAGTTTCCTAAGCAGAGTAAACCCTCTTTTACAGCCTTCTGGTAGGGATGTTGGAACAGTGGTCCTGGGCAAACATATCCTGTGGTCTCATCTACTGTACCTTTTTTTAAAATTAAATTTCCTGGCTGTTTATGAAGGAAACATCTACTCAGGCTTTGTTTCTTTTTTCCCTCTGTAACTGCAGTGCTGTTAACAATTCTGGCAAATATTTCCTCTCCTGTATTTTCATTGTTGTCAAATACTTGCAGAATTGCAATTTTGTATGTATTAAATGTTTTGCAATGACTTGCAATTTATGCAACATTGCCTGTCATCCTGTAAAGTCTAATTCTAAAGTACTCTCAATCACCATGTATTACTTTATTCTGTGAGTACTGTTATTACATGAGTCCTAACCGCCTGGCTTTTGCTTTTTTCCAGTCAACTAATTTTTATCCTAAGTTTCAAAGTCATGCTGAGCTTGTCCTGCCCACAGCTCTGTAAAATCAATATAACCATTTTCATTTCCACAAGGGCTGCACCATACTGCCTTTGTAGAGTTATCATTTTAGCAGTATGGGGGACTCTTGTGCACATGTGATGTATGTGCTCTGTGTTTCTGTGTCACCCAATAGTCCTGTCCTAAGTCGTAGGGAGTGACTTAAAATGAAACAAATAATGTTAGGTTTAATTTTTTTCTGGATCTAGGTTGTTTATTTCTTTATTTTTAATTAAAACAAACATGATTATGTTTAATTATCTTGTTTAATATTCAACTTCTTTTATCAGATGCCCACGTAGAATACACAATACAATTAAGCAGAAAGCTCATTTTCTCATTTGAGTTCTCTCTCACTGTCTGGTAGCTGCTCTTCATTTGGGAACTTCTGAAAATTTAATTAAGGTACAGGTGACATCTTTCAGCTCTTTTATGAAAAAATAGTATGCCCTAGGAACATCCAAGTTCATTCATCTGGCTGTACTGTTTCTATATTCTTTTTGCTTCTCAGTGTAATGCTCGATCAACTAGCAATTCTTTGGTCAAAATGTATGGATAAATATTATATGCTTGTTGCAAGTCTTTCCAATTATTCTATAGATTTGCTCTGCTGAGATGTCAAGTTTAAAATAAGCCTGTTGCCTTCCTTTCATTCCCTCTGCCTTGGAAATTTGGCTCAGAAAAGCAGCATCCATCAATAGATTCAGCTGGAGCTGAAGTGCCAAGAGCTTGCAGATTCTGCTCTTGGCACAGCCAGGTGTGCAGTTGTGAGCAGGGCCCTTCTTCTCCATGCTGAACTTTGAAGGAGCCTCTGCTGAAATTTGCAGATATGGTTTTGTCCTTTTACTTAATTGCCTCCACATTTTGAAGCCTGTAGTGAATATTGGCTTGACTGGCAGCAGTAATCAAAGAGCAGAAAACTTCTCATTTGTGTCTGCATCTACAAAGCTGCACCTGCAGAGGCCTCTATCCAGTGGGGGTTTTTTCAGTTTCCAGTATTTCATAAAAGAAACAAAACCACTTTTAAAAACAAGCTATAAAAGATGTTTCTCTTGTTTAAATTGGGGGTATAAAGAAACATCTATTTAATAGAGATATTGTGAAGATTATGTAGTTAAATATTTAAAGATCTTTGAAAGCGTCTGTAATTATATTCAGTGAGTGCAGCTTAAATATTTTCTTAGTTCTAACAGGAAACAGAAACTCAAAGTGGTTGTGTGTAACCTTCTTACAAACCCACTTTCACTGCTCCCATTCTGTTTTAGACATAATGCATTAGTAGCTTTCCCCAGGAAGAATCCCTGTTTTTCTTTTATTATTTATGACTTAGGAAGAATAATTGATGTCAAATATGTCTGTTGGCTCCTGTCTATTACAGTTACCAATTTGGCAGTGATTAATAAAATATATTTTATTTTAGTGAATAATACAGACTAATACAACGAGAACATATCTAATATAGTAAAAAATATTTAATAATTTGTTCACTCCCTAGAGCTCTGCATTATTCTTTGCTCCCTGGTTAAGCTAAATTTTTAACCTGTACTTCCTAGAGCAATGATTATCAATACATACATGGGTCAGAGGGTGTTGCCAATGTATTGTACTTGTATTTGCAGTCTCTTCACAAGTCAGAAGTTTCAAGTCTTACATTTTTTGCATTCATCACTCACTCTTGCAACTTTTCATCTTCTCCTTCTCCCCTTGTGAAAGCAGATTGGAAATACATTTTTTTCCTGTGGTCCCTTATTAGTTTGTGCCCTTCAGTGTCCCTTTTTTTTTTTGGTCGGTTCTAAACAGTTTGCATTAACAGTTCAGTACAAACAGCTATGAGATTATTTTGTGACTGGTTCTTTTGTCATCACTCTTTCAATGTTTCTCATCATCCAGACCATGCCCACATAAAGTCTTGGGTTTATTTCCTTCCTATAGTGTCTCTTGCTTTTTCTTTCTTTTGATGTTTCCTGATAGAAGTTGCACACTATGCTTTTCCCTTAGGTCTTTGTTTTAAAATCCACCTCCTCGGTGGTTTTATTCTACATTCACTCAGTAAAAGCTGTTAACTCTGGGTCTCCTTTTGCTCTCTCTCCATGCAAAATGAGAAAATTAGTGAATTCAGGTGCAATTCTCCAAGAGGCAGTGGTACATCCCACTTAGGTGACATCTGTGAAATATTGATCTTTATAGAAATAGAAAAATCTGCTCCAGGAAACCATATTCTTTCATTTTGTCTCTTATTTGCTTACTGATGTGGCATCTTGCTACAGTTCTTGAACACTTAGTGGAATAGTGATAGGGTTTACATGCAAAATTTACATCTTCCTATTTCACTGAAGAGGAGAGAGAAGGTGGGATATATTTCTTCAGGGATAATTGGCAAAACTGTCATGGGCACCTTTAGAAAAGTCATGATCTCATGACCACTGATCAAAGACACTGCCTTATGGTGGTTTTCTAGTGACTGATTTGTAATTTTTAGTGGTTTTATGTCCACTCAATCCAAACTGGCAATAATTGGGCAAATGTAGGCAGAGAAACCAAAGATTAAATTGTCCTATAAAGTGATCTGCTGCTTCAAATCTTTTCCTGTTAATCGATGTTGAGAGACATCAGTAAGGCAGAATATGGAAACTTAACCCACTTACTGTCTGATATATTTTGTGGCAAAACAAGATTAGTAGTAAATTTGTCCTGGATTCTTAGAGTACTGAGAAAGTACATTTGTATCACAGGGTGAGAACATCTGGATAATGAGGAACACAGAGATGGGGGCAAATGAGGTGAAGTGTTTTAGGACCCTACTACTGTGTGAAAGAGATGCAAAAAAGGTTGCTTGAGAAAACCCTACTTTTCTTTTGCTAGTGCTTGATCCTGAGCTGTTGCTCAAGAATACTTGTTATTCAGTGCAGTATGAATAAGAAAAAAATCTTGCTTTGTCTCACCTGTTTGATTACCTTTTATACCTTTAATTCAATTCTTGGCATTCTTAGTAAAATGATAAACTCTTAGGGGTGAAAAGCCTCCTTTTGACTTACATTTGTTACACTTTCCTCTGGAAGGTACTGTGGTGTGAATTTGGCAGCTTAGATACTTTATTTGTGGTGCTGTCTTGGGTTTTTTGATCATTGACGTTGATCATGTCAATGGCATTTCTGAGGGTGCTCAATGCTGATCAATTTGTCAGTAACAGAGTGTCAATGATGTAAAACTTTTTGTTAATTTGGCCAAGGCTTCTCCACATAATCCCACAGGAGCAGCAGAGGTCTCTGGTTGTTCTCATGGTTTTGTGGGAAGCTCTGCTTAGGAGAGTTGTTCTGGAGTAAGATGGCTGTATATGTTGTGCATGTGGCTGTAGTCCTAGAACAAAAGGGTGTTTTCCAACAGGTTGGTTTGATGGTTTTTCCAAAAGGCAGCCATATTGGTGTCAGTCAATCTTCTCCACCTTTCTAAGATTTGTCAGGTTCGCAAAGCAGGTGTTGAGTGTGCAGGATGGGATGGCTAAAGGTGTGTGAAATTACACTGCACAGAACTTTCATTCATCTTCGATCAAATAAACTCAGTCTCAGAGCCAGGTGCTTAAATTCTTACAAGTTGAGAGAGACAATACATGTTCCTTCCTCCATCAATATATTTGCCTTTCTTAGGGCAGAAATGTCCTTTTCCCATGGCACAAGTGCCGTGTAGATACCTAAACTGGCTGACTTGTAAAACCCAGCTTCATTTAGGAGGCAGAGAAAAGATGGGACTGTAATCCTTCTCTTCCATTAAAGGAGGTGCAAGTAGAATGGGAGAAAGTAATGGCTGCCATCCTTTTCTCTCACAGCCTTGCAGGAGCTTCCCAGGGCTCAGTCCCATACCTGAGGTTGCCAAATGGGCTTTCATGTGGCCATGGGTTTGGCAGTAACTGTAATAACCTTGCTCTTTAAGTGAGGATGAGAAATGAATATTCTAAATGGGAAGAACTTTCACAATCAACAACAAAAAGTAAGGGTGTTCTCTCTGTTCTGCTGATACCACTGATTTCAAAGTCTTCTGATTAGAGGAGAATATGCAGAAAATTGTATATGGCTTTTGAAATGATTGCTGAAGGTCTAAAAAGGAGGGAGAAGGATCTGCTTCTCATAAGAGCTGGTTTAAAATTGCAAAAGTTTTCATTTAATGAAAATGAACATTATTCGTTTATTTAAATATGAAATTGTTTTGCTTGGTCAAGTTTCCTATTTTAATTGAGTAGTTTTGGATGGGGCCAGTGAGGAGGGATTACTGGTTCAGTATCTAAAAGTCATCTTTGAAGTAAACTCAGACTTTTACCCTTCAGTTTTCAGGAAGAATTACTATGTTCCCACTTCTCTTTCTCCTTTGCATTGCCATGGTTTTATTCCAAATTGGGCTGTGACAAAGTATCACATAATTTCAGGGATTTTTCCCAGAGACAGCCTTCTCAAGTTCATGTAGTTGTGGTTTCTTGGGAAGGTGGGATGTAAGAATCTGGCTGTGGTGTTTCCAACCCATATTAAAAAAAGTCAAAAAAGGAAGAATACCTAGGAAACATTTAATATTCTTTGGCTGCCTAAGTCAAGACAACTGTTTAAAAAAGGAATGATTAAATCCTCTCTGAAATCCAATTGCAGCTAATAGGATAATAGAGGGTCACAATAGCACCGGGCTAGATCATCTCAGTACCTTCTGAAGTTTAGTGGCCAGGAATAAGTAGAGTGTGCATGGGTTTGACAAGGTCCCTATTTATTATTTTTAGTATGTTGAATTCCTAATGAATGGCTTTATTTACAAAAGATAATAAAATAGCATGCTTAATTTTGAATGACCCCTACCATATATTTGCTCTTTGACGGGTTCTTCTACTCTGGTATTTTTCAGAGTTCAACTTCAGCTGTCATCCTGCACCCTAGGACCATCACTGACCACTACAGCTGCATCACTTGCACCGTGGCATGTTTTGACATCAAGGAGAGCTTAATATTTCTGCTATAAAGAATGTGGACATGAAAACCATCTTGTATATTTGTGTCCCTGAATGTCTTCCACTTGAGGAAAAACCTGTGTGTTGTTGGATAAGGTCCTCAAACATAATTTAAAAACATCACCAGCAGGAAAAACCCATCATGAAGTGGGAGAAAGTCTTCTTGAACCCTGTTCATTTGAATCATGGAGCTGTTTAGAAGCGGATATTGATACGATGCAGCTGACGTGTGACAGAGTACCAAATGGACATCCTTAGAGAAGTCAGTTCTAACTTCCCTAAGTCATCACTACTCTCTTAGTAGGCCATATTTTTTAGGGAATCACTCAGCATGTGTATCAGCTTACCAAGTCCAAAATCCTTTTAAGCTGCATATTTCTTTTGGAGTGAAAATTTGAGACAGTGTAGCCCATGAATTGCTGTGAAGGCATCGAAGCCACGTTTCTCACTTTTAAGGGACTGGTGTGGTGGCATACAGGAGTCTAATGTTCCATGTAATTTATGATTTTCCACTTTATTGAGGAAATAATTCTGTTTGTAGTTTTATGAACTTGCAGTCTTGAATACACAGTACTGCAGGTCACAATTTTATCTATAGGCTGTTCCATCTTAAGTGAAGAAATACTATATGTTGTTAAAACTCTGATCTCCAAGAGTTTGTTAAAAAAAACCAAAAACATTAATGATGTTTGACTTAAAATGTAATTTTTAAAAGTTGAACATTTATTATTAAAATTTCTTTAAAAAAAAAATAAGGTTATCATTTTTGTGCATTAATGCTTGTCTGACAGACACTGGAAATATTTCTCCTGAAAGAAGAACACCTTTAGTCACAAGCCTGAGGAAATGACTCTCACTGTAGATGGATGGATACTTTGAGCTTATGTGCACATATTGAAGCTTTTCCAAGTGAAAAGTCCTGAGTGAAAGCTAGGGGGGGTCTGTGTGTAGTGATTGCACCCGTGCCTACATGTTCATACAAGCAGGAAAAGTGCCCTACTGCTATCTTTGTGTCCACAGGGTAACTCTGAAACTTTCATCCTCCTTTGTTGCTGATACTGTAGTGGCTGGAGCAGGAGCCTGTAATTCTTCAGTCAGTTCTCAGAGCCCTTGCTGACTTGTTTTGAGCCCTCAGCAGAGCATGTGGCTGTTGTGTGTGATTTTCCAGTGTGCCATAGGAGGCGAATTGCATCTAATGATTGCACTGTGGGACTTCATCCAGTCATGTTTGTGCACTGCTTGGAGGTTTTTCTGCTGAAGGTGGTAGTAATGTTTCTTCCAATTCCCAGTTCATCTGTGCTGCAAAGTAAGTAAGAGCCTCTTGAGGTCACAGTTACTTCCCTAAAATGGTTATTCATCTCCTGGTTGAGATTTAGTGACTCATTTGCTGATAGAAGTTTTTATGAGTGGGTTGTCTTAATAACCTACAGGCCTAGAAAAAATCCTTTTGCATCTTTGCCAGCCAGTGGTAGATTATATGCATTCCATGTATTTCTATTCAGGTTTTCACAGGGGAATTCAAATCTTAGAAGTGAAACTCCCTTTATTTTCACTCAGCTTTGAAAGACAAGCTTGGGGAGGTAGGCTGTTCTCCTTGGCCTAGAGAAAGAGCTGTTTGGTTTCACATTGTGCCATAGCAACTGTTTTATTTATGGTGGTGAAGGAGGGACAGAGTTTAGAAATGAAAAAAAGCTTTGGTTAAATAGGAACACCATTATTTCTGTTGGTTTTTACAGCATTGTAATATCTGTATAAAAGTTATATATATGGTTCTTTAGAGGAAGAAGAGGCTATTTTTTAAAAAAAATGTAGGTTTTTAACCTTCCTCTTTGCCCCCCAAATGAAAATATACATAATGAAAATATACAGAAATGAATTATCTGTATTTTAACTTGTGTAATAATTTCCACAGAGACCCAATAATGGACTATTTTGAATTTGTAGCAAGGCAATTAGACAAGCACAGTCAATACCCCTAATCATAAAGATAGTTTCTGCCTTTATTAGTTTCTAGTCCCATGCTGAATGTGTAGAAATCCAGATAACTTCAGAGGAGAGGCAATGAAGTGAGACTTCTCTCCCTGTTGCTGTCATCCTTGGGGCTGATGAACTGTTTTGAATCCTTGTGGGAGCTTGGAAAAACAGCCTCTATCAGGGGTGGGAAAATGAGATGGATACCTTGCTTTTTTTTGCACAGAGATGTTCCATTAGTCCTTTCTGGCCAGGATTCTGTGTGTGAAGGGATAAATCATAATCATAAAAGGTAAAAGCCATTTGTAACTGAGTACTAATCTTGAAATAATTAATGTAACTAATCTAGCCAGTCTTAAATCTTCTCCTTATAACAGTAAGGATACCTTAGATGACCCTGTCCACCAATTAGTTAGGCTCAGTCCTTTAGCCTCAATGGGTCTCTGCAATAGATGATGCAGATTCCTAGTACCTGTTTCCTCCCAAAGGAAGGGACTGGAGGGCAGTATTTAATGTTTGGGTTATTATGCCCAAAATCTTGTGTAATGGCCAGAAGCAAGCACATTATGAATGTAAGTAAAGGCATTGCTAGTATAACTGAAATCATAAAAGTCCAATCATTATTAGGACTGTTTATAAAAAATAATCAGTTCCAGTAGTTATGCTCACACTTTTTAGTTTCTACCCCTTTTCCTGATGTTGTGCTCACTCTTCCATGGGCCCTAGGGTTTGTGATTTCAGTCTGGTTGTGGTGCTGAGGAGTGCTGGATTTTATGACAAATCATTAGCATCTGGAATGATTTGTTGGGAGAAATATGATGTTGATGGTTTTTTCTTACTCCCCTTAGGATCCACGTGTGGTGCTTTTGTTTTCTAACACATTTTTATGCCTTTGCTCATTCTTCATTAGCCTGCAGCTCCAGGTTATAGCCAAGTAGTCTTATATTTGATGTTCTTTTTGTATGATAGATATTGCTCCTTTGTTTTTTTATAAACCCATGTTTGTCCAGTATTTCCTTTAATTGATCATGAATGAGTTATTTATGGTGATGAAGTCTCCAGTGCTGGGCTGTGCCCCATTTCTTATCACCCCCTGACTGTAATCCTAGATGCAATGTCCTGTGTCTCTCTCTCTGAAAGACTCTGATGTTGTTCCAGGCTTGTATAACTCTATACCAGATCCCTGTGTTAGAGCCATAAATATCCCATTCCAGATGGACTGTTTGCTTGTTAGCTCTCTCTCTCTAAAACTGTAGCTGTACCACATGAAGATAAACCTAAGTAAAACAAATCAGCCATGGGCAACCTGGCCAATTAAATCACTGTGTCAGCTAAACCAAATTAAAGTAAAGCTGTAGGCAAGCCAAGAAAAGTTCAAGTGGCAAAAGAGACAAAGCTCTGTCCTGAGGCCTTGAAAATTCAAGACAAAGCTAAAGGACTGCTGCTAACAATGGTGGTACCATATTATTACAGGACAAGATAGTTATGGCTGAATTAAACTCAGGAAAGATAAATCTTTCCTTTCTTTAGAGAACGAGAGCCAGGAAGTTTGTGGAAAAGGCTGTGGCACACAGGGTTCCTTGCAGGAAGAATGGGTTGTCTTGTTGGATTGAAGGGCACTTATTTGTCATCTGCCTGCATTTGTCAGTCATTTCCTCCTCTCTCCTGCACAAACATTTCCCTCCTGTTGATTAAGTTTCTCTAAATCTGCTCTACGTGTTGATGTGTTGAAGATCATAGAATCACAAGAATGTTTTGTGTTGGAAGCAACTTGTCCCAACCTTCCTGCCATGGGCAGGGCCACCTTTCACTAGACTAGGTTGCTCAGAGCCCCATTCAACCTGGTTTGAATATTGCCAGGAGTGGGGCAAGATGGCTATGATGGACAAGATGTCTACAAACACTGAAATCTGGTGGCTGGATAGAGAAAAAAGGTTGACAATAATTTCCCTCTGCCCCACCATCTCTTCTTTCCAGAAAAGTAGGAACTCTACTCTTACTCATATTGTCTATGTTACTGCAGTCCAATTGCAATGGCTAGTCAGCACATTTGTAGCTACAGCTTCTTTCTCTACCAGCAGTTTGGGAATGCAGCAGAGACCAAACATTGCTGGAGAGGAAAAAGTGGTAAAAATGTGGGATGACAGCTGGAGCTGTTGATTGCTGTACACCTCTGAAGGAAGCCAGTTCTGGATAGCTCTGTGCCCACAGCACTGTGTGTTCATGAGTTATAACATGGGGAGCCCCCAAAGGAACTGCTCCAACCAACTACTGCAACTAGAAATATTAACACTCATTTCTGAACCAAGTTGAGGGTGCTTTGCATTCATCTCTATATGCTCTCCCACCTCTGCATATTGGTTTCTTTTCCTATGTTTCCCAGCCATCTTTATTTCTTCTATTTCCATATGGGACCTCTTGTCCACCCTGATGAGATCTGTCACCTGCTTTTCTTGGCCATCTAGAAGAGGCCATGTTCTGAAGTACCCAGGGCACAAAACAGACTTTGAGAACATAACAGGGGATCAGTGGTAGAGCTGATTATTTGTGGCACTGGTAGAGGTGGGTCAGCAAGGAGAACACATCTGCAGTCAGAATTTTGAAGCCTATTAAACAGTGATATTCCATGATGTATGATGATACTCACATGAGAGCTCTGAACATCTAGGAACTGGATTTTGCTCTGTCTACTAATTTCTCTGTCTATAATAAAGTTCAATTTTGTTCAGGGTTTTTGCAGGTGAGCAAACCTGTGGGCTGTTTCTTTATGTCTGCTGCATTTTAAGCACTAAAGGAAAGTTGAAGTTTACAGACAAATTCTTTCTGAGAGTTGGCATTAAAGGAGATGTTAGGACATTTAAAAAATATATATTTTACAGTGAGGGTAATTGATGGGTCAGCGATGCAGTTCCGCTTCCTGAGAGTGATTTCCCTTTGATTAGGTTAAGCTTTCCAAATAAAATGTTCTGTAAGAAAACATGAGACAGGTTAAACTTCATGTTATTTGGTTTTGTTAGAAATGAAACAGAAAATGAAAAGTAGGTTTAAACTTGTCAAAGCTCAGGCTTTTGCAGTGATTAGTGTATTTCTTATTTCACAGCAGGTTGGTGTGAAGCTCTCTGCTTCCGTCCAGGCAACTGCCATTGAGACTGAATTCTCTAAATGCTAACAAAGAAATAAATTCCTAAGTATTTATAGATGCAACAACTAACAAATGCTGTTTCACCTCTTCAGCCTTCTCACTTGCATTTATAGAAGCCTTTTCCCTTTATGACTGGTGGCAAGTATTGCTCATACCATGGGATTTTTGCCAACAATTTCAAAAAGAACATGATAAAGTCCACGGGAACTGGTTGTACAACCTCAATCTCAGTTGTTCCTCTGGCCCACTACTCTATAAATCCCAAATTCTAGTTAATAGATTTATAAAGCAGAGTGCCACAGGGGACCATTAGCTCATCTGGCTTGATGGCCCATACATCACAAGCAATTGCACTTTATGCAGTACCCTTTACCAAGTCCAGCAGTGTTTATGTTTGGATAAAGAATCCTTGCCAAAAAGGCATTCAAGTCTTGGCTTGAATACATCAAGGTAGAAAGAATCAGCAAATTTTACAGTAGTCTCTATCATTGACATCTTGGTTAATTACTTTCCTGGATAAAAGGTAGGGCTTATTTCTGATTTGAAGTTGCCCAGTTACGCCTTCCAGACATTGTTTTGTGTTGTACCTTTGGTAAATTAGAATTTGTTAACATGACCTTATTGTTACCAGAGATCTTGCCAAAGAAAAAGCAGTGTTAGAGGAATGACTATTTAAATAGAAAAAACTCTTGTGGTGCCTCTCATTGTGGCATTTCCATGACAGCCAGTGGTTGTTCTGGCAAACCTGGGTAGTCTGCCCTACCTGTGAGAGTTAAAGTAATCCACCCATGGCTGCTGCTGTGCCAGTGGAATACCCAACATGACACAAAAATATTGTGTACTTTCAGTTACACATCCAGAAGGGTTATTTTGCAGAATCTTCTCTTGGCTTACTCATGGAATTATGTCAGAGAAGATAATTTCAGTTTTCCTGATCTAAGATCCCTGAATTCTTCATACTTTAGTTTTAGCTAGTTTTGTATTGTATACTTCCAGACAAGTCAATGGACTTGCTGAGAGTTGGATAATGATTTAGAATGTCCATCCTTTCTGCTTCTTTTTGTCATCCTGTTAAAACATCACCATTCCAGTTTCTTCAGTTTTTGCTCTCTTTAGTTCTTGTGAGCCTATGACACCAGCCTCTGAGTATGCTTGTTCAGGAAATCTTTGCTAAAATATATGGAATGCAGCATGAAATTATAATTTTCTTCCCAGGTGGGGATACATTAATATCAGTGTGCCGCTGTGGGATTGAGCACTTCAGGTATTTCAAGAAGGATCATCTTAGTGTTTTTAGTCTGTGGTCCTGCTGTTCATAAAATAAATGGCTGTCACATATAAAGTAACTTAGACTTTCCTCAGAAGAACTGAATTACTAATCATAAGCTATTATAAATAAAGAGGAACAGTTTATCTCCCAGTAGAGAGAAACCACAGATGGAAGGAAATGTAGTGGTTAATATAGCAACAATTCTTGAAATAGTTGAATTGAGAAAAAATAAATGTAGAAAGTAAAACTATTTGCACAGATTTAAAAGAGTAATAAGACAAAATGGAAGAGAAAATCAAAGCAAGTATAAAATCAGGAATGATGGGAAGTGTTACCTACTATCTGTTAGAGATGCACTGAACTATTTAGACATATTCTTTTCAGAATCCAGTGAACAAAAACTTTAAAAAAGGTTGTCTAATTTTAATTGCCTATTTAATTTAAAATATTTTTTATATTATTTTTCTTATTCAGTGTTAATTACTTGGGTGCAAGAGTGATGTAATTTATGAGATACCAGGATGATTATGTATTCTTCAGTAAGAACACAGATTGCTGAGTAAACTTATTCTTGGAAACCAAAATCTATCCTACTGATCTAATGATGATGCACTTGTGCTGAAGAATTTTATTTGTATTATTGCCAATGTTATCTTATACAGGATTATAAGAGCTGCCATGCTGAATCAATGCAATGTCCTGTGCAGTTCAGTCCTGTACTGAAAAATCAAACAAATAACAATCCTGAGGGAATTGTTTTAAACAAAAATCTTCTGCTTTGTTTTCCAGAGCCAAGATCTAGATCTCAACAGTGTCTTGTAGCAGTGAGTTTCATAATCCAGTTCTGCCCTATTTAGATTTTTTTTGCTCCATTGTGGAAGTACTCACTTCCAGTTCCATTGGCTGAACCTGTGAGAGGCTCATGTGAGTCACAAGAAGTTGACCAAGGCTGTGTCCACAGAAAAAAGAATATAGTTTTAATTTCTGTGAAGTTTCCAGGGGAATCAGGGAACATGCAAAGACATGAATGAACAAAATTTGTATGACTGCTGTCCTTTGTGCTTACAGCTTTGCCTTGTAGAACTGCATTAGTGGTAGAGGGTTCCCTTCCCTGGAACTGTGAAATTGTGGTGTTGCTTCCTCTGTGGGATATTTCCTTTTTGGAGTCAAACAGGAAGTTGTGTCTTTTCACAGTCTGCTAGGAGAAAGGTGTAGATGTTCTCAACTCTCTTTCTTTTTTGAGAACCAGCCAAATCAAGGATTTTATATTGGCTCAAAATACTGGCAGCATTCTGAGAAGCTGAAATGGGACATCATGACTGATTCAGCCACCATAACATGTGCTGTTGTTGGGCTGGGGCCTGCACAAACCCAAACCATATCCCTGTCCCCTCTTCTGCTGGCAGTTTAGCCTGGGTAGCTGTGCAGGCAGGTG
Organism: Urocynchramus pylzowi; assembly: GCA_013397555.1. Lineage (NCBI taxonomy): Eukaryota > Metazoa > Chordata > Aves > Passeriformes > Fringillidae > Urocynchramus > Urocynchramus pylzowi. Next base: position 1,080,405 of record VZRH01004459.1, on the reverse strand, counting down.
GTCTGGTCCCCAGAAAGGGGAGGAAGGAAGGGGCAGGAAAAGGAGGAGAGAGAAGGGATGTCCTTGAGAACCACTAGTCCTTGTTTCCATAAACTGGCTCTCCAGCAATCGCCTATCTCAAACATATTGTACAAATTGAAGTGGATGGAGTGACCCAATACCTCTTCTCCATCTCAGTCATTATCTTATGTATTTCTTTATGTGTCTTCCTGGTTTTTTCCCTCACAGAGATGTACAGTCCAAATATTTTGATCCTCACCAACCTTGCTGCCCTTCTTTGAATATTCCCTTCTGTAGTTCTGCGGTGTTCTTCTCATGACTGAGTGATCAGAGTTGCACACAGTGTTCTAGAGAGAAGAGTAACAGTGATTTATATAATGGCACTGCAGTACCTTTGGTAATACTCAGGGTGTCCAGCATCTGCAGCCAAAGGACTGTCCCTCCTACCTTAGAGTCCCTGAGAAGTTCTCAGGATTTAATGATGCGATTCACACGTTTCCTGTTTAAATGTGCTGTAGCCCACAGCTGAAAGACAGCTTTGGGTGAGTATTCTCTCTTCTCTTCCTTCTGCCCTCTTGTGGCTAATACTGACTGATACAGGGCTGGAAGAAGTCTCCTACTTGGTTCTCGAGTTCCCATTCCTGGCAGCTCCCAGCCTCATGTCTGTGCTCCCTTAGCCCTGCCCCATAACTGGCTGCTACTCACAAGATGGTACAACTCTGACCAGTCCTGAATGATCCAGGGGCAAATGCCCTGCTCTGCTGCTGGGTCCCTGTGCTTTCATTGAATTACAAGGAATCTACATTAATTCTGCCCAACTTTAAACTTCTGCAATACAGATCAAGACATTCAGGGGGAACCCTTTTTATTGTCATAGTGGAAAAAAGAGGCATTTCCAAGGTAAGAGTCATTCCCTAGGTAAGAGCCCAAGGTAAGAGGCCTTTGGAGTGTGTCTTGGTTTGGGAAGACAGGTGTCTGCTAAGGAGGGCCAGAGCCTCCCCTGGAATAGAGAATGTAAACCCCCTCCCTCCGAATTGCTATAAAATTTAAATCAAGGGGCTCTCAGGCAGAAAATATGGGAGCAGGGATAACAGTCCTTTACTAGGGAAGCAAAAATATAAAAAATATAAAATAAACAAATGCAGTAGATTAAAACAACACAGACAGAGTCAGAACTCAACCTGACACCAGGCTGATCAGGGTGTAGTCTCAGTCCAATTGGAATTGTGGCTGCAGTCTTCCTGGACTCAGTCCTCAGGTGTGGTTCTGTTGGAGCAGAAAAAAATCCTGTCGAAGGAAAGGTGAAGATCTTCCTCTGCTGATCCAGTTGAGAAGGGGTAGATGTCTCTCTGAGCAAAACCCAGCAAGAGCTGTCTTGTCTCTCCAAACTCCCAGCTATATCTGTGTAGGAATGCTTGGCTCCTCCCTCTGGGCGGAGCATCTCACAATGGGATGTTAAAGTTCTTATCAGTCGTGCATTGACATTCGATAGCCTGTTATCAGCAGATGTCTGCCTGGAGGGAGGAGTGGTTGTGGAAGAGATAAGGAAAACTGCCCACTTAACAGAAGACAACTGCCATACAGATGGTAAATAGAATAGTATTGATTTCACAATCCATGACAAAGTGCCTCTTCTGGACACACCCACCTTATAGGTATCCAAACCTGCTGACAGGCGCTGCCCTGACTCACAGTCTCCATCTGAATTATCACTGTTCTCTGTCTCCTTCTTTTAGAGTGCAGATCTTTTATTCTGTCCAGCTCTGGTTTTAAGGTTCGTTGGTTTTCATTGGGCATATCAGATCTAATGCAGCACCAAATAAGCAATCAAACCTGACCTCGTAGGTTTTCCTTTTACCTTCTGTTAATCTTTTTCCTTCATGACACCAGGAAAAAGATAAATGGGCACTGTTCTCTCTCTTTCCAATTTCCAAGTGATGCTGGCAGATTTTCATTAACCCTCCCTGTTTGAAGATTACATCTTTTTACTAAATTACATTTATTATAAAAGCAAACAATTAAAGTAGCATCTGGTATTTTGTATAGATAAATATGTGTACAAAATATGTATATTTTGCTTCACATTACTGTAATAAAAAAAGATATATTTTATGTTATGTGGCTTTCTTAGGGCATTACTAACATGCTTATTATCCTCATTTGCCTGACACCAGAGGGTTTCACTGGCAATTTACATTCTCTTTTTCCCAAGGGGTAGGAAAGGCTGTTCCAAAGACCTCATGCTAGCTGCATTCATCCATCACATTTGTCTGCAGAAGTAGTTGCTATTTCTCTTTAGAGCTTTAGCCCTTCAAGAAGTCTTATGCTATTAGCTTTCATTTCAGAGCAGTTTTGTGTCTGGAATAAGGAACCAGAAATACCTGAAATGCAGAGGAAGAAACACATAGGGGTATGTGGTCTGAGCCTGTAGTGGTCAGAGATATTTGGTGAGTGAGGAATTCTGCTGCCCAAGCACATCTCTTGATTTCAGCCTTTTCCTTCCTTCCCTCAACTTCTTCAAGTTCTGCTCCAACTCCTCTTCACCCCTTCATTGGCAAGGGTGGTTCCCAGCATTGCATTTTTTTCCAATCAAGAAATTGAGTTCTTTCTCATTATTCATTGAATGTACATTCAGGAAATTTGGAGATGACACCAAGCTGAGTGGGAATGTAGATCTGTTGGAGGGCAGGAAATGAAATTCAATCATGAGTCCTGCACTTGGGTCACAACAACCCCATGCAGGGCTGGAGGCTGGGGACAGAGTTGCTGGCAAGCTGCCCCACAGAAGAGGACCTGGCAATGCTGGCTGACAGCATCTGAACATGAGCCATGGTGTGCTCAGGTGGCCAAGAAGGCCAATGGCATCCTGGCCTGTATCAGCAGTGGTGTGGCCAGCAGGACCAGGGCAGTGATTGTCCCCTGTACTGGGCACTGGTGAGGCCTCACCTCAAATCCTGTGTTAAATTCTGGGCCCCTCACTACAAGAAGGACACTGAGGGGTTGGAATGTTTCCAGATGCCATGGTTTAGGAATGGTATTTCCCAATTAATACTCCTACTAAAAGAAAACCACAAGCTCCTCCCCTCCCCACTCCAGTGGGAGGTACAAAAGGCAGAGATAACGGGTTGAGATAAGAACAATTTACTGGAAACAGCAATGAGAAAAGAAAACAAACAGTAGCAGCAACAATATCAATAACAAAAGTGTATAAAGAGAGGGTGGTTTCCATGCAAAGTGCTGACTAAGCCCAACCACGTGACCCTAAGACAGTGAACAAATGGCTGACAGGTTCCCCACCCTGCCAGACTTTGTTCCACCAGAGAAGGACACCCTTTTCCCCTCCTCTGGCAATGAATAAGGTGGTATTGAATAGCATAATGTCTTGGCCATGCCCCTTCCCACTGGTCCGGCCTGGAAGCAGGACCCCAGAGAAGGGCAATGGAGCTGGGAAGTGTCTGGAGTGCAAGTGTGATGAGAAGCAGCTGAAGGAGCTGCAGGTGTTTAGTCTGGGAAAAGGGGGACCTCATTGCTGTCCACAATTATGTGAAAGGAGATTGCACTGAGGTAGGTGTTGGTCTCTTCTCCCAAGCAGCAAGTGACAAGATGAAGGGAGATGGCCTCAAGTTGTACCAGGGGAGTTTTTAATAGTATGATTTTTTTTTTTTTCATTGAATGGGTTGTAAAACATTGGAACAGACTGTCCAGAGAAGTGATGGATCATTGTCCTTGGAAGTGTTCCAAACTTGTGTGGATATGGAACTTGAAGACATGGTGAACATGGTGATGGTGCTAAGCTGACGAACTTGATGATCTTAAATGTCTTTTCCAAACTTAAAGATTGTGAATATAATTTTAAGAACAGTGGCAGTGGCCCATGCAGAGACACATTTGCTTTTAGTGACACCCCCTCTCATAAGATCCCCTCAAATACCTTGGGCTAATTTTGGAAGCTGGGATCTTCCATTGGTTCTACAGAAACCATAGGTTAGAAAACCTCTATAGCCTTTCACATCAGATTTGAAAGACTCTTACATTTGGTACCAACAGCAATTAACAGTCTCTAGAAAAATGTTAATTGTTAATCCCTCTGGGGAAAATTAAAAATACCCCTGACAGCTTCTGGGGACAACTGAAAGGGGACGTTTTTAATGGGAACTTTGATATTTCTTGTGTTTCTGTGTGTTCTCTTCAGCTGTAGGGTGGGGATGGTCATCTGCTTCCACTCTAGAATAATGTGAGATTTTAAAAGTAGAGATAAATGTTTAGTATGTGTTACTTTAAATCAATGTTGTACTTGAATGATTTAAGCTCTGTAACTTTTCCTGTCCACATCCTTATTTATATTGCTCTGAGTACCAATTGCTGCCTGATCTATCCTGAGAGCAGCCGGTAAGAAAAACCTGTTCCCTTGCTAGGGAACATATGGAGCAAGAGAATGAAAACATAAGAATAGCACTTCAAATCACTGCATCCAGCCTGTCTGGCCATCAGTGCTGATGGGAGTTAGAGCTAGAGAAAGATTAGAAAACATCTGAACCCTCATTAGCTCCAGTGGGAGGTTGTGTAGAAATTGTATTTCTAGGAAAAAACTGTCTCACAAAGGAGAGCTTTTGATTCACTGAATTACAAAAACAAGTTTAGGAGTTCTTTTTGTCTGAGAGTAGTTTTACACTGCCTGAGACCATCAAGGAAGGTGATAAACAGAGGAAGAAATAATAAATGGGAAGGAGTCACAGAGAGAGAGAGAAAGGCTGCTGGGATTTGTCTTTAATTGTTGTGGTGGTACCTCTCTGCTGAGCTAGAAGGAACTGTAAGCAGAATGAGAGGGGCAAGATCATCTCATCTCCCATGAAGATGGTGTGAGTGAGCATCTGTTGTTAGGATAAGGAGAAGAAGGAATCTTGAAAAAGCATGTAAATATCTTAGGGGGTGGTTGTCAAGAGGATGGGGTCAGACTTTTGTCAGGGGTGTTGAGCAACAGGACAAGGAACACCAGTCACAAACAGAAACCATGAATATCCATCTGAATAGGGGAAAAAGTTCTTTACTTTGAGGGTTACAGAGCACTGGAATAGGTTGTCCAGAGAGGTTGTGGAATCTCCTTCGATGGAGATATTAAACACAGCCCTGCCATCCATGATCCCCCCCTGATCCTGTTCAGCCTGTTCTAGCTGAACCTGCTTTCATAGTGGGGATAAGGTGATCTCCAGAGATCCATTCCAACCCCAACCATCCAGTAATTGTGTGTGATTCATTTCTTTGGGGCAGCTCTGTTTTCTTCACACAGATGGGTTAGCAGCCATGGGAAGAAGGGGTGGAAGAGCGACCCCCAGCCTTAGCCCACTGTTTCTCTCCAGCATGCCAAGCAGAAGCAAGGAGAAAGCATGGAGGGAAAAATAATTTGCCATGTATCTGTAGATGCTAACAGATGCCTCTCACGAGGGAACAAATTGTCATCTGAAGTCACAGTGTGTTCCTGCGTTTGCTTTCTGCTCAAGATATACTGTATCCCTAAGCGAGCAGAGGATGTTGCCTTGCAAGGAGCTGGGAAGATTAACAAGGGTAAAAGTGGTAGAAAGGATATTAAATGTTAGAAATATAGAATAATAGTAAAAGAAAAGTTCCAGCTTGGAAAATTCAATTTCTTACATCTGGGAAAAATAATCAGAGACTCAGCTTTTCTGCAGGAGAGAGATACTTATAGAGCACTAGAAATAAAAAAAAAAAAAAAAAAACCACCAACCCAAAACCCTAGAGAAAGCAGTAGGAAACCATTTAGTGGGCTTATATTGGTACTGAAGAATATGATTTTGGGGCTACACACAGAGGCAAAAACATTATCTTCTGGGGAGGTGATGATCCAGCTGTACATAGCACAGGTGGAACAGTATTGCTGGTTGTGGCATATCAATGCCAGACTGACGTGGATGAATTGGAGAAATGTGTCAATAGAAAAGAAAGGACTGGAGAAAGTATTTTTTATATATATGCAAGAAAGATTATGAGTGATTTGAGTTAGAATGGATAACATTCTACAGAACCTGAAAGCAGTAAAAAGCAAAGAGGAAGAAATACATTTAAGGTGGCAGAATAGGTGTGGGTATACAGGGTAAAAAGGATCAAGGAGCACAAAGTCAAGAGAAAAACTGAGGACAAGACAGATACATGTAATTGTGAAACAGCTGTAAGGGGGAAGGATGAATAACTGCCATGGACACATTTCAGAATTATCAGGAACATGCAGAGGTGCCCAGGGTAACTCAGATGCCAGAGCAAGTCTGTCCCAGTAGAACAGAGCTTCAAGCAGATCTCTCCAAGCAAGACATCTCTGTTGGTGAGCAACAGATGCGTTATTTAACCCCTAAACACCTCCCAGGTGTGACTCATTCACGGTTCCTTACATAAATACAGATCAACCAGAACAACAGGATTTGTTACATAAATACAGATCAACCTCTCCTGAGTTTCCCAGAGGAAACCTGGTCTGAAAGAGGACCTAGAGGATGAGGGTGTCCTGGCAAAGCTACCTCCCTTCTCTCCTCTGTGTTCTCTGGTCATATTCAGATCCTTTTCTGAGTTGTGCCTGACATGACTCCTCTTGTGTTGCTACAGAGAGCAATCCTTCCTTCACTCCCTTGTGCTCTCACTCCTGGTCTAAAGCCCACAGAGATGCCCTGGTTTTCCTAGGATGTGAACAGTCTTCTCCTTCCAGAATAAACAAGTAGGACAGCAGACCTGGTCACTGCTGCTGCTGTCTTTGCCCTGATGAGAGCTGTGCCTTTTCCCCACCTGCCTCCTCAAAAACACATGAGTGTGAAGACCTGCTCACGCCATTCAGGGCTCTGCTTTCCCTGCACTGGTGCTTTTCATCTGTGATATTTCTGTTTCCCTCAGAAGCACTGCAGGACTCAGTGTCTGTTTAGCACCACTGCACAAGTTCTCATCTCCTTGACTTTGCCACTGGGGTGAAACTGGAGTCCACTATCCTATGGCATGACTTGGGAAGGGGTTAGTGGACCCAGGCTGGGCTGAAAGGGGGTCCTGGGCTATGGTGAGGATGAAGGAAGGCTCTGGGCTGCACCCAGAGATTTCTAGCTAGAGCCCTTTAATTTATTTGTGATATCTATGGAGATTTCTTTCAGTTGTTACTATGGAGACTATGATGCCTTCTTTGATTGCAACTTTTGCAGGGAGTTTAATAAGACCATGTGGCCTTTCACTGCAGCTCAGGGGTTGAGCTCCAGTGCTGCCTGGTGAGCAAAGGTCATTAATGTCTGATAGCTATGCAGGGACCTTTGTATTATTCAGCAATTATTATTCTTCACTGATACCAAACCCACAAAGAACAGTAGAGCATTACTTGAAGATGAACAAATTAACATTGCACAGAATTTAGTGCACTGTTTATCAATGAATGGCAACCCACCCGTGTTTATAAGGACACAGTTACTTGGGTCTGTTACTCCCCTGCTGCTTTCAGTTTTATTTTATAACCAAAAACCCCTCAACATCTGACCCAAAATCAGATGTGACTTTGGCTATGAACTGAGCTGAGGCTGTTAATGGTGATGTGTCCAATTTCTTAGAAGCCTGAGCTGGGTAGAGAGCTTAGCTGCAGCAAACAGATTGAGTCCGTTTTGAGGTAAACTGTACCCCAAACCTAATGCAGCACCACAAAGCCCTGTGTGTTCACTACCAGCAGTGATGGAGCTGCTTTTGACTATGGAAAAGTATGAGCTAGGAAATGGTCAGAAGATACTTCTCAGAAGAAAAAAACCCCAAAACCTCGGGGGTGCATGTAATGTTTGTTTCAGAAAGCGTTGCCTGGCTACTAGCAAACAGACTGTTGCCCTCCCCAAATCCACAGAGTGAAATTTGTTTGTTAAATTTTATCTGTGTGACACCTTCTGTAAGGCACAAATGAGCAGCACAATTATTTCAACACATTAAATGCTGAAGACCAGTGAATCAAAAGTTATATCCACTTTGTTCTATCACACAAATAGCATCTGCTGGTGGTGGGCTACAGTATCCACACCACAAGGATGGGGCCAGAGCTCGCTGCTGGCAATGATCTGCACCAGCCTCCTGAGGCAGTGCTTGGCTTTGCTCTCTGTGGCACGAGCAGCACAGGACAGCCTGGTCTGTGCTGCAGCATCTTCAACAGCTCCTCATCTACCAGAAGCACTGTGTACCACTGGATTCGTGGAACCTTGAGGAGGTCATACCTGTTGTTGCTGCTGTCTTTAATTGCAGTTCAGAACTTGACAAGTAAAACACATTTTTTCTGCTGCACATGAGGAACCAGCTGTTGTGTTGGGTTGACTTTAGCTGGACATCAGATGTCCTACCAAAGCTGCCCTATCCCTCTTCTCCTTAGCAGGGCAGGGCAGAGAAAATCTAATAAAAGTCTTCTCATGGTCAACCTATGGGCATGAAGAGATCACTCACCAGTTACTGTCACTGGCAAAACTTGGGGAAGGTTAATGTAGTTTATTGCTAATCAAATCAGAGTAGGGTAATGAGAAATATACCCAAATCTTAAAACATCTTTGCTCTCGCTCATTCCTTCTTCCTGGAGTCAAGACATTCCCTATCTTCTCTACCTTTTCCCTCCAGTGATGCAAGGGAAGAGGGAATAGGGGCTGCAGTCAGTTCAGCATGAACTGCTTCAGCATGGATGACTTCGAGAGGGCATGGGGAAACCTCTGTTCCAGTACCTGGAGCACTTCCTTCCTCTCCTTCTTCACTGACCTTGGGGTCTACAGGGCTGTTTCTCTCACACCTTTCCCCTTCTCCCCTTCCCCTCCGTCTAAAAAGTTATATCTCAGAGGTGCCACCATCATCACTGATGGGCTTGGCCTTGGCCAGCATTGGGTCCATCCTGCAGCTGGCTGGGATTAACTCTGTTGGACACAGGGGAAGCTTCTTGCAGTTTCTCACAGAAACCACCTTATAGCATCCCTGCTGTCAAAAGCTTTGTCACACAAACCCAATACAGCTGTGAAAAGCAAATGTGTTTTGGAAAGTATGATTTTAGGTGTTTATATCAAGCCAGCAGCTGGGCAGATCCTAAAACTTGTGATGAAATGGTAGACCTTCTTCAGTTAGTGTTGTGGGATTCATTGTAGATTTCTTATGCTATGTTTGGTTTTTCTTTTTTTAAATATTAGAGACTTGTTGAAATGTGAGGTGTGTGCTGCAAAGGATGGAAATAATAAACTAGAGATAAAAAGTAATTATTTAGACAAGTAAAATCCCATACTTGCAATTGTAGCCATTATTTGGCACAAAACTCAGCTGGTGGCCATTAAATAGCAGCTTGTGCAACATTTCAGACAGATGGGAAAACCTCTTTCATCTAGGTGTTGAAGGAGGTGTTGCTTAGGTCTGTGGTATCAGAATAAGCAAACCACGGATTGAAACTGCCTTGTAGAGCAGTGAGGTTTAGGAAGTAGCAGAAAAGGGTGATCTGCTACAGACCAAATGCTGTTCTGAGTAGAGATGCTTACAGCAGCCTGAAGGTCAAGGGGATGTGGATATGGGTTCTCTGTGTGCAAGCTGCCAGTTCCCACTATCTGCTCCAGGCAATATGCAGGCAGCCTGCTCCGTGCTTGTAAGCATAGTATAAAACATTTGATTAATGAAGAACAGGGTAAGGAAGAGCATCTAGAGTTTGATATTTTCTGGAAAATATTAACCAGACTACTTGATCTTTAAAAGCACAATGTTGTCCAGTATTTTAAAGAAAAAAAGTTTAAAAGCTTAGATCTGTAATGACCAAAGATAAAATTTGGTTATGTCAATAGTGGTCTTTGCATTGGAATAGCAAAAAAATATTTTCTTAGTCATAGGAACTGATGATTTTGGTGACAGGCAGCTTAGCATTCTTTTTGTTTGGTTTGCAACATAGCCTGGGGCAGCTGACCCATGAGCTATTTTTTGCTTTGATAAATCCTATCTCTGTGTTCCCTTGTTTTAAAAATAGATATAAAACAAGATAAGCAGTAATTTAATAAATAGGAGCTACAAAGCAGATACCTCTACAGAAGGAATGACTTGAAAGGTATTATTGATGGCATCCCTGTGTCCAAGTGCCAAAAGGGTTCAGTCAGGATTACAGCTGTCAAAGCAATGGGCAGGACAGACTTGGCTTCCCATGGCCTTTACATTCAGGGGCTGCTAGTTCCCAGCTTTTTCTTTTCTTTTCCTAATTATCCTTCAGGCTCCACAAGAGCTGCATATTATTTTAGAGATATTTTGTTTTGTCTGTTGCTGGTAGGGCAGTTCTGGATACAAATTGCCTATTGTGTTGTGTCCAAGGTGCACAAATTAGCATGGGAAGAGTGGCATTGCTAGGGATCCTTCAGCAACAGCATCCATGCAAGGACCAATGGATTGACACTACTTATGCAATGCTGACAGATGTATAGCTATGTTAAGGTTTGCTTTATGGAGTAACACTAAACATTGGCATAAAATAGAACAGGACATAAATACTTTCAATTTAAATTCCATCCACAGCTTCACACCATAAGGTATTTCCCTTGAACCTCCAAATGATCCTAAATGATATGGTTTTTGGAGAACTTGGGAACTGTGTTGAAACCAAGCCTTTCAGCAGAAGATTTTTCTGCTTATTTTCTAATACCTGACTGAATAAATATGTCTACATCCAGCACTGCATCTTCTTTTTAATTTTGATCAAATTTTGGGGAAGTAATTTAAATGTTTTATGGCTGCTTCTAGAAAAATCAATGTAAAATATATCATATTGGACCAAATATGCTTAAACCCCCTTAATATGGATTGGGATCTTGCTCCAGGCTCTGGTTTGAAAATGTTGGTCCGTAATAAAAGTGATTAATAATACTTATTATTATGGATTCCAGTAATTCATGGGTACACAATCATCAAGTAAATGGATTTTTTTCCTTCCTATTTTCTTAATCTGAAAGAAGACTGAGCCCATAAACCCAGCCTAAATGATAACTAAACATCTAACACTCCCCATGAAAGTGTTTGCAGCTGTGTTCTCCCATCACACATACTGTGAGAATTCTGTTATAGTAAATTGAAGCTGTTAGTGTCACAATATTGCCATCATTATGTGTTCAAAATATGAGTCAGATCCCCAGCACTCCTTGATGTTCTAATATCACAAATGTGTCTAGTGTTTTACTTTCAGTTCTGGTTTTATAAGACTTTAGAGGAGAATCTGCCTGTCCCAATAGAGTGTAAAATTTCAAGTGCACCACAAGTGATTCAGCCACTTTCCTCCTTCCTCATGGCCACTAGCAGGAACTCCATTTATCTGCTTCCAGAGTTAAATGGTTTTCCTTTGATCTCATCTGTCTCCCAGGCTCATCAGCATAGCCTGCTGCCCTTTACCACTTCCTCATCCTTCACAGTCTTCTCTCCCATCTAACCATGACTCTGCTCAATTTCCTGTGTGCATCTCTTCTGCCTGTGGCCCTGATCTGATGTGAGAGGCAGTGGTGACCCCCTGTACTCTCTCCTGGTGGGCTTTAGAGAATGGCAGCTCCCTTTCTGGCTTCAGTTGTTTTAATGAGGAAGAGGATTGGTGGTCTTGAGGGAGAAATAGCTAAGGAATTGATAGTCCTTTATGATGGTACATGGTGAGGCATGTTCACAAATCACATACATATGCAACTTCTGTGGAAGTGAACAAATTTAATGCTTCATTTTGTATTGAAAGACTTGACAAATGGGACTATGTATAGAACAAACATGTTTTAGCAGGTACTTCTACATGTCCTTCTGACTTCAGCTTCCTATTACAACTGCTTTCTTTGCTGCTTGCCTAGTTAACAAGTAAATTGGTACCTTTTAGCTCTCTGAAGCAAGGGCAAGTCTTTTTGTTTTCTTGTTGAAGGAATTTCTGTGTAATTTCTTAGCCTATATAAATTAGATACCTTGCACATATATATATATATACACACATTTGATTAGATGTATAAGCTAGATGTTAAAGCCTGCTTCTGGATGTTTCCTGCAATAATGTATCAGTGTATATAAATTCATCAAACCATGGATCAATCAATTACTGTCCACTCTGGAACTGTGTCATAACCGTATCTGTATCTGAAATGTGATCTGAACAAAGTGGGAGGATTTTCACCAGTAGGACTGCAATGTGCAACTGATTTCGTGTCAAATGTACTATGCAGAGAATATCTGGGGGTGACATGGCAGTCATGGATAGCTGTGTGCAGAGGGCTAGAGAAGAAGGAATTGGAGCAATGAGCTCATGTTAGTGCTTCCAGGAAGCCTGTGCTGATGGCTTCCTGCAAATATCCCTCCAAGTCATTTAACCTCCAGGCCTGTCATCCACTTTGGAAAAGGAAAGGACAGAAAGCAATGGGAGGGGATGCAGAAGATACTGGGATGGCTACTGAAATTAAATCAAAGCATTTGCAAACATTATTTTGTTTCTAATAAAAATTGTCGATTCCTCCATTACTAGCACATGAGAAATTAATTTCCTGGTTATGTCTCTGACCACTCCATTAAACAGAGATAGATGTGGGAATGGTCTCCATAGACTTTGGCAGTAAAAATTAGCTTTTTATAAAGTATAATAAACTTTAAAAGACCTTACAAATCCTACAGATCCCAGGCTCACTCATCTGTTGGGTCTTGTTCTTTTGTCAATGAAATCTCATATCTATCTGATAGAAGTTTCCACAGCCCACTTAATGAGTTTTTAATGGTTTTATTATGGCAGGGCTGTCTCAGTTAAAGGCTTGTCATATTTAAGAAATAAGCTTTAATTGCCTATTTGTTTCTGCAATATTTTTTCCTTTATTATTTATTTTTTTTTTCTTTTTCTGAAAAACATTTGTTTCTGTCAGCTGTGAGCACCCACGCTGCTTTAAGAGTGTGGTGAAGTGATGAACATTTATTTCTGTGCACCATTAAACTGTCATGATGAGAATGCAACCGTAGGATTGCATGGCATTCCCTGTTGGACCACAGTAGTCCCAAGGGCCCTGATTCATGATCCCCTCAGGTGCAGGTAGGATGCTGATGTGATTCCTCCCTCCAGGTTGCAGCTGCTGGAGGAATGGCAGAACATACATGTGGATGGAGTACATAAGCTGCAGGCTTGATTACTCCATAGAGTTTGTACTGGTGCTTAATTATGTAAGTGAAGGGTCTGAGCAAGTGATACCATACAGTTTCTGACCATCTCTTCCAAGGGGTTTTAACTCTAGGACTGCTTGAAAGAAGATTGTAGCCAGGTGGGATTTGGTCTCTTCTCCCAGATAACAAATGGCAGGAAAATGAGAAAATAGCCTCAAATTGAGTCTGGGGAGGTTTAGATTGGATATTAGGGAAAAAATCTTCACCAAAAAGATTTTCAAGCACTGGAATAGGCTGTCCAGGGAAGTAGTGGAGTCACCATCATCTTTGGAGGTATTTAAAAGGTATGTAGATGTGGCACTTAGGCACGTGGGTTAGTGATGGTCTTGGTAGTATTAGGCTAATAGTTGAACTTAATGTATTAAAGGTCTTTTCCAACCTCAACAATTCTATGTTTCTAACTCATGAGAGAAAGAAGAGACCTGTTGTCCCGCTCTTCACTCCATCTGTATCTACCTGTGATCATTAGTAAGACCCTTTACAGTTTTCACCTTGAGCTCTTTTTTTTAATCATCACAGTGCACTATCCAGTGCATCTGCATACCAGACACTTTCTTCCTTTTCATCTTCTTAGGATCTAAGGCTCCAGATTCATTATCCCTAATAATGTCTTGTAAAGTAAGCAGCAGATCCTTGCATTGAATATGCATAACAGGTGGGCCTGTGTGTGTATCAGCATGATAGATGTATTGGGTACTCTCTCATGTCCTTTTTGCATGTATACTTCTCTAGAGACTTCACTGAATCTTTTCTAGGCTTACATCATTGCAAACTGTGGGAATGATTAATGGAAAACCAGCTAAGAACCATAATAAAGCTCTGTGTGTGTTAGAATGGGGGCTGATTCTCAGTGTTTCAGTTAAGTGTAACTCACAATTAAATCTCCCAGTTGTGCAGACCTTAAAGGAGTGGTGTTTAAAAGGGATACTAATACAGCAAGGAATCCAAGCTCTGTATTCAATTACAGCCATGCCAGTCTGTAGTAACCTTAATTGAGGTCACCTGTGCCAGATTTACATTGCCAGAGCTGGAGCAGGATCTGACCTAATCTGACCAAGGTGTGATGCACATCAGTGATGTTGATATAAAGGCAATTGGAAAAGTGATTTGAAAATAGCAAGAAGTGTTTTAAAAAGAAGTTTCTGAGGAGCAAAGGTTGAAGTAAAACTCACACGTCAGAAATATTATGTTTACAGTCCAGGAGTGTTTTATAGTATAAAATGAAGCTACGAATACTTTCCTCTTAATGTTTGCAAAAGTTGTGTACTTTTTAATATTTCTTTTCCACTTCAACTTAAAAATGTATTGAATTTGGAAAACACTATGCACCACAGTAATACATGAAAAATAAAGTGTATCTTAAAGCTGTTTGGAAAACTTTGGCAAAGCACTGATATTTTTTCTTTTCTTTTTTTTCTTTAACATCTGCAACATTAGTTTTCAACATGGACTGAAATGCAAGCACAGTATAAATAGGTGTTAGTACTTTAGATAATTGTGTAACTGCTGCTGGAGTTTGTTCACCCCTTTTTTGATGCAAGTTTTACATAGGAAAGGATGTAAATTCAGGCTGAGCACATAATCATGCAGACAGCTCAGGGCAGGGTTTGGATTGAGATTTAATAGCCATCAACTTTGCTTTAACTTTTTCTAATCCAGTGTAAAAGAATGTGTTAATCAAAAGGAATTATAAGATAATGAAAGTACAGAGCCAGTTTTGACAAGCAGGGTTTTTTTCTCTAGACTGGTATAGTTACCTTAAGGAATTTGCTTTTCTAACATAGTTATTGAACATCCTGTTGTGTCTTAATCTGCTTCTGAAGCATATAAAGCAGTTGTGCTTCATTAGCTTCAAGTTATTCTGAAGGTAGAATATTTGTGAGTGGGAATACTGAATGTTCAACAAAATGTAATTTGCTTTTTTTTCCCCTTCTTTTTGTGTAAAATGATATTCTCGTTCTGCCCCTAGACCTTGCTGTGAAAAATGAATACACAAGACCCGTAAAAGTCGCTGTGCTTTCAAATGGACCTTTTCTAACATCTACTAACTGGCTGCACTTCCTTTGCACTTCTGCATTGCAAATGTTGAGCTTCTCTGTTAAGGGAGCCTCCATGTCCTGAAAAATAGGCATCTATTTCAAAGAAGCTCAGGTTTTTAAGCACAATTCCAGTGCATTGTGAGGCAGTCAGACCACAAGGCTGGCGGTGAGAGACAGTTTTGTTCAGAGTGGCAGCAGCTAGTGGCCACCACGGGCAGGAACACAGGCGGTTGGTGCACTCCGTATCTTACCCGTGAGCTAAACACGGGCAGGGGGTGTAGAGGGACGCTCTGGGGCAGGTACCTCGGTGAGCAGCTGCAGGTGGAGCTCTGGGGCGGGAGCCAGAGCCAAGAGCCGTGAGCAGCGGCTCTGTCCCATGACAAGGGCACCTGCGGCCCCTCCGGGTGACCGGGCGGCCTGCGCGGCCTGCACGGAAAGCAAAGCCCTTGGGGGGCAAAGGCCGGGGGCTCCCTGTTCGGGGCACCCTCGGGGGCACCAGCTCGGGCTCTTATTTTGTTATCTATTATTGCACCAAGATCAAATTATTTTAGGGATCTGGACATCTGAGACTCTTCCATGGGAACCCTGGGGTGGAGCAGGTAAAGGAACGCTGGTGTGACTGTGAGTGTGGTGTGTGGCTGCAAAGGGCCCTCGGTGCCAGCTCAGGTGGGTGAGTGTGACTGCCAGAGCGGCTCCTGGGTGGCCAGACGGGCAAGTTCCTTAACAGGGTATATCTGCATTGTGGCTTGCAAGCTGTTGCTTAGGTGTGGAGGTACAGTGCTTGTCATGTACTACAAATCTGACAAAAAGAGGTGAAAACCAGCCCAGAGCGGCGTGACCGCTCCCCAAGGTCACTCAGCGCTGTTTCTACTGAGCTGCATTATCTCAGTGCCAAGCGCTGCCTGAAATTCCCACTGTTGCTAACTCTGAGAAGGGCCTGGTTCCATCTTTTTTACCACCCCAGTGGTATTAAGTAGCTGTAGATAGTTGTGAGATCTCCCTCCTTCCTTCTACCTTTTCTTTAAACCAAGTAAATCTGGTTGCCACAGCTGCTTCTCCCTGTTCCATGTCCTTCAGCCCCCTGACTATCATGACAATCTTTCCTGGATTCCCTTTAGTATGTCAATATCTTTTGTGCTGCAAATCCAGACTGGACACATGAACTGAAGTGAAAGTCATGAGAGAGTTATAGTATTACAGCTAATGATTACAATCTTGCACCTGAGGAAAATGCATGAACAGTAGATAATTCTTGATGGCAGAAATGTTGCCTTGGGGGGGTTTACTGATTTTTGTAGCTTTGCAGGCACAGTGAGATAAATAATGAAGGATTGAATGATGGGCTTTCAGTGAACAGTTGTGAGATTCATATCATAAAAAGGCTCATATATTTTGTTTGAATGGAGGAACTTTCATTTAGTCAGTAATCCTGAATTCTGATATTAGTTATGTTAGTTAATATTAGTTATGCTTTGGACCCTCAAGCACTGTCGTTCATGTCAGTGTTAAAGAGCTAAACCATGGGATGACAGAGGGCAGGTGATTTGGTCTTGGCTGAAGGTGAGACATGAGTGAGCTATGCATAGTGGCTGGAGAAGGAGCATGGTAATCCTGACATCTCTGCTGTAAGGCATCTTGAAATTCCCCTTACATCGCTATATGTAGAAACAACAAGAAGTTTGTGTTGGAAGGGACCTTAAAGATCATCCATGGGCAGGGACACTTTTCACTTGACCAGGTTGCTTAAAGCCCCATCCAACCTGTCCATGAGCACTTTCAGGGGTGGGACATCACTATTGCTTGCATAAAACTGTAATATTAATCAAGCATTTGGAATTAAATGCAATTAATCTAAGTGGACACCATACACTGAATCATGACCCATACCCTGGTTTCTGAAAAATATTTATTACAGCATCCTTACTGGCAACTGAATATGCCATGCCATAAGATGCCAATTTAATCAAATATATTGGTCCTGTAAACAGCAACTTTTACCAGACTTCAGTGGTCAGATTTCCCCTCCCTTTCATGAGTTATTCAAGGAAGTCTTACGCTGCAGGATACTGGAAGTGACTTGATACCTTTTCAGAAAACAATATCTCATTTACTCAGGCTGGCATATATACAAGGAATAACAGTTTATTGTACCTGATACATATTTGTTGTACTGAGCACAAGGATGAGATGGTGAAATATAATGTCCTGTGATATACAGCAGGTCAGGCTAAATGATCTAATGGTCTCTTCTGAATACACAAAGTGCTGAGCTGCATGCCAGAAGCCAGGCAGGCTCCTGGTGTTCCCACAAGTCTATGTGGATCATCTACCCCTGCACTCTGTGGTGAAACTTCCATTTGCATCCTTTAGAGTAGGATATTGAGGCAGGCAGTTAATGCTAAAATGAAAAGTACAACCAGTTTTGTTGGGAACCTGTGGGACATGCTGGATAAGGGAGACACAGCTAAGCCTAAATAGGTCCAAAATGCTGCTAAAACTTGAAAGTTGGGTCTAAAGTACTTATGCTCCATTGGATCAGTACCATTGATTTTTCTTCTCAGCTGCCAGCTCCTGGCAGCTCTCTGGCATGGGACTGCCAAGGGACTGCTGAGATGGCCCCAGCACTGCTTGGAGGGGCCTCTCCTGACGTTGCTATTTGGCACTGAAGAGTATTTGCATTACAAGCTGCAGTTTCAAATTCTAACTCAGCTGATCTCTGAATCCCTGTGATGCCTAAGCTTTTTATATATCTTTTCATATCTTTGTGGCTTTGTAGATAATGCATGGCTGTAGCTCCTTTTCCTGTAGTACTTTTCCTACCCTTTTCCCCTAGATTTTAGAACAATAAGCTGACTTTCTAAACACATTCCTGAAATATTGTTTAGTCTTATTCCAAGTAGGGGACCTACATAATGAGAAGTGGGGAAGAGAACCCAATGGACCAGCTCCAAAGGGCTGACCCAGGGGTGCATTACTGGGGTATCTGAATCTCCTATTGGATGCACCTGTTTGATGTCCTAATTAATTAACCTTTTAAAGTTGTAGAAATTTGATTCTGGCTGTGCCTATCAGCATTGAGACACCTGGAAGCTTCCAAATAAAGGACTGCTTTTGACTTCACTATTCTAACACTTTTGCAAGGGTTTTTTCTCTTCTGATTATAGGCAACACCTGGCAGTATAGTTACCCTCTCCTGTCCCCTCTGCTCTTGCAGCAGCACTGCTGCTCCTGTGGATCCACAAGTAGGCAAATTAGTTATAGCCAGGAAAGTATTCACTTTTGCTCCAACAAAATAGGTCTGTCATCTCACCTTAGAGTTAAACCTGTGCCAAGGCTGGCACAAGGAAAACACCAGAAATATAGGGCTGTGTCTGAGAATAAAACCAGAATTTTCTGGTTTTATTTTTTTGCCCCTTTTGCAAAGGGGCAGCTGATTAAATTAATTGTGCTGTGAAACCGAATTGTTAGGGAGGGAAACTAGTGGCGAAGTTTTGTGCAGTAGGACTCATGGTAAAAGCACAGCTTCAGGCTGCATTCAGCTTACTTCTGTCACCCAGTTTTCTGACTTCTAAGGAGCATTTCAGCATTGGACTTGACTCTATTCATTAAGGTATAGGGAAGGAAGTAGGTTCTTTATTGACTTGAGTAGTTTTTTCCACTGGTGCAAATAGTCCAGACTACTCTCAGATGTATTCTGAACACAAAATTTCATCTTTGTAAGATTAACTTCAGATTGTGGTGGTGCAATCTCCCCTTCTGGAGAAGGGGCTATGACAAACTAGGACCTTTTAATCAGGTATATCTTCCTAGAAAGTTGTGGTAAAACACAGGTGGTTTCCAAACACATGTGCTGTCCTGGAAACTGCTGGGAAGAAGAAGAGGGCACGATCTTCTCTGCCCACTTTGATGAGGTAGAACCACACAATCGTTTAGATTGGAAGGGACCTTTGAAGGATCTGGTCCAGCCCTTTCTCAAAGCAGGACAAGCTTAGATCAGGTTGCTGAGGACCTTATTAGCTGGAGGTTTTGCAGCTTCTCGGGTCTCCTTTCTGAATCTTTGGCCACTGGCATGTTGATTGCATTGAGAAGCCATTTCCTGTAGTGCTCTCAGTATTCCTGTCTGAGAGGAGGCTTGGTCCTTCCTCTTCAGACCCTCCAATCTAATTGTTGGGGACAGCACTGAGAGTCTCATTTAACCTTTTATTCCCAAGGCTGAAAAACCAGAATCTTTCAGTCTGTCCTTGTAAGGGAGCTTGCTTCAGGGATCTTAAGAAAACAGCAAGCCAAACTTCAAACTATCCTTTGGGCTTCAGGGAAAACCTTCAGTTTTGTTAAAGGTTTCTGATTCACACAATACCTCTATATTCCCGGAATTAATCAGCAACACTGATTTATACATATTTTTAAAAAGTATTAAATTTCATAGTTTTTCAAAAATGAAATATCCTTTATTTTATTTTATTTTTTATTTTTTATTTTTTTTTCCTGGCAAGTATTTGAAAATAAATGCTGTTTTATTTGGGATAGAGTAGCAGATACAATATGCCAGGAAGATGAGTGTTTCTCCTGTTTATGCTGTTCAGAAGACTTTGACTGGGAAAGAAATTACTTTCAGTTTCTGTTATTTTTATGATTTTTTTTTTTTATTTCTAAGGAAGGCTTGAGACACTGACAAGCTGAGGTGATGAGACTGCTCAGGCATGTTAGGTCTTTGCCAGCTGTTTCTTGTGCAGCTGCTGTCAGGGCTGGGCTCTGTTCTGACTCAAGTCATGGTGAAAGATAGTTCAAGTTTTGCTGTTGTTTTCCAGCTTGACAAATGTTAAAAGGTTTGACCTCATGTGACACATCAGAAATATCAGAGTAACTATTATGTTCCCATTACAAATAATGCACTTTTGTCCTCCTGAGAACACTTAATAAGCCATTCTCTCCAGATTTGTTCATACTGGCTTGAGTACCTCTGGCTAAGAGCATTTTACCTGCTTCCAGGGCTTGTACATACAAACATTTATTTTCTTGGATCTCTGTTACATCACCACCAGCCCTCTTCCCCTTTGTCTATTGTTTACTGTATTTTGTATTCCTTGGAGATGGAATACATGGTGCTGCAGCAGAGTGGTGAATTGACACCTAATCCACAGTTTAACTGAGAATTTTTGCCACTATTTTCCTTATTGTTTGGTGAGATAAATATTGTGGACACTAATTCTGTTTGAACTGGGCACAAGGTAACTGCAAAACTAGTCACTGTCCGTCATGCTTTGTATTTGTTTTGGGTTTTCAGCCTTTTAGATGGAAGCATATGTTTATCTGTGTGTACAGAAAGGTAACATCTTACTTAAACAAATTAATAATAATTTATGACCTATTAGAGAGCATCCAGAAAATGGCCATGAGGATGATGAAGGGCCTTGAGGGGAAGGAGTATGAAGAGTGGCTGAGGGCACTTGGTTTGTTCAGCCTGGAGGAGACTGAGGGGAGACCTAATTTCAGTCTGCAACTTCCTTGTGAGGGGAAGAAGTGGGGCAGGCACTGATCTCTCTCTCAGTTGTGACCAGTGACAGGACCTAAGGGAATGGCCTGGAGCTGTGTCAGGGAGGTTTAGGTTGGATATTAGGAAAAGGTTCTTCACCCAGAGGGTGGTTGGGCACTGGAACAGGCTCCCCAGGGAAGTGCTCACAGCACCAGCCTGACAGAGTTCAGGAAGTGTGTGGACAACACATTAAGTAACATGGTGTGTTTCTAAAGGCTGTCCTGTGCAGAGCCAGGAGTTGAACTCTGATGATCCTTGTAAGTCCCTTCCAGCTTAGGAAATTCTATGGTTCTGTGTTTGACAGGGGTTCTAATGAGTTGAGGTACGTTTCAGATACACAGCTCAAGCTCTTTGCAGTCATCTCTGGCCATACATGTTGACTTTGGCATTTGTTGATCCCTTGCTGAGGTTATTTGACTTGCTGAGCTACAGGAAAACTAAGTGCCCCACCAAAGTGTATAATTTTCTGCCAAATTAGTGAGTTGAAGTACATCAGAAAAATGCCTGACAATCATGAAAGCTGGGGCAAGGAATGAAGCTGGAAGAGGTGTCTGATGTGAGTGAAAAGAAGTGTATGGAAAGACAGATGGATGGAGGAGCACTATCCACTCCTTTGGGTAGCAGCAAGCTCTCAGGTCATCTTGAACTCAAACTTTGGCCAAGCAAAACTGGCCTCTCACTTTCTGTTTTGCCAGGTTTCTGCCTTGAGCAGGCAAAAAAATTGATACGTGCATGAAGTTTGCAGATTCACAGAGGCACAAATGGCTGAGTTTTATTAGGTGTTTTGTAGCAATATTTATATATCTTCCCTTTTTTCTTACAAAACCTCTGAAGACACCTTCACACTTCCCCTGCAACCACACCCACTGGCAATATTCTTGCTGTGCATTACTGATGTATTATGTAGGATCTTCCCATAGCAAATGTCAGTATTAATATTTGAACAGTGATCCATCATTCCCCTCCAACAAATAAAGCACAAATGATCTCATTCTGATCTTGCTTACCCTGGGATAAAGCAGAAATAATTTCACTGGATACAAGCATTACTCCAGTGTAAAATTGCAGTGGTAGATGAAAAACTGGCAATGACAGAGAATTAAAATAAAAAAGCACCAGCTCATCCTTTGAATTATGGAATATTAAAAGAATCTACTGTTGACACACAGTTTTTAGCTGATGAGAGTGCAGTCTTGGTGGCCCCTGCCCCTGTCAGTGTGACACATGTTTGAGAGGGTCCTGCTCTGTGTGTGTACTGGATTAGGAATCAGCTGTCAGCAAGGAGTGTTTCACAGTGTGAGAGGTTCCTGGTGTGATGGTGCACATGACAGGCAGCCGTGGGGATTAAGCTGGCTGGTAACAAGCATTTGTATTTACCAGTCTGGTTAGCTTCAGATCAGCCTTCTAACCATTTCCATGGAAACGAGGGAAGTTTTGGTTCACTGTAAGTGGCTTAATTTACTTTCTAATTGTATTAAAAATAGAATACTAAACAGACATAAAACTAACTCTGGAACATACTTTTTATAATATGATTTTAATCAGCCATGACATTTAGAGATTGTTTTTCCATACTTCCTGCCTGCAGTTATGGGTGAAGCTTTAATTGAGCAGTTGCTCCACGAATCTGCAACAGCATGAAGAGAATAAGTCGGGAAAGGAACTGGGAATAGTTGAGGGTCTTAAATCTTTGGTTTTGGTAGAAAAAAATTTAATGCCCTTGCTTGTGTGCTTTCCTGGTTTTTTTCTACAAGACATGAAACTGGAGAGATAGGAATGTGCTGGGAACTTCTTACATATGTATTATTTTACTGGAATGTTATGTGTAAGTTTTGATATGACAGAATGGTCACTTGTCCAGTCAAAGAGAAACATGATATATACTGATGTAACATAGAGAAATACACCAAAACTGTATTTTCCTCTAGCATTGGCATCTTCAAAGTCACCTTATAGAAGGCTATTTGCAAGTAAATACTTTTCTGGATTTCTACAAAAAAGTTCATATTTCCATTCAAATAGAGGTGCATCAGGCTGGAAACATCCTCAACATGTAAAACAACAAAGTGAGCGGAATTGCAGGCTGCCTTACATGCGTGATGTTCTTGCTTAAAGTGCCTGTCTGTCTCTCAGGGGGTATGCACCCAAAGGCAAAGTGTTTGGATGTCCAGTGAAAGTGATTCTTACTCCTATAAAACTGATAATTGGTAAATGTGTGAACTGCTTGGAAAAAAAACCCCAGCTTTAATTATGCATGAATACCGATCAGTCTGGAAATCAATTTGGCTGACTTACAGTCAAAATTTAGCCTTATTCTCTGAATTTCAATAACTATGAGTTTTTATCTCAAGTTATATTCTAGGAGTAGTTGGAGGCAGCAGGGAAATTGGCTTTGATGTTTATCTGAGCATTGGAAATGAGTATAGCCTTGCATCTAAAATATCAGGGAGAAGATGTTCCTTCCCTCCATGGTATGGAGCTGACAGTGCTGTCCATATTAATGCCCAAGTCCTTACTGGGCATTTGTGCATTTGCCAAGTGATAAGGTCACCATTTTCCATATGGGACACTGAGAGAAAGAAATACTTTGTTTTTTTTCAATGTCACAAAGGCTTTTTGCAGTTGAGGGAATTAAACTCAAGTTGATCTCAAGCTTAACTTTTGACACTTTTTCCACTGCTCATCTTTTTTGTCCATGACAGATGAGCTCTGTCTATCAGGTTTACCTAGAGAAGCAACAAAATGTCCCTTACTAAATTCCAGGAATGTTCCGATGATAAACCATAACTAAGAATTTCTATTTCCATAGAAAATACAGTCTACCTTACTTATTAAAACATGTTGTAACAGGTGGCTGGGGTTCCAGCTCCTTTCCATACCTCCCTGACCAAGAATGTGTGCAGCTGACTGGAAGCAGCTGTGTGTGAGCTCCCCGAGCTGACAGCAGCTCTGTGAGTGGCTTAATCAATAGCAGCAGTGGTCGGAGAAATGCGAAGACAACGTGGCTGAAATACTCTCCTCAGTAACTGTAGAATTTGGAGAAAAACCATGTGACTACATTGACAGCATGATGGTAGGTTTTAAGGCAGAAAACCTGAGCAGGCTGGCCTCTGATCCTTCTGACAAATGCTTAAAAGTGAGCATGGAGTGTAAGGCTTTCAAATATTGTGAGATTTTGTGTAAACTTTTCTCCAGCTACTGGAGCCAAGGAAATAGCAAAAAATATTAAGCTTCATATGAAAAGGAAGGTAGGATGCTTGTTTTTGTGCAAAGAAAAGGTTTGCAAATGGGAATGCAGTGTAGGAAAAAACCTAAGAAACCAGAAATATGAAATGACACTGAGTATCCCCAGATGGTACCTTTCATGTGTTTAAAAGACAAACTTACTGGCTGAGACCTTTATATTTTTAACAAAAAAATTTTAATAAAAAATAATTTTCCCTTCTCACCACAAAATGTAATTTCTAATTTTTAACCTGTGTTGCTATAGTGACTTGTTTGTCTGTTAAATCTTCTTTATATCCTTACAAACAGGTCCTAAGCCTTCCCTGATAAGTGTGTGGGCTGGAGACAGAATGAAAATGATTTTCCGCATTCTGCAGTCATCTGAGTAGTGTTGCTGACGTAAAGGAGACAGATTGTAAGCTTTCATTATTAAATTGTATCAGGAGCAAAGCAAGCTGAGGAGACACTCTGGGTGGGACAACAAAGCACTGAAAAGTTATGGTGGTCCTCAAATGGTGTGGAAGTAGAAGAACTGGGGAAGGTTTAAAATGTGTGGGTTTTTCTGTGTCAACAACAGGTGTGAGCAGAACACAAGTCCATCAGGAGGTAGCTTTGTTCTTGATAATGGATTTTGGAGGCTCTTGCAGTTCCAATACTAGCCAGATCTCTCAGGCAGAGACTGGTATTAAATAGAAATCTGAGGTATGTTAAGCTCCAAGGAAAATGATACTGTCATTTCAAGAAGGATTTTCTTACTCCTAGCACAGGCCATGAGGTGCCAACAGCAGCATTAGATGTGAGGGCTTTTCCATATGGGCAACAGGCAGGTTTGCAGTCCATCCAGTGAAGAGATAGAACTTATGTTAGCTTGACATAGGTGAATGTGCAAACACAGCAGAATGATGAAAAAAGAGCCAAGGCTGCAACAGAATGCACTAAGAGCAGAGGGGTGCGAAGAGCAGTTGGGTTTGAAAACTTCCAGCATGACTCTCTAGGCATCTGTAGTATTTAGAGGGCTTTGTAGGGTCCAGTGGCAGCAGGGGAAGCTGGATGGGGAGATCTGAGTGACTGTGAGGTCTGCTTAACCTCATCCTCTCATGGCTCTGGGCAGTGCTGTGGGGCACCATCCGCCAGCTCCTTGGAGAAACAGGAGGTGTTTTATCCAGAGTCTGCACTCTGGTCTCCTGCCAGTCCATTTTTACCCTTTAATCTGAACTACTTATTTATTTTTTGTTTGTTTCCTTTTATTGTTTCTACCAGTATTAATTATACTTTCTGCTCACAGTTTGTTTTCTATTTAGCCTTCCAAGAAGGACTTGCAGGTTTTTCCCTGTGAGGAAAGTGCCCACCTGATTTGCTAGGCATTTGAAACCAAGCACGGTGCTGGTTAGTCCTCATTGCGAATCAAATCAGATCATCCACAAATCAATAGAAGACTGAAACATCTCTCTCTTCTAAATCGTGTCTGGGATTTTGTCTGCTAAAGGAATTAATTTCTGATGGCAATTATTGTTCCACTTAAAAATAATTAGCTTTATTTTCTACTTAGAAAATATAAATTAGGCAGCTGTCTTTGACTTGATATTCTCAGGAGCACAGGGAAGCTAAACTCACTTCTATTGAGAAGGTTTCTGATTTATTAGCTTAAAAGCTGCTTCTATAATCTGTCTAGTAATGTCTGGGGAAAAATAACAATTTATGCTTTTAGAAAACCCTGTATTTCATTTTCTAACAAAAAGCATAATTTAATTCTAACTGATCATAAGCATGAATTTCACAAGTGGGGATCCCTGTGCTGTATTTTCTTTTTTATTTCATTTAAAAAGGCTTTTTGTTGTTTGCCCCTATTTGCTGTCATCAAGTGGAAGCACAGCTCTTGCAATTCTCTGCTCCCAGTATGAAACATACTCAATTGTACAGGTCCCTGAGTAGGTACAAAGTAAGCTATTACAAAAAGTAAAAGTTGTGTTCAGATACTTCTAGGACTTCTTTAAAATTTATTTAAATGTTTTGAGATCTTCTTTAACACAGGAGTAACCTCTGGCAGAATTTATTAACCTTTGATATAAATTTCTCATTTGATTTTCATTCCTCTTCTAAGTTATCAGTTTCTAATTCAGTTTTTCAATTTGAACCTCTGAAATAGAAATTTGTGGGCAGATTCTTTGCTGATGCAAACTGACTTGTGTTAGTTTCTAGCGTCTGAGAATCTGACTTCTTACATTTTCTATACATTTTCTCAAAAGAGCTGTCATTTTTTTTTTCATTCTAGAACTTTATTTTCAGTTGCATTAGTAACAACTGGAATTAGCTTTATCTTTATATGAGAGGCAATTGGTAGCTCTGAATGCCGCTGTGGACAAGCAAAATATTGTTCACTTCAGCTGAGCTACCTCTGTTTTTAGCATGGCAAAGTGTCAGTGAAGAGTCCAAAAAATGATTTAGGTTTAATATTAATGAGGTGATGCTGTGGATTGCTTCTCAGCTGATGGCTTTTCAGATAATATTAGGAAGCTCCTACCTTCCCCACTTGTGTTTGCAAATCCTATAAAGCAAAACAATCCATCCTTCTTGCCTCTGAAAAATGGAGTAATGCCAAGAAACAGTGAGCTAAGACAAATCTGACAAATATGGAAAATCTTCTCACTGGAGGTCTTCCTGTAGTAACCATTAATCCTAATTGTTTCTGCTGTCAGGAATGGATCAACATCCCTTTAAAAGCCATGACAATACTCAGAAAAATTGTCTTGGGGAGAAAATCGGTCGACAATCCTCCTTCTTTGTGGTGCCAAATTTTGGATGGTGAATCATATCTGCCCAGTATAATGCCAGTATCTTTTTGTTTCAGTGGTCCTGCTTAGCTGGAAGCACTTTGAGAGAAGTAACTGAGTTCTAGCTGTTTCCATGTACTGTTAATGGAATATTTTACTAAGAGTCAGGTGTGAGGATGAGTGTTGCATCTTGAAATGGACCTTGATGGCATCACTGACCCTGTTGCTCCTAGGGCCTTTGCACCTGGAGTTACTATGGAAGGGACGAGGCCTCACTCAAACTGTGTGCTGAGTTTCAGGGCTGACTTTAAAACCAGTGGTTTAAAAACATGGTTGAGAAAGCTTTAAAAAAGAAAACTTTGAAAACAGAGTTGAGAAAAACTGAGTGAAGAGCAAAGATGAAAGAGCTGAAGAAATATGTCAAGTGATCCAGCACCAGTCACTAACTACAGCCCATGAAGTTTTGCAGAGTTTTTCTGGGTTAGCCTGAGATGGAGTGAAAAATGGAATAAAATGGACCAGGAGAAAGCCCAAAGGGTTAGAGAAGATGATTATGTTGTAGGGGAGAAATGAAAACTCAGATAGGGAACATGTAATTTAGTAAACCTAATTTTGTAATATTATGTCCAATATAGCACTTGAGGTTTCTTTTTGGAGAAAAGTGATGTTGTAGCATAGCTGAGAGTTGAAGAGCAAGAGTAGGTGTTCTGTGTGACACAACACCACTGGAACTGCAGTCTTTAGTGAGGATTTTGGATTCTCTGACATGAAGTAGAGCCTGAATCCACTGTTCTGTGGTGGGCTTATCCTTAGCAGTGTAGGCTAATCCTGGAGCAATTGAGCCAGGATGACTTTTGCCAGGGACAGAAGAATTTGGCCCCTACAGTCACTCTGCAAGTTCAGAAATGAAAGTTTTTAACTTTAATATTTTCCCTGTTGCAGTTAGGAGAAGGGAGGTGAGTGTCTCCTTCAAGCTGGAGGCCTGGTTTTGTTCAACAGTAAGTTTAAATTAACCTCATTATAAGTGGGAGCTTGATGGCTTTTTTAGTGTTGAGATTTGTCTGTTTAGTTAAGATGGCTTCTTCTGTTCAACTGCTGCTAATTAGCATCCATTATTAACTAGTCCAGAGCTTGCAGCTCTATTCATTGAAATGATTTTTAATGGGAACTGCACTCATTGTGATATTGGGTTAAATGTTAGTTTAATGAGGGTGTGTTCTTTATTTCACTGTAACTGAAGCTCTGTTTGTCTGTTGAAATAGGTAAAGGTTTCTCTACCTTTTCACTGAATAATTCGCTGAAACTGTGATCCTGAGTATGTTCAATTAACAGAAAGCCCATAAACACTAAAGGAATCCATTAAGGGAGTGGAAGTAATAGACAAATAGGAGAATAATCTTTCAAATTAAGTTAGGTGTGAGCACAACTATTTAGATTTTAGAGCTGATTTCTTCTAAAAGGGGCCATTTCCACAGCTCTAGAAAATTAAATCTTCATCCACTGAGGCAATGCAGCACAGAGCAACAGCACTGCAACTGTGACAGCCTCTGGCTTTGAATGACACCTTGCAGATTGAACCAGGGAGCTCCAGAGTGGGAAGCAGGGTTGCTGCCACATGAGCAGAAGACGTTGCCAGCTTTTCTTGCCTGACTTCGTAGTGCAGAAGCACTGAATGAGGGAAGCTCTCAATGTTCCCCTTGATGAAGATGAGCCTTACCTTGGGGGTGTGCTCCCTGGAGGGGAGGGGGAGGGCCACTTTGATCCCAGTGTTTATATAAGGAGTCCTATCAAGTGTGGGCATATGGCAACTGTCCAGTAACACTTATCCAGCCTTAGGACCATAATCCCAATAATTCTTCTCCATCTGCACACTTCCTAGGAGTTACATAAGTAAGAAATTGTATGTGCATGAAGCCAAAAATATGAAAGAATACAGAACAGATGAAGTGAGAGATTTTATCTTAAAATAAAACTTTCTCTTCTGATTCCGATTTAGACTTTCTTCAGTCCAACTGTCATCCCTTCCCTGCCTTCAACAAAGGCTGCAGGGGCTCACACCAAGCCAAGTCT
Source organism: Urocynchramus pylzowi (assembly GCA_013397555.1). NCBI lineage: Eukaryota > Metazoa > Chordata > Aves > Passeriformes > Fringillidae > Urocynchramus > Urocynchramus pylzowi. Next base: position 1,051,600 of record VZRH01004459.1, on the reverse strand, counting down.
TTCTCTGTATGTGCTTCTGCCCTCATTGACCTCCAGCTGCCATTGACCATACCTTTTTCCCAGGATGTTCTTCCTCTATAGTGATTTCTACATCTTTTGAATAATTTTTTTTTTTGTGTGATCTTGTCTTATTTGGAATCACATTTGTCACATTTTTGTCCTAGTTTGAATCACATTTTGTCATCTTCTGACCCTTCTCTGTCTTTCTATGAGAATGCCACAAAGACCTGCCCTTGATTTTTCTTTACTCCTTTTAAACTTGTTTCTAGGTACTGTTGTCTACAAACACAAATTTATCTTACCATGTCTACGTTGTCTGGATAATCCAGACCATTTTTATTCCATCCAAACAATGGTCAGGGTTGTTTTTCTGACAGGTCTGACATCTGGAAATCAGTTTTAGCTACTTCTGACACATGACTCTCAATAATTTATAGAGTCGTAGAACCACAGAACCATTAGGAAATGACCTCTAAGGTCATTGAGTCAAACCATTAACTCAGCACTGCTGGATCCACTTTAAAACCACATCCCCAAGTACCATATCCACAGGTCTTTTGAACACTTCCAGATATGGTGATACCACTACTTCTCTGTTCCAATGACTGACCATCTTTTCAGTGAAGAATTTTTTCCTAATATCTAGTCTAAACCTCCACTGCAACTTGGGGCAATTTCTTCTTGTGCAATTGACTCCTTTCAGGTGATTGTAGAGAGTGATAATGTCTCCACTGAGCATCCTTTTCTTCAGACTGAGAAGAATATTTTCCATTGCTGTCACTTATGGTCTCCTTTTGAGGCCAAAATCATGAAGGTGAGCTTTCTTACACCCAGTTTGATAAGATCTTGCAAAGCATTCTGCATACCTTCTTCAGAGGACGTGGTCTTTTTTGTGACTGTAACGTCACTAAAAGTCTTACCCAGGCTCTTATTCCTGGCATCTCACTCAAGGCAATATTCTCCTCTCCAGTCTTCTCCCATTTAAATTAATTCAGAATTTACTCGCAGAGGCATTGTTCTATCCCAGTACATTGACAACATCACCTCCTTCCTGCATTGTTCCATTAGTTCCTCTGTCTTTGTTTATACAGCATAATCTTGTGTTCATTTTGAACAACCTTCTTGTCTCATCCCCACATGGTTTATCTTCCCTTGTTAGTTTTAAATGTCAGTTCCCATCTTTGATGTGCTGATGATACCAGATCCCTCCCTCTTGTTTTTACATCTTCAACTCATCACCTTTCCTGAGCTTACCCTCACATGTGGAAGGAGCTCTCTGAAACAGCAGCAAAGCAACTTTCAAGTAATTTTCGAAGGACTTTTTTTCCTGTGATGCCTTACAGAAACCTTGACAAGCTGATAGTGTGCCAAGGCAGATCCTTTTCATGCTGACTGATAATTCTTGTATTCCCTGGCTGTCTGGGAGCCTCAGATGTTTTCTGTTTCAAACAGGGATGTTCTTTTTGAGTTCCCTATCTCAACAGGGCCCTGGTCCGTGATCTGAGGGACACAGTAATAAACAGTGCTTCATTCTAGGCACAGATGAAGAGCTATCTCAGGCCTGTGCTACTGTGTCGTTCTCCTTTCCCCCTCTGCCCCAACCCTTACTGAAATTCTGTTCATCTCAGTTTCATAATATTGGTGATATAACCGAGGCAAGGCTACATCTCCTAGAAACTAGCGGGTTGGAGATCACCTAAGATAATTTAGGTGATAATGGTAACACCAAAATAAGCAATATAATTTGTTTGGTAACTGTTTGCTATGGTTTCAGTTGGACCCAAAGAAGGTAGAAAATGGGTTTTGTGCATGGGAGAAGAAGTCTTTGTGGTTTAACTGGTTACAGCAAATGACTTGTGAGGGGCTGGTTCCTGCAGAAGTGGTTTCACAAGGCCCTTCATCAGCTTATTCTCCAGATGTGAAAGAATGGGACTGGAACACTGGGAACATTCTGTGCAGCTTGAAAGATAAGTTCTTTTCAGGAGGTCTCTAATTGTTCCCAAACAAACAGAAGAGCAGGAGCATGAGGAAGATAGAAAATATGTGCCTTGAAAGGTTGATTACAGAACCAGAAACCCCATTTCTTTATAGAAGAATATAATCAATATAGAAACCCTGTGTTTTGTCTTAGGTGCCATTTAAATACTTTTTTTTTCCCTTAGGTAGCTCTAGCCAGCAATGAATCTGTCCATGGGAGTCTCCTGGCAGCAGACCCCCATTTCATGGCAAACACCCTCAGTTTCACGGCGTGCTCGCAGCGTTTGTCCAGGCACAGGCTGGTGGTGCTGTAGCTGAGGGTGCCTCATGATGGTTCTGGTCATCAGAGGTCTGAGGCTCAATGTCAGGATGTCATATTTTTAACAAAAACCCTTTCAGATGTTTTTGTTTTATAGAGGATGTGAAAGGAGGGAGGCCTTGATTAAGATGTTGAACAAAGAATTAGATGGAAAAATATCTGAAATTGTTAAAGAAATAGAGCACATGATTTCTGACTGAAGTCAGTGGGGAAGAATCTAAAATTCCAAGTTAAAGGAAAGTGCTATTAAAACTGAACTAGAATTCCCCTTGCTTATTTATAGTTAAGTCATCTCTTCTTTTTACCTCCAGAGTGACAAAGCCATTTGAGTTTTATTGACCAGTGTGTCTTGATCTGCCTGATGACATTTCCCAAGATTAATGTGTCTGTTTCTCAACAATGCATATTCTTCATGAGGCATCACAATTAACCACTGCTACTTGGTATGACAAGGATGGACTCTTTTTATCTGCATCTGCATGACTTCCATCTGCATTTCAAATGACAAGTAAACAGACATTTCTCTCATCTACCTTTTTGAAATGAAACAAAAATTGAAATTCATGCTTTGGTTCCCATAAGATGTAGAACTTTGCAAAGGAAATTTGTTTGGAAATATAAAAAGTAATAAAGCATTAACCAAACCCCACAATGTATAAAATACAGAACACACAAGCATATCCTATTATTTTAATACTTGACTTTATAGCTTTTATTTATTTGTGTCTGTAGAAACATCAAATTAATATTCATAAGCTCTCTTTAGTGCATTTGTTTGTTTTCAGTATAAATTACCAGGCTAACACTGTTCAGGATTGCCAAAGTGTGTTTTTAAACTCAATGGGAGTTTCACATTTTGACCCAGTTTTTCAGGGTTGTACTGCTGTGCTTAACTTGAAATTGTGAGTGATCCATTTGTCTTTAACATGACTCTTCACATGTGTAAAGTTAAACTTGTGTGCATTTGCCTGAAGCCACTGACTTTTTGCCATAATAAATTTACAGACATCTAAGGAACAGCTTCAGTTAGAAATTTTTTACTGTTTTATTTAACTTCAGTAGGTGAACATAAGCCATTAATACAGATTCAAATTTATCTAATAATTGTTTTAATAATTTTAGCACAATTTCATATTTTCAGATAGCATGCAACATAAGATTTTTGACTCAATCAGTGTTTGGTTTCTTTAAGGAGGTTGCCAGCAGAAGCAGTGACCAGACATAGAAGTGGCCTTGTGCTATTTTCTGAAAGTGTTTTGGCTAAAGATTTCTCCTCTCATGTAATGGAGACCTCCAATAGCTCATAAGTTTAAGAAATGCTTTGAGCTTAATTTTGCTAAATTAGTTTCTTGTTTTCTTCTTGGTTTCCTCCCATATATTCTCTACTGCCCTTGGTAATTTTATTTGCTTCTGGTCTTTATAAGGTCACTTTCTGACAGCCACTTTTCTCCAGGGGGTATTTCAGCTGAAACTTGGTATTCTAAATGTGTGTAATGTATCTGAGTATTATAATCTTAGACACAATAAAAACCAACAAAATGTCACAGCTGGTACATCTTTAATAGGCAAGAACATGGCTTTTGTGGTGGTTTGACGAGGAAGGAAGTTTCTTGGGAAGGTGGTGGTCAAACCAATCAGTGGCCAGAGGTGAATATTGGCACCTGGGGTGGCCACTAGGGACCTGGACACGCCTT
>VZRH01004459.1:963047-1046628 GCA_013397555.1 Urocynchramus pylzowi | reverse complement strand
GCAGAGAATTGAGTGTTCGAGGGGTGGTTGCTGGATTGGGAAGGTAAAGCCTTGACTCATGGTGTTGATGGGAGAAGGTGGGGGGAGGAGAAGTGGTTTTGAAAACTTCCATTGTAGACATTGTGTGTGTATGTTTTTTTTTTTCTTTTCCTTTTGTGTTTATAGTAGGTGTAATAAAGCTTTATTCCTGTACCCCTGAGATGATGGAGCCTGCTTTGCTGTATTTTGGGTCACATCTCACAGTAACCATTCGGGGAAATGTGCTTTCATGGGGGCACTGGCATTGGGCCAGGGTCAACCCTTCCTTCGTTGTAGGAAGTACAATGAAGACTTCTGCTCCATGCACATTTGTAGTAAGAAAAGCTGACAGGATGTGAGAATTCCTAAAGAATAGGATGGTAAACAGCACAAAGGTTTTTGTAAAGCCTTTTACATAAATCAGTTGGTGAAACCTATTTAAACACTGCGCAGGTCTGGCCATTTTATTGCAAAAAGGAGATATCAGAGCTCATGGAGTATCATATTGCTGAATGAGGTGAAACATTCTGACATGAATAGGGATTGAATGAGTTTTTTCATTTAGAGATGAGGTGGAAGTGAAATGAATGAGAGGATCCAAAACCTCAAGAAAGAAGTTGGATTCTTTTTCCTTTTGGCATGAAATAGGCTACCTACTTTGCATAATTAAGGACTGAAATTTGTGAAACAATTCAAGTAATTTTTTGTTTAATATGCAATAGAAAGTGGCCACAGTAAAAGCCAGATAAAGTAAACAGAAAAAGAGATTGCATATTTTATGTATGCATCAAAAATCTCCAGAGCTATTATTGAGGGAAATGATGTGAAATTTCATGCCTTGTGGCTTGAGCCTACAACCAGCAGACACAAGGATGGGGACAGGCTATGCCCCATCTGCCTATAAAGAATTTCTCATCCTTCTCCCTAATGAGTCTCTGACTGCTCACAGTCAGATCCTGCAGTGTCAGGAATGGGTGGTCTGATAGTGTGTTGTAGTCCTTGTGAATGATTAAACAAGAAATCCTTAATGTGATGTGCAGCTGCTTTAATTGAGTGCTGAAATTTGTTCTCCTGTGGTATAAATTAATAAAAGAAGTGTATATAAATTATTTATTATTTTTGAGTGGGTGTTAGGACAGTAATCTTCTTCAGATAAACAGAAACAAACAACGGTCTTAAACTTTCAGTGCAATAAATTCACTTACTGCTCTATTTAACCAAATATTAAACTCAGAAAAAATATTCTTAAATAAATAATGAACTTATTTGATCTATATTTTCTGTCTCTGAGAAGTGAGCTTAGAGCTTGAATACAAGAACTTAATCAAGAGCTCCTGGATCTCAGTTCCACCTCTGCTTTTTTTTATGAATCTTTTTTTGAAGCAAATTGCTTCCTCTTTGGGCCTGTCTCCACATGGCTTGTACTTCTGAGGTCCAGAATTAGACATTGCTTTTCAATTTCAGTGGGCCAAGGTTCTTCTTTTTTAAAAGCATCCTTTAAAGCAATTCTGATAGTTTTTTCCACAAAAGGATTAGGTTGTGGATGATCTGGGTTCAAGGTAATGTGCACACATTTTTGCAATGTACTTAGACTCAGAACAATTCATATTGTGACCCATTATTTATCATTAGCACATCTGGCATGCCAGGTTCAGAATTTAATATGTAAAGCCTTTTACACACTTACATGCACAGGTAAAGATGGAGATTTTAATATTTTCTAGTAGTGTTGTTTCTATATAGTGGAAATAGTCATTCCAACTCAGTGCATGAATATTTCTGGTATAGATGAACATGTTGATATCTACAAAGGTAAGCAATTTTTTAAAATTATCATGATGGGATATATTATCATATTCTTTTCCTTTTTTTTCCCCAAGTTTCATATTAAATATTACTTATTAAAGTATCACCTACAGCAAGAAGTTATTTCAGTATTCTTAAAGGAATTATGGTTATAATTTATTTAAATAAGGTGTCAATATCTAGAATTATTTTTGACAAACTTCATCTTGTACTGTAGCACTGGCAGACTAAAGCACTGTGATAGGAAAGTTTTCTTGGCCATGCGTACATCAGTCTCAGATGTTTGTTCCACTTATTGGCATTTGGGTCTGAGCACTTCAGGGACATCCCTAGGGACACTTGTTATGAGTATCATGATAGAATGGTTTGTGTTGGAAGGGGCCTTAAAGGTCATTTCATCCAACCTTCTTGCCATGGGCAGGGACACCTTCCATTAGACCAGACTGCGTGGGTCCTCATCCGACCCAGCTGTGAACTCTGCCAGGGATGGGGCATCATCCTTATCCTGTATTCTGTTGACAGCTTTCCAATACTATTCAAGACATGATAGAATTGATTTTCTACCCTCATAGGCTTCTGTCTTACAGCCTAAGCTCTCATAATGAGCCTGAGCATTTGCTGTGTTTTCGGCCCTTGAATCAATATGCTCTTTACCTGAAAAAAATACAAACCATATCTTTTCAAGATTTTCCTTTATCCTTAAGTCAAGCTCCTATAAACCTACAATGAGAATCATTTATCCAGAGCCTAATCTGTGGTTACTTGTGTGGTGTGCAAGTATGTCTTCTCTTCAGGTGGTTTCAGCTATTGCATTAAACTTCTCTGCTGTATTCCACAAATCAGAAGAAAACTCACTATGGCCACAGAGGGTGCAAAAGCTTCTTCAAGAAGGCCATGGTATAATTTGATTATTTTAAATATATTTTGGCTTCTGTTTCTCAAAAATATGGAAAGTCTTTCCAAAGGCAACAGATAGAGCTTAGAACTGGTTTTGTGTTTGTTTTGATTGAGCCCTCCACATGGGTTTTGCAAATTCCTTCTATTTGAGTCTGCAGATTCCTCTGGAAAGGTTTTTCAAATTCTGTCCATTTTGTCTTCTCTTCCTTCCAGAACCTGCAATTGGGTTTAGTTGTGGTCTGAAATCCTGGAAATGTTCTCTTTTTGTCCTGAAGTTTGAATAAGGAATTACTCACATCTCCTCCTCCCTCTGTTTGGAGCTGTTATTCCCAGTTCAATCTGATCTCCAGAATCAGGAATATCACAAGTCCTCTAAAACTGCATGTTTGTCTCAAAAGTATCAAATCTGTTACATATTATCCAACTCTTTCCTCTGAGTTCTGTTATTAAATGTATCTCAATAGCTTCATTTGTGTCAAGGAGCTCAATATTCCTGTTTGTGCTGCACATTCTGATAAATGATTTTTTTTTGTCTCAGTCATAGCCTAATGTACAAATCTAGTACATCTGTGACTGAAGTAATCCAAAGGAAATCTGCCTTTTCTTATCTATGCTTGCCAAACTCTGGTTTTAACTTTTTTTCTGTTTCCTTCTGCTTCTCTGGAGAGCTCTAGTTGCTCAGGAGTTTTTATTACATCTCTTCTTATTAACCACTTGTCTTACACACATTCTTTAATTTCTGTGGCCCCCAGTGCCAGGTTGTTGGGGTTGTACGTGTGCACATATGTCATAGATTTTTGAATCTGAGTTAGGCTCTTAAATACTGAATCTTAAATAAATATAGCAAGAAAGTTAATAGATGCCAGAAAAAGCAGCTTATGCAGAAGAAAAAAAAATTATGTATGGTTTTGACCATACACCAATTGGTCTGTGTCAGAGCGTGTCAGGGATGTAATGTTTAAGACTAAGAAACTAAGAGGTCTAATTATCACTACAAAACTATAAAACAGTAAAGAGACTCTTTACTTATATTTTTAATTTAAGATTTTATGCATGGCTTTATGTAAATTGTTCATAGCATCAAGGCTGAAGCTCTTACATAGAGAAATTTCAGGGAGAGGTCAATAGCAGAGAGCAGATTTATGGGAATTTTCGGGAAGGAAAGTTTCTTTCCTGGAGAAAATATTCATTAGGCAGGACCCAGATGATCCAGGTGCTTGCTGGCCTTAACACTTTGCAGGCTGAGTAGCACTTACCAATGCAATTACTCCTTTCCTTATCTTTCATTTAGTCGTCAGCTGGGCAGCAGTTGGTACCCAGCAGGTTTGGGTTTTGCTTTGTCACTTGCCAGGCTAATCAGCAGGCAGCTCATCCACTATATGATTCCTATTATCCTGCCAAAGAGAAATCAGGGGACTTCAGGGAATTGTGTGCATTCCACCTGCAAGAAAGGAGAGAAGCCAAAAATTAGATTCTGAACTTTTAGAATCATAGAAACAAAGAATGGTTGGGTTGGAAGGGACTTTAAAGATCATCCAGTTCCAACCTCACTGGCTTGGGCAGAATAGCTTCCACTAGACCAGGTTGCACAGAGCACCATCTAACCATGCCTTGAGCCCTTCCAGGGATGGGGCAGCCACAGCTTCTCTTGGCAACCTGTTTCAGTGTCTCACCAGACTCTCAGTAAAGAATTTCTTCCTTTTATCTAAGAATCACAGAATATTCTGAATTGGAAGGGACCCACAAGGATCGTTGAGTCCAACTCTTCAGTGGATGGCCCACATGGTGTGGAATGCACAACCGTGGTGCTATTAGCACCATGTTCTGACCAGCAGAACTCATCTTATCTCATCTAAACTTGCCCTCTGGCAGTTTAAAGCTATTCTCCCTTGTCCTATCCCTACATCCCTCTCCATCTTTCTTGTAGTCCCTTTAGGTACTGGAAGGTGCTATAAGTTTTCCCCAGAGCTTGCTCTTCTCCAGCCTTAACAGCCTCAACTCTCTCAGCCTACTCTGTAGCAGAGGTGCTCCAGCTCTCTGATCATCTTTGTGGCCTTCTCAGAATTTTCTCCAACAGCATTCCAGGTGGGGTCTCTCACCAGAGTGGAACAGAGGTGCAGAATCCCCTCCCTCACCCTGCGGGCCACGCTGCTTTGGATCCAGCCCAGGGCGTGGTTGGGTCTCTGGGCTGTGAGTGCACATTGCTGGGTCATGTTGAGCTTCTCATCAACCAGCACTCCCAACTCCTTGTCCTCAGGTCTGCTCTCAATCCATTCTCTGCCCATTCTTTCTATTTTTCTTGGGATCACTCTAACCCAGGTGCAGGACCCCTTCCCCCANGGTCATGTTGAGCTTCTCATCAACCAGCACTCCCAACTCCTTGTCCTCAGGTCTGCTCTCAATCCATTCTCTGCCCATTCTTTCTATTTTTCTTGGGATCACTCTAACCCAGGTGCAGGACCCCTTCCCCCAGCCTTGTTGAACTTCATGAAGTTCACACGTGCCCACCTCCCAAGCCTGTCCAGGTCCCTCTGGATGGTGTCCCTTCCCTCCAGTGAACAACCACACAACACTGCTTGGTGTCATTGGCAAGTGTGCTGAGAGTGCCCTCAATCCCCCCATCCATGTCACCAACAAAGACGTTAAACAGTGCCTGGTCCTAGTATAACTCCTGAGGATCACCATTCACATTTTGGTTTACTCCTACTCCCAGAACAAAAAAAATCTGGCAATCAGATTTTTTTGGTGTCATTTGTTGTGAGAAAACATTATATGTGATGATGGATTTCTCTTTTCCAGACAGCTTAGTCTGTGATTGGCTCTTGGAAGCTATATTTGTGGTCTCTGTTTGGTAAAATATTTTGGAAACATCTGTAAAACACTATTTCAGATGTCTGGGTTTTGGCTTGTTAAAGATGAATACATTTGCCAAATTTAAACTGAAAAAAACCCTCAGACAGTTTAGGACAGCGTAGATGTGTCTGCAAAAAGCAGAAAATATTTGCCTCTATTGGTTCCCAAAGAGACTCGTGATTTTGTGGGGAATGCAAGCTTTTTTCACCTATTTCTTAACAAAACAATATCATGTGTGGTTGAATCATCTTGTTGAATACTTCCATTACATGGCAGGGTGCTAGTTGAGTTATGGACAGTCACTGACACAGCATTTAGAAAAAGCTGCTAAAGAAAAATCTCTTTTGAAATATGAACTGATGGCAACTTTCAGGCCATAGGTTCTAATAAATGAACAGTGTATGTGAAAGATCATGAACTGTTAATAATATCTTGTACATAAACTTTGCTATTTTTCAGCTGAGCATGTTTCCAATGCTGCCAGTTTATATTTAAAAAGAAATTTTGACAGCTTGTCTTTTAGATCACATTATTCTAGAAGAAGCTTATTTATAATGAACATGATCTAAAATATTAAAGGTGTGATTACACCAGGAGTTCGGGGAGATTTATATTTTGAATAGTGTCTTAAGTAATGGCTAAAGAAAGAAATTAAATGTTATGGCATGCTGCTCTTTAAAATAAACACATTTTCTTTGTCCTAGATAGATCATTAAAGGCCCACGTTCTTTGCAGAATCAAGGTACACATAAAATAAATTCAGATCTTCAGAGGGAAGAGAAGTGACCATTCATCCCCTCAGTTAATAACACAGTTATTTTTGTTTGTGCTTGAATTAATTCTGTCTTAGCTCCATTCCAGAGATTCTTGGATTTTTGTGGATGCTGCTGTGGCTTGCAGTTTAGTTTGGAAAAGCAGAATCTAATGTTAGTTAAATAATTGCCAGTTACAACTCCTTCTGCCTAATTCCCTTCAACACATTGTGAATGCTCAGTTTTTCCTCTCCTGCTCCTCTACAGATGAGTTCTATGTTAAGTGTACATAATGCTAAGAGGACTATTTACTTTTATTTTTAATCCAAATATAACAGCTTTGCAACCCTTTCACAAGTGTCAGGGCTGGCTGCATCCCATGTGCATACAAATGCAGTTCTGTGTGCATTAGCCAAAGGGCACAATAGAAAGATTCTCTCTGTGGTTTTACCCAGACACTGCTGTCTTATTGATACAGATCCCCAACAAGATGGGTTTCCTCAGAGTGAAACAGGATTCTGCTGAAAGCACAAATCAAGCCTTACTGATCTATTTTTATAAGTTTAAGCATCACAAGCCCTTTGTGTGGATATTGAATGTAGTTAGAAGGAGCTCCCATAATATTAAAATTTGTGTCTAAAGCCATAGTTTAGTTTGCTTCAGATAGCTGGCAATTTCTCAAGGATTTAATCTTATAATAATGAGTTTATTAATAATATTGCAAATAAGTCATAAATGAGCCCTAATATAATAGGCTGTCTATGAAATGCAAAAGTTCTTGATATTCTTGTCATTCATTGAGTCTGTCTTGTGTGGTGAAGGTCACAAGTATTCTGTGGAGGTGAGGGGCCCATGTTGTGTTAGCATTTGCTTAAACCAGATCCCACCCTCTGCCTTTTATCAGTTTTAAATTTCTCACCATTAAGCCCCGCAAGCTATTCCCTTCTCTTGGCAGAGTAAATTCATCATTTCATTAATCATTCAGCAACCTGAACTTGGTCATGGCTTCAGGCTGCCACACTGTTCTCCTGCTGCCCTTGACTGCTTCACCCTCCGCTGTTTCAACCTGGTAATACTGTAGGGTGCTGAAGTGTTTCCTTACAAGCATAAAAAGTCCCATTTTTGGTTGTAATAGAGCAATCTCTCCAGTTTGGCACCTCTGTCAAAGTTTCTCAGGGTTCTGACCTGAGCAGGCAGCTATAGGTGGTGTAGATGAATGGTTACATCCTGCAGGTGTATTCTCCTGGCCCTTGTATCTTCTGATTAAAGCCCATGGGGCAGCAGAATGAGATCCATTCCTGGTGGGAAAACAAATGGAGCTGGCAGCCTCTTCAACTATTCTGTGCAGAAATTCCCTGGTTCATAGCAGGGAGGGTGTTGGGGTTTTTGTAGGACTTTCTGTGCTTGGTCTTCAGGCTTGAAAACTTGCTGAGCAGCTACTTTGCTTTTCTGTCACGTCGGTCATGGCTCCTGAGCAGCCATGTGGGTTTTCCTGATGGATCTGTCAAGCTTGTTCCTGTGACTTAGTGACTGGGTTTATGTCACTCGGTGTTTTGCTCACTAGCATCCACTTTCAGCTGCGGCTTTTTTTGGAAATAAACCACCAAGAGTAGTCCAGCATAATGCACTGCTTTCCATAATGTCCATTAGGTGTCTCCACACGCTGGTGGCTTGTGGGTACTTTAATTACATCTTCCCAATTAACAGCAGTGTGCTCTGCATGCTCTCCTTGAATGGAGTCCTAGATTTCCATAGTGAATACAATGCTGTCGCACTCGTGCTTTCTGGGAGGAATTCTCATTACTGAAAGAGCTCGCGCGCTTGCGGACCACTATTTGTCAGTCACCGTGCCTGAGCCTTAATTAACGTTGCATTTTTAAGTAGACAATACATACAAAATGGTAATTCTGAGCCCATAACCACCTGGCACATTCTTTCCTACCACTGTGCAGCTACCCTGTTTGCAATGCAGAACAGTAAGAGAAATTACAAGTAAATTTAATATCCAGTCATAATGCCATCTTTCAGCTTTCTTGTTTGCGGCCAAAGCTGCTGCTGGATCCCTTGTTAGAGCACTAAGTTTTTTCCAGTTGTCTAACTTGTTCTGCCCTGGGTTTGTAAATATGTCTATGGATTATTTGCTGCCTGGATCATTATCCTCCAATTTGACAGAGACTCAAAGGGAGAAGTCAGCTCTTCTCAGAACCAAGTGCAGGTTTTTCTGTGTATGTGTGTGGTAATAGGTATAATCTCCATCTCCTCTACTTCTTTTTCATTTTTGTGAAGACTTGGCCTTCTACCTTACTTATGGTGTTGACAAGAACCTGCAGGCCTCCTGGCAGCACCACATCTGCTCTCCTGTAGCCTAAATCATCTTTAAAGGATGGTTTAAAGTGACACAACCCATTTTTATTAATTGGGATAGATCTTGAAGATAAAATGATAAACCATCCCATCATAAACAGGCAAAGCAAACTCAAACTAGGCCCGGTGCTACAGCTTGCCCTTGTAAGTGTCTGTGCTTTCATCTGCCCAGTATACTTTTGTGACATCCCCTTTCTGAGACATTTCAGCACAAAAAGAATCTATCTACCTTGGGTTTTTGGGGATTTTTTTACTCCCTGGGAGGGACTATCTCTATGTTTCTCCATGGGCTTTTGTGTGTGTTTTATACCCCTCTCCCAACCCACTCCGTACTTCCAGGAAAAGTGATGTGCTGTAGATATAGAAGATCTACCTTTGTCACTGTCAACAAAATTTGGTGTTACTTTTAAAATTTGTAACCTACGCTTAGTGAATTTGATATCTGGACACAGGTTTGTAAGTCTTCCTTATTTTTTCTGCTTTTGTAGAAACTTTTGATAATTTATTTTTGATAACTGATGTTTATTATCTTCTTACATTTGAGATATAATTTGAAATCTTTTCACTTAATTTTAAAAATGAAGCTCAATTACTGACATGATTTAAAATAATGAATTAAATTGTACTTTCTGACATGATTTACCGTTCCAAAAGCTGATAGAATATTATTATCTTGTTAGAACAATGACTGGCTTTCTTATAGCAAGCATAGCAAAAGGAATATAATATGGCAGCTCATCCTATCATGTTTGATTTCTTCAAAGCATGCTAGAAATAATAACAAATTGATTTTCACAACCCTAATGTGCACAGAATAAGTGTCTATAACACATCAAGTGAAGTGCCAAGGATAATAGAGTAAGTTAGTGGCAGGATCATTGCCAATGCTCAGTTTCCCTGATTCCTGTCTACTTTGGGTTATTTAGGGACAAAAAGCATTGGTTTTGTATCAAAATTTGCATTGTACTGGAAATAATACTCAGGAAAGTTAATTGTCTTCAAGGTTTTTGAGTGTTTTTCCTGTTCCACTCCACAATTTAAGGTTCTTTTAACCATAAAAAGAATTAGCAGCAGTCTTCTGTAGGTGTGCCTGCCCTGACTTTCTGTGAGGTCCTCAGTCTCCAGCTGTAACTTCACTTCATCCATTCAAAAGTTGACTGCAAAAATTGTTTTGAAATAAAACTTTCAAAGTTAATTTTCTTCAACTTTTCTTCAATTTTTACTGAGAAATGTTTTCAGAAGGCTGATTAACAATGCATGGTCTTTAAAAGATAATCCTATGTTACTGCAGAACTTTGAAAAGAGAAGACCTACCACACCAAGGTTGGTCCTAGATCATTATCTAGTAACAGAGAAAACAAACCAATAAAACTATGAAAAATAATGCAAATCTGACCACCAGACTTTTGCCCAAGAACAAGTTTTGACTGCAAGGAAAGAAATTGCATCAAAATCCCTTTAATCCACTCTGGTTTTCAGTATTGCCTTCTTACATGAAGGGTGCACAGATTGGGATGTAGTTCCAGGTTAGGGCATGTACCTTTAGGAGTTAACACATGCTCTGTCTCAGCTCCCACTGTCAGGAACAGATGTTGAGTCAACACAGGTGGCAGAGTGACTGGACTGAGGCTGTAACTGAGGTGTTCCCAGAGACAGCTGGTTCACCCTCTACCCTCCCTGTAAGTCAAGAGTGTCCTGTCACCTTAGATGCCTGCCCAACCTATGTTCTTATCTCCAGCAAGCCCCAGCTTTCTGGAAGCTGTGCCATGCCTGCCAACCCTCTGGCTTTAGCACACAGCAGTCCAATCTCTGCTGCTCCAGATGGCATCAGCTGTGATATCCTGACCTTTGCAGCAGATGTGACAAACTTACCTCCAGAACACATTCTTAGCTAGGCTGGATAAGAGTCCCCAAAGTTTGTGTCACATGTTTAACTTGCCCGCTGCTTTAGTGTCAGGAAGTTGACAGTATTGACCTTGTCTGTCCCCCCACCCAAAGCCAGCTTGATTTATCATTTTTGTGTCTGAGGGAGTTGGTCTGAGCTCCTGCTCTGCACTGAATTAAGGTGGGGTCTTTCTCTGTCAGCAGATCACCATTATAAAGAGCGGTAGTAATTTTCCCTTTGTCTTGTGTGATAGAACATTGGAGCATATGATATGCCAATTCCTTGGCTGTGGGTCACTTTCTTCATTAGCATTTATACCATGCCCTTTGATTAGCATGTCCCTTTCTGCTCCCTTGGGGTTTGCTATCAGACATTTTTAAAGATGCTGCAGTAAAACTTCAGAAATTATTTATCTTGAAAAAAGATATTTTGTTAATAAGCACAGTATTATGCTCATAACTAATTTTCTTGTGGTAAAGATTAAAACTTGGTATAAGGAATGGTGAACTTAGGAACATAATTTTTTGTAAAACATTTCCTCCTTAAGGGGGCTTAGACCCTCTCTTTGGGACACATCACAATATTATTGCTCTAGAATAATCACTGTAAAAAGATTTGCAAATATATTTTGTCTCTGTTCACAGCAGAACAGTTGGATGCATGATCTTTAAAGGTCCCTTCTAACCCAAACCATTCCATGATTCTGTGATTTATGAATAAATACATAAGTCTATAAAGAATGACAATCTAAATTACTGAAGTGAAAAAGATCTTGTACTGAGTCCATAAACCAATCAATTACATGAGAATGGACATAATGAGAATGGTAGAGAGATTCATGACCTTCAAGGACTTGGGTAAGAAATACAAGATTTTTTTCTTCTTCCAGTGGAGACCAGTAAATGTCTGTGAATTTACATGAAGTCTCCTATCTGTTGCTAAAACCATGGGATCATAAAGTGAAGCAAACTCAGGCATGACCAAGGAAGTCTTTTGATGTTCATGGAAACCTGCAATACAAGGTTAGACCAATTAATGCAGCGACTGTAAATGTTAAGTGTAGACAACTAAAGTCACAGTCATTCCAGTGAAAGGGCTCATTTAAAGCATAATTTATTATAAGAGAGTAGCAATATTAAGGGTTACACAAGACATTGTGGCAGATATGTTCAAGGGTCGTAAGCCAGAGCTTATGAAGGTACAACCTGTAATATTTAAACTTGTATAGAAACATTCATTATAAGTGTTTAACAAACATTAATTAATTAAGCTGTGCAACACCATGCTGTGAGCCTATGGGTAAGTCAAAGCATTTGTATCTCAATTTTACAGAAGGTTAAGCTGAAGTGCAGAGAGATATATTTGCCTGAGGTCACATATCAAGTCAGTGGAAAAACTGCAAATAGAATCTGCAATCTGAAGTTCTCATTTCCCTGTTTTTGCCACATACATCACACATTCTACTAGTAAAATGAAAGGGAAGAAAGAGACAACTGAAGTGGTGAGACTTGGAATATAGTTAACCTAGTTTTTTATACACATTCTTGCCTTTTTTCCCCCCCAGCTTAGGCATGTTTGAAAGGGGTTGGTTGGTTTTTTTTTTTTTTTTTTTAATTATTTTGAACTTTGGCTTCTGGGTAGGAAACCAGCTGCACCAGGAGTGCTGGGGAGGGGGCGGGGTGGAGGTGGAGGTTGCAGCCCCGTAGCCACATGTTTGACTTTACAAAGCACCTCATCAAAAATGAGGAATGAGTTGTCACTTAGTGACTCTCAGGTTACCTGGGATTGTGTGTTTTGGTGTCAGAGTAAAGCTGGTTATTGAGCACAGAAGGTGATGCCTTGCTGAAAGGTAGAGCCTCGGGCTGGGCAGATGTGTACCCTTCCACTAAAAGGAGACTGTGGGGTGTTTGCAGAGAAAGGGTAAGAGAGATGCAGAGGGGGAGATGTTCCCAGGTGGGACCTTGAAGAAGAAGGATTAAAGAAGGTAGAGAGTTGCTCTGGCAGGTCAAAGAATGGTGAAGAAAGGTTGTGTTTCAGTGTTTTGTTTTAGCTTGATTTTTAAAGTGATGTTCAAAAGGGATTGTGTATGAAGATGTTTCTTTATAAGGTGAAGAAAAAGAAGAAAAAGGACAGGAAGCAATTCCTATTAATTCTTTATAGGTTGCTATGGGATTTTCCTGAAAATGCTCTTACATTGCCTTGGGAAAATGTGCCTGATTGAAATTTCCCTCTGGTTTTTAGCTAATTGGGTGCCTCTGGGAGATATCTGAGGGGAATGGGCCCTGGCTGGGTTGCTGAGTATCTGCAGCTATCCAAAAACCTGCAGGTCCCAAGACTTGTGCTCCAAGCACTAGGTCTTTCATTTATGCTGTCTACTCTCAACCTTTTTATATGCAACAGCAGTGGAAAAGCCTATATAAAACTAATCTGATCTAGTATTATAGAATGATGTACCTTTTTTCTGGTTCTGGTCTGGTATACAGCATTTCCCTCAATACTGGGAAATTGACTTGCAGCTGCGTCCTTTCCAAGATTCAAAAAGAAAGGTGAGGAAATCTGATGTTTTTTCTCTCTGACTCTTGCCTCAGAGATGAAAATGCACCTGCCCCTTTGATTGAGCATTTTACAGTCAGATTTTGTAAATTTTTCCTAATTATCCCTTTTTAAAGGAAAACTATCTTGAACACTTTAGCAACAAACAAAATCACACAACAAGTAGATGATATAACTGAACAGTTTTCCAGTATTGAACTCAGTTGTTTAAGCACATATTGCAGCCATTCAGAGGAAAGTCTGTTCATGACTGCTTTGACAAATCATGGGGCTGTGGGATCCCCTGACAGGATCAGAAATGCACAGTAATAACTTTTAACTGCTGCACAGAAAATAGGGAAAATCTCTCCAGTAATGGCTTTGAATCCAACTCCCCAAACAGTGAATAAAGCCTCATTCTGGAGGTATATTATTATTGTTGTCCAGCAGTGGACCAGACTACCCAGGGAAGAGTTTGAATCACCATCCTTGGAGGTATTTACAAGATGTGTAGATGTGGCACTCGGGGACATGGTTTAGTGGTGGACTTGGCAGTGCTGGGTTAGCAGTTGGACTTGATGACCTTAAAGGTCTTTTCCAACCTTAATGTTTCTGTTTCCATGATTCTAGACTACATGCAGGGGAATGCACAGTGTTAAAAAAAAAAAAAAAAAAAAAAGTTAGTTCTCTTTAAGCTTATAGGAAAAGAACTTCATACAAACCATCATTTTTTGAAGAAAACTGACATTTTCTGAAAGCTCTGTTCTGAAGCACAGGAAACATTGCCTTGACCTCTTAGTATTTCCTTAGCTGTCACCTTTGAAGAGTTGCTAAAATTATCTGCACTTTCTGTTGGTGTAGTTTTCCATCAGAAAATATCCTGGAACAAGTATCTGCCTGGTTGTGTGGAGGTACAAAGCAGCCAGTGTGTGCCCGTGATCCTGTTCTGACTCTAGCAGATTGTGTGTAGATCCACAAGCCCTGGATCACCTGGTTAAAAGGAAACCTTGCTGCAGGATTTGGGGCTTGCTGCTCTGCTCTCCTGCAGCTTAAGCTTCAGAAACAGAGTGAGAAGGTGTGAGTGCAATATTTTCTAAATCTACAGTGACCGCTTTTAACTGTTTTCCTGTGCGTTATCAAACCTGTCTCATGGGTTTTTGTCTTGTTCCATTGAAAACACTGTTATTAACCATACTTATAAACCATAACATATTGTCAGTGGTGAATGCTTAAATCCATAGAATCATAGAATTCTTTGGGTTGGAGGGGACCTTTAGAGGCCATCTAGACCAAGCCCCATACAATGATCTGGGACATCTTTCACCAGATGAGCTTGCTCAGAGCCCCATCCAACCTTACCTTGAATGTTTCCAGGATGGGGCACCTACCACATCTCTGGGCAACCTGTGCCAGTCTCTCACCACCCTCATTGTAAAAAACTTCTTTCTTATATCTAGTCTAAATTGGTCCTCCTTCAGATAAAAACCATTCTTCCTTGTGCCGTCACAACAGGCTCTATCAAGCTGTTTATCCTTGCTTTTTTTATAAGCCCCTCTCTCCTTATCCATTGTTACTTGTTTGTCAGTCCTGCTTATCGTGGTATGATACATTTTCTTAGATTCTCAGTTCAGAGTGAAGTTCTTATTTATGAATAAATGGCTACAATGTGTAGGCAGAACTGTAGTAATACACTCAATATCATCACTGAAAAGGCTTAAATACTGAGTTTACTCTCTGATTGATTGCTTTCTAGTTTTCACTTAACATGAACATCGCTCACATAGAAAGGGTTGCAGCAATTATTTTGTCTTCTCTGTGCATAGCTATCTGTGTTGAATATTTTTTTCACTCTGGATATTGGACAGCTGCCTTTGAGGTGCATATTCCTAGCTGAGATTTTTTGGAAAGCTCTGGTTGTATTTTGGATATATTGTAATAAACAATAATGTTGCTAATGTACTGCAAAGCCAGAAGTACTCAATATGTGCTTCTATTTCATATATTCAAATAGCTATTGGACATAAATTACTAACTATTTAGTTATTTACTACAGCCTGTAGAATGTTTAGAATATTTTTTGATAAAAAATGTAATTTTGCTTAGATATGTACCTGCTTAGTAATGGTTCCTGCCTCCAAGTGTTTACAACTTAGATGTGCAAAGGATCAGATGATCATTGGATAATTCAGTTTAGAAGAGACCTCAAAATTATCTAGGCCAGATAAAAGGGATTTGCTGAAGCTCAGGAATCAAGACAGGTTAATAACAGAACCATATTTCTTGCTGCCTACTTTGGTACATGTTCTACCAGGGTATGCTGCTTTTAATAGATTTAGGAGCATTCATCAACTGTAGAGAATTGGCAGAAGACTGCTTCCCTGGCTTGCACTGCACTGTTTCACTGCCTGCATGGAATAGAGACTTTTTTTCTCCTGCAGCAAGTCTTGCTGTTGGGTTGGCATCTATGTTTCTCATGCACCAAAGGCTTGTGTCTGAAAACCTTGCAAGCAGGGCTGCTAAATTTCATTTTGACTTGAAATATCTTTGTGTTACCTCTGCCAACTGAAAAAATAAGCCTTGAGCTTTTCCTTTGTTGTTGAATCTGATTCCGCCCTTATTAGTGCAGACCCAAGGCAAATACATTGGAGCCAGGGGGTGAGATGCAGCTGAAATGGGCAAGGTGTTTCTGACTGCTGCTGCACTGAGGGATGCTAATGGGGGCAGGTTGGAGCTCCCCAGGGCTCTGAAGCTATGAGCCAGCTTGATAACTGGAGCTCTGCCATTTCTCACAGGGGTGAGTGCCACAGGCCTGCTTTAGTTGAAAACTCACCCCATTTCATGGTAGGTTTTAACTTCTGTTGCTTTTTATCTTCCCTCTCTTAAAATGGCAATTTTACTCAATATGGAAACATTTTGCTTGAAAAAAACCCACACAACATAATTGCATTGGGTGAAGCATGTTATTTAACCTCTCTTTGGACTGCTTCCATCAGCAGGGCCACTAAAGCTCTTTACTGGCAGGCTGGTACAATCTATGATCAGTTCCCTGCTACTTGTGCTGCCTGAATGAGTTTTCCGTCTTGAACAACATCCTGCACAATTCGCCTTACTCCTACCTAATAATTCAGACCAGATGGCTGAAGCTGACCCAGCATAATCTACTCCCCAGGATATAAATGATGCCATTTAGACATACACTGTAATGTTCCCTTAGTTAAAAAAAAAAGATTTACAGCAGGAGCCTGCAACAACTGACTTTATTTTGATCTGCAGTGTTCTGCCAGACAGTAGTTATTTGTGCTGGGTTACACAACATTAAAAGGTACATATCAGACACTATCCTACACATAGACAAAAAGACTGCCCCAAATTTCCCAGAAAGGGAACAGCTTGTGTTTGCGTGTTGCCTTAGACCCCCATTCCACCTTGTCCCTGAATGCCCTGGAAAAACAGATGGGACTTATACCACAGAGCAAGTCAAGGCACTGGCACAGTATAGGAAAAAGGAATTCTATGGCTATGGACCTCTAGAAAGAGGAGAAAAAGAACCCCAAGCAAAACCTTTCTTTTTATTCTACAGAATATTTGTTCCAGTTCCCAGTTTGGTTCTATAGAAATATGATACACAGAGAGCTCATTCCTTGGGTAATGGGATTCTACTTTGTTAATGCTATTACAGTTAATTGCAGAATTGTGCAGCTGTCTGCAGAAACAACAGACAACTTCTCCAGATACTAGAATTTTGATGCCATTGCTAAATCCTCTCAAGACATAAAGTGAAGGGGGGTGGTAGCAAGATGTATGTAAGGAAATCTTACTGCATTGCTAAGCAGAGATGAAGGTAACAGCTTTTGGAATAGCTGTCAGCATAGTGGAGGTCAAAACATGCAGTAGGGGTAAGTGTCTGCAAATTCAGTGGATTTTGGATAAGGTTTGATGCATGAAATGGTTTGCACTGCTCTTTTACAAGTGGCCACGTGTACTGTCAAGTCACTGGGGAAGCAGCATTTGCTGACACATGCAGTACAACTTCAGGCTAAGTGATGTACAAGATTATCCTTTTAAGCTTAATTGTTTTTGTTGTATAAAATATAGATGGTATCAGAAAGCCTGGCATTGTCTTGTTTGTTACTGGAATACACACTTTCCTCTTCTTTCCCTTCCTTTTTTAAATGCAAAAGAGGTGCAAGAGATTTTTATCTCCACTTCTACTCTAGTTTCCTTTATGCTCCCTGTGTTCTGAATCCTGAGTTTGGTATCTTGCAAATCTGTCCAAGGACAGGTTGGATGGGGCTTTACGGAACTTGTTTTACGGAAAGGTGTCCCTGCCCGTGGCAGAGGCGTGGTAATTAGATGATCTTTAAGATCCCTCCCAACCTATATAATTCTGTGATTCCACCCTCACTGCATAGCTGCATTGTAAACCTGCACAAGCTCAAGCTGAGCTATTTTGCACTTGTTATGATCTTGTTATGTTTATAAGGAGATGCTTCTTCCCAAATTAAGGTGCAAATGAGACCATATGCTGAAGTCAATAGTACAGATTTAATTTAACATTAAATGTGAGGTAGAGAGAGAGAGAAATAGGAAAGAAAGAGGGGGAAGAGAAAGAAAGTAAAAGAGAGACAGATTAAGTAGAAAGATATCACCACCCAGTGGATCCAATGGCATCCCACTAGTCTTTCTTCACCATTGTGCTGGGGATCCCCAAGTCATTCTTCTGTAGTATCGCCTTCATACTGTCCAAGTTCTGGGTATCCACAGGGTGTAGGTGCCATTGCCATAACCTGGGATGGCATGTGTGTGAGCAGTTTTTCCTTTCTCACGGTTTGCCACGGTGGGATTTCTTAGTCCGGATGCTAACCAAACCTTCGACTCTGTTAGGCCTGGAATGACCTCCTTCCTACTGTGCCATCTGTGCTTATCTCATGTTTTGTTGTGGTGGCTTATTTTATAACAAGTTCCTTCTGTGACCTTGACAGTGTTTACAGTGTTTTGAGGCAGGCCACTGCATTCTGTAAGTCCTTAAAGCACTTTATTACTTTGGAAAACCAATCTTTTTATGTTCTCACTCCCTAACCCTTTGCCTCAGTTTGGTACATGGAAAGTGCAGCCCCAGGTCAGCTGGTATTAAAGAGAGAGATTGGGATAATCCCAGTTGCTTGGTGCACTGGGATGTGTGTGCCTTGATGGCTACATTTCTCAATGTCCATGAAAGTACTGGGATGCATTTGGGAGCTGCCAGTGCTTCTCTGTGTGGGTGGAAATCATTCAGATGCCAAAGCTATCTCATGTACTTCATCCAGCCTTGGGGCTACCAGCTGAATATGCTGATTCACACAACTGAAGACGCCAAGGGCACCAAGATGCATAAACAGGAACAAATGCTGATCACCTTCCCCTTCTGACTTTAAATCACACTAGTGAGTATCTTGAATACTAATATATAATACTAAAAGAGAAAGCTTCTAAGAGTGAGAGATTCTTGCCTTGTTCCCAGCACACTGAGGAATCGTTCTCAATTTTTTCATGCAGCTGTATCTGCCCTTCCCAGCAAAGAGGGCTTTTAAAAAGGAAACATGTTGTCTCGAATCCACTGGTGATTCTGAAGCCACTGTAAGGGGGTTATTGATTACAAAGGGCTGAACGCATCTGGTGTGCTCATGTGTGAGCCTCTGCATTTTGACCCTGCTGGTTTGCTTCTCTTTGAGGCCATGGGCAATTTTCTCAGCCAACACTATATGGTTCTTAATGTTTGTTTTGCTTTGAAATGAAAGGAAATATGAAAGTGCATGTTGTTATTATTCTCTTCCTTTAATCTTTGCTCAGAAGTTAGTCCTCTCAGACCTTTAATCATCTGTCTTTGTCTGAATTCCTCTCAATTTAATTCTATCTTTCTGGTGCTCAACTGCTTACAGATGAATGAGGAATTGTATTGCTTTATCTCATTTTTTCCCTCATTAGAATGCTGGCGAAAGCTTGTGGTCACAAAAGACAGACGGTAGTTAAGGCCTTTTTTTTTTCTTTTTGTATTATTTAACCCCTTTGTTATCAGAGCTCTAAAGTGGATATCACAAATGGATGTTGTCATGCTTATAAATTGGAAGAGAAATTGCACTGGAATAATGGTTGCAGGCTGCAGCACCAACCACTAAAAAGTCAGAAAACGGCAGAGTTTAGGCAGCCTGTTTAGCTCTGTCTGATCATATTTTTACTTTTTATGTAGCTGCTGTCTGAAAGGTCAGTCTTTTATGTGAGTATGACATTGTGTCTTCTCCAGTACTTACTCTTTTTCTAAACTATTTTTGTTTAGATTTTCTTAAAAAAAAAAGTGAGGTTAAAGTGAGCACAAGTCTGAGCATTAATATTTTTTTTTTAAACAATAGTTAAAGAACCCAAGGCCAAACTGAGAAGTGTCTCCAGCTTTAGTAACAGACAGTGCTTTCTGACATATCTATAAAGGTTAGACCCTGCTCACACCTGCACTGTAAGGAAGGAGAAGTGGGGACTCTTAGAGCTTTCCTGCAGAGAACAAATGCAGCCAGCTACGTTATGCTTGTCCATGGGAACTTGTAAAATGCTACTGATATGTACTCTATCATGCTGATGTACAGAAAATTTGTTTTCCTTCTTCCCCAGTGATGGAGTTATCAAAAATAAAATAAGTCATAGTATCTTTAGAATTACTTTGTACTAGAATATATACATATATATATACACACGTATATATATATATACACACATATATACATATAAAATTTATTGTCTGCAATTTATCTTTATATAGCGAAACTGATGAAATATTTTGGCTAGGCTAAAGAGAAAGCAAGCAGAATTTATTAAATAAAGTAAGTAATCTCTTAAGAAGTAAATGAACAAATTCTGTTAGACAGAAAATCCAGTGAGATTCACTGACACTTTAAACAAACATGAGTTAATCACTTAACAAAATGATTGGAGCAGTAAAGAGATTCAAAATGAAGATGTGTTTTGTGCTCACAAAGTTCATCAATAGTATTATTGCAATTTCTACATGAAATATGAACTTGTTTTCATGGGATAGGATATGGTGCCAGGAAATAATAGGTGCAGATTTAATTTGTGTAAGAAAAGCCCCATCCCCAGAAGTGTTCAAGGGCAGGTTGGATGGGGCTTGATGCAACTTGGTCTAGTGGAAGGTTTCACTGTCCATGGCAGGGGAAGTAGAACTAGATGGTCTTTAAGGTCCATTCCAACCCAAGACATTATATGATTTATGTTTTCTATTATAAGATTTTAGACTTTTTGTTGAATTATTTTCTTGTAAACCCCCCACTAGGAGACAGACTGTATTTTGCTCATTTTACATAACAATTACCATGCCCCCATGACTCCTCTTTATGACTGTGGTTCCAATCTTGATTCTACAGCTGCTCACTCCCATTCTATCCTCAGTAGTATTCAACACTTTTCCCCTCCTAGTATGATTGCACCTCTTGTGTAGCAGAGATTACTTGATAGAGCAGGTTTTGCTCAGAGAAAATTACAAAGCCTATTTTTTGCAAACCTTGTCTGACTGCAAGTTTCTGGCTGCCCTTGTTCCACAGAAATGGCAATTTCAGCTTATGGAATTACAAAGCAGCCAAGTAAGTGAATCCTCTGTGCTTTCTTCTGTGACCGCATAAGCACTGAAGTGCTTTTCTCTGCACACCAGTGATCATTATTCCAGCAAAAGCAACCCGTGGCCTCCTCGGAATAGATAAGGACCTTTACAAAGAGACTGAGATTTTAATATTTATTTTGCACATGTGCATACACATGCAAATGTGGCTCACACATCATTTTTAATGAAAACACTTGGGCAAGATAGGCTTTAAAGTTAGGGCGAAAGCACCGTTCTGCTGTTCCTTGACTGAATACTGTCAACCCAATTAATACCCTGATAATGTCAGTGATGCCAGCTGAATGACACTGCCAGAGGGCAATTTGTAGCTTATTTCTGCAAAGTATTTATCTAGAGATAATTACATATTAGCCTGCTATATTTTACTTGCTGTTGCAATACAAATTGACCTGGCATTGAACCATATATTACAACTGTTTCAATTGTACTAGGAGCATTCAAACCAACTGTAAAAAGTTCCCTGTATTGAGAATGGAGAAACTTTCTTTCTCATTGCAACTGTCCTGTAGCTTTTTGTTTTAAAAACAGGTTTTAATTTTAATGTGGAATTGAATGTTTGTAGTAATATGAAAGATAAGTTCTTACAAATATATGTGTGAAATAAAAGTTAGTATGGCAAGGAAGGGATCAGCCTCTTTTCTCAGGTAACCAGCAACAGGACAAGGAGAAGTGGCCTCAAGTTGTGCCAGGACAGTTTCAGGTTGGATATGAGGAAAAATTTCTTCATTGAAAGGGTTCAAGCATTGGAACAGGCTGCCCAGGAAAGTGATGCAGTAACCATCCCTGGAGTTGTTAAAAAAATGAGTAGATGTGGCACTACACTATATGGTTTAGTGGGCATGGTGGCATTTAGTTAAAGGTTGAACTTTTTTATCTTTGAGGTATTTTCAAACCTTAATGATTCTGTGATTCTTTTTTTCCTGTTGTACATGACAAATAGAATACGTAATAAGTTGTAAAGTTGTAAAAGGAGTTAGAAGAAAAGTTCAAATTTAGCTGTTCCTAAAGAGAGGGAAGAGAGACTTCTGATATCTGTCCCAAGACTGAATGTGAGAATAAGCACAAGCCCTATAGAAAGTTTTTCTTCTAAGGTCCCAAGGGGCATCCAGGTAGATCCAATCTTTCTTTCTTATCCAGGAGAAAGTCCATGGTTATTAAATCAAATAATGTGAAGTTTATTTTTTTTTGATAAGTCAATTATCTCCACTAGACAATGTGATACCTTTTGTGTGTGACCATCGGACTGAAAACTCCTTGCCCAAGGAAGGGAACACTTCCCCCCCCGCCAAGTTATTATGTGCATAGTTTCAATGAAATTGTTTAAATTGTTTTCACTGCTGGATCTTGTATATCTGATCATACCCCATGGAAATAAATGTGATAGAAACATCTGAACAGGATATTTTAAGACCTAGCTTGTTGCTTATTCTTGGTTGAAACCAAACATTACCCAGACACTTCTGAATGGCAACAGACTGAGGTGGTAAATCCACAAAGTCTTCCTTCAGGCTGTGCACCCCACTTGAAAAAAATGCAAAATGCACCTGCAGATAGGGTTGAGAGTGATTCAGATGCCTTGTATGGGTGTCAGGTTTCTCTTAAGGTATTTTACATTTGCAATTTCTAGGTCATGGTTAAAGCAATCTCTGAGTTCTCCCTGTAAAAGGGTCTGTTCTGCTTATGTGTGCCTGTAACATGAATGTGCCTGAATCTCTTCTTATAATGTTATTCCTTTAAGTTTTTATATTTTTTTTTCTAAATATCTCTTTAAAATGAGAATATGATTCAAGAATCCCATAGAAATTAAAAAAAAAAAAGGTCTAAAATTTTTTCTAAACCTTTGTATATTGGTGGTTTCTACTAAAAATGTAGTACGTGTTTATCATTATGATGATAATGTGTAAGTATGTATCAAAGGAAGACACCAGGGAGTCAAAGCCAATATAGCAAATAATGTCTTTTACTTGTTCCTTTTTACAAACAGATATTCAAGAGTTTTATGAAGTGACGCTGCTAAATTCCCAGAAAAGCTATGAGCAAAAAATAGAAGAAGCAAATCAAGTTGCAGAGAAATGGGAGAAGACAACATCTGCTACAGACCATGAAAATCTGCAGAAAAAACAGGAGGTAATTTAACAGATAAAGAATTAAAATGTATGTAATGAGCAAGATGTCTCAAACCTGAGAAAAGTCATGCAATGGTGTATAAGATTGAAAGGATGGGTTAATTAAGGCATTAGATTAGGGTGTGGAGGATATATATACAAATAGTGTTGTCCCTCTGACCTTGATTATGTTGCAAATTTCTTTATCCTTTCAATTGCAATCTGTCAAAGGGAAAGTAGAAAACTTTTGTTTTCTCATCCTTGGATGTACTTTATCTGATATTTGGTGTCTGTGATTACCCCCCAAAAGGGAATATATCTTCTCTACTTGCTGATAACCACTGAGGTTATTTATACTCCAGTGATTACATCCTGCGTAAAAAACTTAATATGACTTTTCACATTTCTGCAACTGACATTGGGCTGAACTTTTCTACAGTCCATGTTCAGAGATCAACCAAAATAGTCTCTGCATGAGGAACAGATACATAGAAGGTTACACACCTTTGCTTTTCTCCTGTAGCCAGTGCAAGCATTCAAAACCTTTCTTTGTCACCCTCAGCTCCAATCTGCTTTTGGCAGCCTCCAGATTATTATTAACTATATTAGCAATCTAAACTACTTGCCTCCACCCACATTTGTGCTTCAAAGATGAAAACAAACCCCACAGAAGCAAGCAATGCATTGCTGTGTTCTTAAACAGTGAAACAGAAATAGGGTGGGCATGGACTGCAAGCTGCAAATCTCCAGACCAGAATCAAAGATGAGGGAAATGTATAAATATTTTCATTGTTGTCATGGTAAGTAAGGCATTTCAAGTTTTAAAAGTTGTTGGCAAGAACTTTCCCATAGGCATGACTATTTTTAAGAGCTTTCCTCCTTTTCAACAATGTAAAACTCAGACAGAAATTGTAGTTCTACATGACATTTTAGATATGATTCTTTAAAAAGATAAATGAGAATTGCAGGTGGCTAGAACAAAACTCTCAGAAAAAATGAATAAATTTATTGTAAAAATTAATTAGCAGAAGAAGCTTGCAGAATTAATGGGAACAAGTGTTCTGGTTTTGAGTGAAATCAGAACAAATGAGTCTTAACACTAATGTACAATATATCTCATGAATGATTTAACATTTCAGTCACAGTTTGAAGGCACATACAGCTAATATCTGTCTTTTAAAAAATATTTTTTAAGCATAAATCTTTATGCTTTAAAATGGTGAAAGTGTGTTCCTGTTATCTCTTGGAGCATCTGATGAAGACAGTGGATATACTCTCTTTTTATTCCAGCCTCATCAGAATATTTGACCCCCAACCCCATCTTCATTAAACTCATTGCTGTCTGAGAGGTGTGCTATTGGTCCTGTACAGGGGAATTTGAACTCTAAATTCTATGCTGAGGATAATAGATACAGGGCCAACTCCAAATGTTTCTCATTTTATGAAAAAAAATGTTCTAATATAAAGGAAAACAATAGAAACCTTATAGCATAGAAACTGGAATAGCCTATCCAAGGCAGGGTGCTGACAGTCAGAGTCCAGGGTGCCATTTTCAAATTTGCTGTCTCTCCATAAATTTCATCAGGGTAATGGGAGAATGAAATGTTTAGTCCCTTAAAAATTCATAGGTATTTTTAAGGATCCGATGCAGGCAAAAGAGACTGGAACTGTGGACTTTTGGTTTTTTTTCCTTATGACAGCTCAACATACTATTGGCAGTTCCGAGTCAGAACTGATTAGTGCAAGCTGGATGTGCAAGCTGCTGTACAAATCCAAGACAGCCCTTTGCTTTCTATGAAAAATTACCATATGAAAACATAACCAGATAATCTATCACGTAAATTCTTATTCATGGTCCATTCCTCATGGAAAATGGTTGTTTTGTACTTCCTTTTCCATCCTCAATTACATATCATAAATTTGGAAAGAAAAGGCCTCCCTTCTTTCTTAGAATCATAGACTTATGGAATGGCTTTTGTTGGAAGGGACCTTAGAGATTATCTAATCCCATGGGCAGGAATGCCTTCCATTAGAGCGGGTTGCTCAGCGCCCCATCCAACTTGCTATTAAACACTTCCAGGGATGGGCAACCACAACTTCTCTGGACAACCTGTTCCAGTACCTCCACCCCCTCACAGTATAGAATTTCTTCCTTATATCTAATCTAAACCTCTCATCTTTCAGTTTAAAGCCATTCCTTTGTTTTATCACTGCATGTCCTTGTCAAAGTCTCTCTCCAGCTTTCTTGAAGGCCCCTTTCAGGTACCGGGAGGCTGCAGTTGGGTCACTCCCAAGCCTTCTGTTCTCCACACTGAACAATCACAATTCTCTTAGCTTTCCTCATAGGAGAGGTGCTTCATCCCTCTGAGGATCTTTGTGACCTCCTCTGGATGTGCTCCAGCAGGTCAATGTCTTTGCTATGCTGAGGACCCCAGAGCTGGATGCAGCACTCTAAGCCCAAGGATAAACAGTCCAGAGGCCATCCTCCTTTCATGCCTTCCACTCAAAACCTTCCTTGACTGTCTGTATGTAATTTTTTCTGTATAAATTGGTCATTTTTCTGTCTTAATTGTTGATGAAAAGGAAAGCAGGTTTTAGTGTCCAGGACAGGTGTCCTGTGAACCCTGCTTAGTATTAATGTACTTGCTTTTCTGAAAGTGCAGATTTTTAGATAAGAGAAAAGGTGTTTGATTGTTTGCAATACAGTGCAAATTTGCCACCTTGCATCTGTGATTACATTAGTGGTTTTGAGCAAACTGGTGCTAGATCTCACAGCATATTGGGGCTGGATCTTCATCTCTTTAAATAGATGTGAAAGGATCATGACCCATTTTATAATCTCCTATCATTCTCAGAGATTACCTGAGAAGAGAGGTGTCTCCCAGACTCAGAGACTGTAATTTTGAATGGCCTTTGTAAAAGCAAGTGAAAAGTCAGTGGAATATAAGAGCTCACAGTATGTGCCAGAACCAGTTGCATCCGAATTTTTTGTGTGAATGCCTCCACATAGCATCCCATGGCTACGGACAGTGGAATTAACAAAAAGTGTTGCGATTTTAGTGATAGTTACTGTTTTGGGGTTTTTTTCCTCCATTTTTTTCCCCTTGCATTTCTATGCTGTTTAGGTTTTAATCCTGAAGGATACCCCAATGCACATGAAATTGATAAGTGTTTAGGTATGGCCTATGTATTTAAACACCACATCCTTGCTTTTCACTTCATCATTAACAGCTTTGTTGGTCGTCTGAGTAAACAGTGACTTCAATGTTTGCAGATGAAAAATGCAGTATTTCTTGTCATCACATTATTATTGCATTTCGCCCTCTATAGAGACTAAATATATGTGTCAATGTATCTGGCAGAGCTGTAAATACCATAGACCAGAATAATTCAAGTGGGTGGGTGTTAGTGAAAAGGAAGAAAGAAGAGCCCATATGAATGTGGTTTTTTTGTGTGAATTTGTCCATGTTGCTTTCCCTCCTGTAAATGCAACTTGACAAAATCAGCTTAAGTTGGTGGATAGTTTCAGAATCAATGAAACAGTTTTTGGGCCGTGTTCAGATTCACTAGAACTGTTTGATAGGTTCTATTTGCAAAGACTTTTTTTGTTTCATATATTCAGATAGAAAGCAGTGAATGTGACATATTGGGCACTAAATGAAAGTCCAACATGTTCATTATGATGTAGGAACTCTAGAATATAACACTTGAGAAGACCTAAAATGCCCCTGTTGTCCATTCTCTTGCCCTGGGGCAGATCAATTGCATTTGAGCTGTTCAACATGATGTTGAACATCATGTTCCTGACATGTTTGCCTAGTCTGTTCTATAAAACCTCCTACAGTGGAGGTCAACTATTTCTGCAGGTAACTTATTTCCTCACTGATAGAAGGTCTTTCCTGATGACGAACTGGAGTTTCTCTAAGGACCATTAGAACCCATTAGATTTTGTTCAAATAGCAGTAGGCATAGATTAACGTTTCATTCAGTCCTGTTCCAGAAAGCACTTAAACACATCACAGAATCACGCAGCATCGCAGAATGGTTTGGGTTGGAAGGGACCTTAAAGATCATCTAGTGCCAGCTCCCTCTGCCATGGGCAGGGGCATGTTCCAGAAGACCCGGTTTCTAAAGTCACCTCCAAATTGGCCTTGAAAACTCTCAGGGATGTTTCACAGCAACCACAGCAACCACAGCTTTCCTGGGTTCCACTGTCTCACCATCCTCATTGTGAAGAACTTCCTCATAATATTCAATCTAAACCTAATATCTCTCAATGTAAAGCCATCACCCCTTGTCCTATCACTACATGCTCTTGTAAATAGTCCCTCTCCAAATTTCTTGTAGCCTCCTTTAGGTACTGAAAGTCCTCAATGAGGTCTCTCTGGAACCTTTTCTTCTCCAGACTGTACAACCCCGCCTCTCTCAACCTGTTTTCATAGGAGAGGTGCTCCAGCTCTCTGATTGTATTCTTGGCCTCTTCTGGATCTGCTCCAACAGATCCACATCCTTCTCATGACAGGGATTCCAGAGCTCAATGCTTTACATGCCCCTATAACAACAAATGCTGAATTGTAATGAGAAATCTTGTCTTTTGGGATAGAAAATATTTAGTTGTCTTAGACTCTTCTCAAAGGAGCTATACTTATGGTATGAAATATTTTAGTTTCCAAAACAGAAATCCTTGAGGCACCGTGAAAGGCAATTAGTGTTGACAGCACAGGCACTATATCTCAAACTATATTAAAAAAAAATTCTGGAGACTACTTTGCAAGATTTATGTATTAATGAAAATACTAACTCAGGATTTAGGAGCAGCAGGTTTTAGTTTCTTACTGTTCTGTGTACTTCCTGAAGGACTGTATGTGAAGTCTGAGAAGAGAACTTAAGAACTAAGTCATGAAAGGGAACTGGGAGTTACAGTGTCTGAGATATCTCATCATATGGAGATATGAGTTACAGACCATATCTGTGGGGCACTGCATGGGCAGAAACAGTTGTTCAGGATTAAAGTCCACAAAACACAGAATTCACCTATAGACTAAAAAATAATGAATTCCAAATATGGGACAAAGTGTCATTCCCTTAAAATCTGAGCCATCAAGATGTTGATGCCTTATCCCGATTAAGATTCAGAATCATGATCTCTATTCTGTAAATAAGACCATAGCTAGATGTCTCTCATAACATAGGTGTAAAGGCACTGCTGGTACATTTTTCCTTATGAGGAAGCTATTTGGTAAGGATGTTTTCCAAGGATGTGGAAATCCATGTACAGCTCCCTCCTTGACCAGAGAGGAGTTGATAGTACCTCTCACCCATAAGAGTGCACTAAGAATTGTGCTGGCAGGTATTATTTAGATTTTTCTTGTTGGGATGTTGCCTATTTGTGTGGAATAATTAAATATTTGTTGGGACAGAGTACTGACATGTGGCTTTGTAATTTAGAGTTTATAGCTATTACTGCTCTGACAAATATTAAAGTCTAGGCTGTTTTGTCTTCTTTTGCATACCTAAGGGTGGAACCCTCCCTCCCCAGCAAGTGCACAAACACCAGTGTTGAAAAGTCATAAATGCAAAGCCCTTCTCCCTGTTTTCTCTTCACTCTTTTCCACCTCCCCATTGTCACCATACTTATATTTAAATCTGGAAGGGGGAGGATTTAACAGAAAAAATTAAGAACTCTACTTCAAATGCCCACTATGTCCCAGGGAGCCGTATGTTCATTCCTCTCAAACTGCATTTAGGGGACGCGGGATGTTGCATTCAGTGGGAGGGCTGGTGACACACAGGGGAGGAAGTGTAGCTGGAGTTCACCTAAATGAGCAGGTTGTGAAGGTATGCCAGAAACATGGAGTTTGTGGATGCTGACAGTGCTCAGACGTTGGGCTGATTGGTATGGTCCAGACAAGCTCATTTTGGGAACAAACAAATGCCAGGCACCTACCTAGATAACATGGCTGTGTAGTTGTGACACTACAAAGATAACGTGCCTACAGAGTTTCTGAGAACCTCAAATGCTTTTAAGCTGAATTGCAAGTTGCAGTAATAAGGCATCTGCATTGCTTTAAACCTAGCAATAGTTATCCGTCCATGTAGCCTGGTACCTGGCTTCCTATGGGGGCCAGGAGCAGATGCTCAGGAAAGAATCTGAAAAGACCAAGCCTTATATTGGGTGCTTTAGCTGTTTTGCAAGTCTAATCTGAATTTGTTGAAACTAGAAGTACAGAAAGTGTTCAGTGCTGGGAAATTCAGCCTTACTTTACTTTATAAACATTCAGCGTGGTATTCACCGCAGCTGACTGGGGATGTGCCCAATCTGCTGCTGGAAGTCATGAAGACAGGATTTGTTTGTAATTTCACCTCTGCCAAAGAGCCTCATTACTTCTTTGGACCAAGGTTTATAAGACTAGCATTCACAGCTTGAAAGCATTTTCTTGAAATTATAACTCTTAAATTGTCCCTGTTGGAAAAAGAAGACTCATTTCTTTTCACCCCTAGAAAATGTGAGGTAGGGATTGAGCTGAAAGTGGTTTAAATTCAGGTCTTCCACTCCTTCAAGAAGTGCACTCTCCCTTCCCAGTTCCAGGTAAGTCTGGGGAAAGGTATTCTTCATCTCTGCTGTCTGTGCAGCAGTATTAGTGGGTTCCTGCAGACTGAGAGTGGGTATGCAGGTCTTTCTTCCCTAGCAGGACTCTCTGCATTGCAATAAGCAGTCAGTAGTTAAAGGATGTCTCTCACTCAAGCATTGTGTAGATAGATACAATTGAAACCCTGAGGTGTTTAGAAAATACAGTAATGGAGAACAAAAAATATCACCTAGATGGAGGAATCCCTCTGGGAAAACAAAAATGGAGTTGTTCTTTAGTATGACAATAGAAACACTGCTTGAAGCTACAGGCTTGTGCTCAGCTCCATGCACTCATTAAAAGACATAAATTTGCCCCTGTTTTAACCTCTGTAGTCTTTAATTTGGTCTTCAG
The DNA here is from genome assembly GCA_013397555.1 of Urocynchramus pylzowi. NCBI lineage: Eukaryota > Metazoa > Chordata > Aves > Passeriformes > Fringillidae > Urocynchramus > Urocynchramus pylzowi. Next base: position 1,016,770 of record VZRH01004459.1, on the reverse strand, counting down.
TGTTGCTTATTTCTGGTCAGCACTGTTTTGACCTTTATCTAGATGGAAAGGTGAGGCAAAGGAAAAGAACGCTCTGCTCTTGCACTTTCATATAAGTCTGGCGACTGAAGGTCTGCCTGTTCCTGTATCTTTGCTTGAAAAGACTATTTACTTCTAGGGCATATGGTGTAGATACTTTTGCCATATTGGAAGATAATCATTTGTTGTTGCTGTGCAAGTTTGGTCATCACACCCTGATCTCATATGCACAATCTTCATTCAGCACAGTGTGGGATCATTGCTTTGACATGGTCCCCAAAGATTCCAGTTCATCATTTAATTCTGTTGTTTCATGCATTTCTTATGTTCAGAGGCTTGTTTTGCAAATATATTTAATTACATCATGCAAAATGAATCTTCTTATATCTGTTTGCTTCAGGAATGCCTGCTATCCTTGTACCCAGCTATTATAAACACTGTAATTACTTCTCTGTCCTCTAAGTGCTGGCTTGTTAAAAGTTCCAGTAGTAAAACCCTTACTTTAAAATCTTCTGCCTGAAGCAATTAACAAACCATTAATCTGTTTCACACTAACAGATTGTCTAAAACTCATGGAACTGCAGCCACTTCTACATGTACCTACGAAAATTCAGTGCCTTCTCTGGAATTTTGTTTGTTTTCTTTGTTTGCAATTGGGTACAGCTTAATTTGTATGGCTTGATTTACTCCCAGGAGCCACATTTGATTCTGTTTAAGTGATTATACTTAATATGCAAGAGTCATTAGGTATGATCAACCATAATGTTTCATTAGAAGAGTTCAAAACATTGCGTTTTATGCATCTGTTTCTTCACTAGATTTAGCACTATAGTATACATTCATCTGATCAAATGCATTTTGTGTCTGTGGGTTGATTTTGTGCCAGAGCCAATTCCCAAGTAATTCTATTTGGCACTAAGTTCTCCTTCAAGACAGCAGCAGTCTTTTTAAAGGGTACAGTATAATTGACATCTTGGTGTGTGTTTTGCTAGTCATGTTCCTTTTGTACCCAAGGATGTGTAACAACCCTGACTAGATAATTATTGAACAACAATGCTGAAGCTTAGCTCCATGTTTGTTAGGTTTATTATTATATTTTTTAATATACAGTAGCTTTATATTTTTTTTAATGCACTATTAAGTTTTGCTTCACTTGAAGATATTATTTTATACACTTTCCTTTGCTTCTCAACTGGGTTGACTAATGTTTAGAAATGGGTAACTGCAAAGTCACTGCGCTATTAAAACCCTTATTTATTACTAGCTGCAGCTAAATGCCTTGCCCATACTGGGTATCCATGCTGGGTCTCTATTTATAAATTTGTTATTTGTTCTGTAGCTTGTCAATAACTTGAGTGCCAGAGCTCTGTTAAATGTCATTTTAGAGTTATTTCTGAATGTGTTTTAATATGGTCAGGCCAAAGTTTCCATTTTAAACCACATTGTATCTATGCAGAACAGTGTCATCCTGTGGACAGAAATGCTCTTGTGATGCTGAGAGTAGGGCAACATATATATCATTACATCCTCTCTAAACAGACAATTTCTGTCCCACAGGACAAGGCTTGGAACTAGAAGTCATTCTGCTTTTGCCATCTCTGTGTTTGCATAGTTAGACATGCTCATGATAAAAAGCCTTTTCCTTTGTTTCCTCTCAGTATTTCACAGTGCAGGGGAAAGGGACTTGGGGTTCCTGATTAATGGCAAGCTGAACACGAGTCAGCCATGCCCTGGCAGTCAGGAGAGCCAAACGTGTCCTGGGGGCATCAGGCACAGCATGGCCAGCCGGGCAAGGGAGGGGATTGCCCTGCTCTGCTCTGCTCTGGGGCAGCCTCACCTCGAGTGCAGTTTTGGGCACCACAAGATAAGAAAGATACAAAGCTGTTAGAGAGTGTCCAAAGGAGGGCTGTGAGGATGGTGAAGGGTCCTGTATGAGGAGTGGCTGAGGGCACTTGGTCTGTTCAGCCTGGAGAGCAGGAGACTGAGGGGAGACCTCATTGCAGCCTGTAACTTCCTCAAAGGAGCAACACTGACCTCTTGTCTCTGGTGACCAGCAATAAAACCCAAGGGAATGGCCTAAAGTTGTGTGTGGGGAGGTTTAGGTTGGATATTAGGAAAAGGTTCTTCACCCAGAGGGTGGTTGGGCACTGGAACAGGCTCCCCAGGGAAGTGGTCACTTCCCAGGCACCAAGCCTGATAGAGTTCAAGAAGTGTTTGGTCAGCACCTTAAGGAACATGGTGTGACTCTTGGAGCTGTCTTGTGCAGGGCCAGGAGCTGGATTCGATGATCCCTGTGGATCCCTTCCAAATGAAGATATTTTGTGATTCTATGATTTTAGTTTAACATCATGATCGTGTTGGTATGGCCTGCATGAGGGTTTAGAAGACTCACTGCTTTCATATGTCCTTTTTGACATGGAGATCTGGTTGTTTAGTTTAATAATTGTTTTCTACTGACTTTAGTGGGATGGATCTGGGATCTTGACATTAAATTAAACCAGATCAGCATCGATGAAAGAGTCACATCTTCCACAACAGGTTTATTTGGGTTTATTTTTTTTTTTACATTTATATAATATGCCTATCAAACAACCCCCAGGCAGTTTTTTGATCTGTGATTTGTTATTACATCTGCAAAGGATTGGTAGCAGGCCAGAACAGCTGCGAGGGCCCAGAAACAATAATTTTCCCCAATGAAAATGTGCCTGAGTATCAACCAGCATACAGAATGAGCCAAACTTTTAATTAAGCAGCGAATCGCTATTATGATAAGCATTGAGGTCAGACTATTGTGTGAATTCCACTTCTGTGTATCAAGGTCAAAAATGATAGACCTAGTTTGAAATATCACTTAACAAAAAGCTCTTGCAATTTTAACGTATTTTTTCTAAAATAATTTTCCTAAACCATGATATGTTTCAACAAGAGAATACCAGATTACTTTGAAAAAATTATGAACATAAAAATATCAGAATGTCCCATGAGGCTTCTTCCACAAGCTAGCAGTTCCTCTGAACAGTTTGTGATATAATTCATTGTTTCTAATAAGAGTGTGAGAAGTTATATTTTAGCTACCTGCAAAAACAAGTACATCAGCTCCTAAAGTATACTTCTTTGTCCTATAAAGCTGTAAGAGTTCTGTAAAATTGATATTCAGGGACAAATGTACTCTAGTTAAGATTCATTCTAAAAATATTTCAGAACAATTTGTCTCACTTACACATTTATTAACTCTGATTCTTCACCAATCTGAGCAACTAAGCAGGAGAATTCACTTCTCTCCATGTGCAAAGGACACAGGCCTCCATAGAGAGGTTTAAGTCCATTATATATTTCTGCAGTCTACCAGTATTTCTTTATTAAAATGTTTCTTAAATAGTTCCCAAGAATAAAGAATGATATCACCCCAAGACTTCTGGATCACATGAAGGCAACCCTGGGAGTGATTTCTTGGATAGATGAATGTATCTTTGCTCAGTAAGATAAATATATATGAAAGAGAAACTATACAGCCTCTTTTGTTTAGTTTTTTTATAATCTGGAACAGATACTTTCAGGTTTTAGCAAATTGTAAATACAATCCCCAGAGTAACAACCTGGTAAATTAAAGGGAAGCTGTCAACTTGAAAATATAATTTATCTCCACAGTTGTTTGGTTTTTTTTTATAGTACAGTTACAAATACTAGACAAGTACTGAAACATGGGACATTATGCGTTTTCAGCTTGTACATTGCTTGTCCTTGATTCTCACTTGTACCACTTTAATCTGTCATGGGTTATTGTGAAAGCTGCCCCTGGCTTAGAGATGAGACAATTTACTGCTTGTTTGCCACTATAATATTTAGCTGCATTGTGAATTAAGCACTTGTCTAGACCTTTGTGTACTATAAAGGAGTGAATTTCATCCTTTGTCACACTCCTCCTTCTTGAAAAGAGCCTTTAGGAATACGTTTCTTTTTCCAATGTAATCTTGATCCATTTACCTATCCGAATGGGGAAAGTCTTTTCATAGAGATCACTTTCTGAGTTAATTTCTTTAACCATATTTGCCTTGCTGCTGGAAGCCTCTGTTAACTTCCACCCTTCCACCATCAATTACCACTGTGTCTTACTCCTAAGGTCCATCATCTCTCTGCATGTCTACCTCTGTTCCTCACTAACTCTTGACTTCCACATCTGTTTCTTCAGCTCTTCATGACATATTCAGTGAGGAACTTTCCTGGTACTGTCACCCCCAGTGCACAGAAGCTTTTCAGAGAGGGCTATGCGACTATCTCATTTCATCTTCAAAACTGTGTTTTGTCCCGAAAGAAGAGGTGGATGCAGTCATAGCAAGCATTCCTGCTACAACATTCTCCTCCTCTTGATCAATATTGTCCCACTGTTTGCTCTTGCTTCTCCAGTTTCTCTTGTCTTGAATGGAAATGGACAGTGTAATAGAGCAGAACCCTCATGTAACAGATCTTGTGCTGGGTAGTGGCTTATGTCTCTGTGTGGTGCCTATTTCCCCCCCAACCCAGAAAACTAGTTTGACAGATGAGTTATGAAATGGAATTTTCATATAGTTCAAATATCTCATGTCTAAAAAATGTCACCTTGGCTGGATCTCACACTTCCATCAGCATGCACACACTTGTACAATACCAGTGGGGAAAAATAATTGAAGCTGCAAATGGATCTCTGTGCCTTTGAGCGGATTCAGCATTCTGGCCGCACCTCAGCTGATATGTCTGGTTTCTTGTGCTTTTTTGACACAAGGGCAGCCTTGTTGCTCAACAGGTATAGCCCAAATAGCGGTGTTTAATTCATTGCTGTAGCTGTATAACATTTCTTCTCTGAAAGGACAAACCAAAATGATGATGTTTTCCCAGGTCCTCTAGTTCTTTCCAGAAGTGTAAAACCAACCTGGTTTTCAGAAATGCTGTGCCCTGTCACTGTATATATATATTTATTTGTTTGTTTATTTATTTATTTATTTTAGCTCAGCACTTCCAAGTAGTCATGGTGTCTCTTTCTGAGAAGAGACAAGTCGAACAGCTGTTGTGCAAGCTGGAAAAAAAAAAAATGGAATTAGCAGTAACAGATATAGCGGATTTAAAGTCCATTTTCTCAAAAGGTGGCTTGTGAAACTCTGGTGTAAACAAAACAATGGTAACTTTTAAATTATTGTTGTTTTAATGAACCACTAGAACAAGTTTAATCTGTATGAATTTGTTAGTTACCACAAGAAGGAGTGAAAGGATCCCTTAAAGATTTCAGGTCAGTCATTACACCAAGCTGGTGTTGTCTCTCACACATTTTTTTGGCATTGTGGCAGTTTGTAGAAAAGCAGGGGTAACAAAGCTGACAACTTTGCATCTTCCTGAGCAGTAGGAAGATTCATGACAGACATATGCCTTTACTTATGTAATCAGACTTCTTTTCTTGAGATATCTTGTATTTTTTTGGACAGAAAATGCTCCCGGCACACCCAACGGTATCTTTGCTAGGTCAGCAGCAAGCCTGTAATTAGATGTTTCAGTATTCAGGATGCTGAATACATTATTGCCTGAAACAGTCCATCTTCTGCAGTATTTAATTCAATATCAATTTATTTATTGGATTCCCTGTTTTTTTTTCCCCATCTAGTGAATGTGCCTGATGTACAGATATTTTTGCACTCATGGTGGACAATTCTGTTACTTTTGAGGTTTAGAATCATCATATATTACTCTTTGTTTGCAATTTGTGATCATCTTACCCTTGGATAAGGACCAAACCCCACCTTATATTGGTGCTCTGTTCTATGGATAGTCATCACACAGAGGGGAAGACTGATCTGGCATCCTTGTTCAGTGCTGAACAGAAAGGAGTGCTCAAGTTTAATGATCTTGGAAAACCAGTCTTTGTGCCTGGCTTCACAGGGCTTTGTTGCAGCTCAGACAAAAGAAAATGAGGGCTTGGATTGGGTTTGTGAAGTGGCATCAGGATGCTGGTCACAGATATTCGAAAGAATATTCTTAGTAAACTATAGCTAAGAAAACAGATGTGGAAATGTTTCCAAACCATGAAATTACATCACTGATTACTGGTAATTATTTTAACTGTAAAAACTAAATTTTTGCCCACAGCCTTTAAAAGTTCAGTATTAGAATCTGCCTTATAGGGGCACCTCTAGTGACCCCTGTTTGACTAAGTACTTCACAGAAACATGTCCAGAAGGTGATCTTGCCTAGCTTCAGCTTTTTTCATAAGCTAGTGAAATGTGGTATTGACCTGGTGGTGGTAATAATGCAATAGGTTGTCAAGATGGGGGTTGTTGTCATGGTTAAACCTGTCACGTAGCTAAACATCACACAGCCCCTTCCTCACTCACCCCTTCTCAGTGGGGTGGAGGAAAGACTTGGGGAAAAAAAGGTAAAATTGGTGGTTTTAGACAAGGCTGTTTGACAGAGCAGTAATGGAAGGGAAAATAGTAATAACAAAAATAATGATGATTTTGAATATACAAAACAAGTTACACCTTCCATCTGCTGTCCAGTGACCAGCCAGTTCCTGAGCAGTGACCTGTGGCCAGCTTTCCCCCTGGCTTACATACTGAGCATGATGCCATATGGTATGGAATATCCTTTGGATCACTTGGGGTCTGCTGTCCTGGCTGTCTCCTCCAGGTTCTTGTGCTCCTCCAGCCTTCTTGCTGGTGGGCTGGTGTGAGAAAAGTCCTTGGCTTAGTGTAAACACTGCTTAGCAACAACTAAAGCATCAGTGTCTTATCAACTTTGTTCTCATCCTAAATCCACAACACAGCCCTGTATCAGCCTCTAGGAAGAAAATTAACTCTGTGCCAGCTGAAACCAGGACAGCTAAATATACAGAATAGCACGCAGAGCTGTGTTCTGTTTGCATTAACAAGCATCCAAGTTGTTATAAGGTTTCTGAATAAAACCAGAATTGGAATTTGAGCCCCTGCTAATGAGAGGTGAATTTGTACAGTAATGGTCATAAGGGTAATTTGATATGTTTCAAGCAAATATTCATCAACAGTGAAAGTATTTTCCAATTTTTCATCTAACATTCTTCCAAGTTTGTATGTACATCTCTACCCAAACCAGCCTCCTCAATGTCAGATACATCCCAGCAAAAGGAGAAAGTCTTGCCTAAGCTGCATGGACACATTGCAAATACATAGAGTTGCAGACAGCTTTAGTGTGACCTGTTACAGTCAGACAGTTTTCAGACGGGATTTATTGCCTCATCTGGGGTTTCTCTTCTGATAGTGCTCCCTTCTGATCTGGACTTCGATCTCAGTGAACTCTGACAAGGGCACTGTTTCTCAGGTCAGCTCGAGCTGGTACCTCTAAAGGATTCCTGGTCCAGGATCCATATGGACTGTGCAAGGTAGTATGCATGGAAGGGGCATTATACAAACTAAGAGACTTTCTCTCTGCAACTCTTGGCATTGCCTGCTACATAAGCATCTGCACCTTTTCTCAGTGTCAACTGCAGTTGGCAATGAAATTTATTTAATTGAGTCTCTAGTCCTTACACTTTTGTGCTCACAGAAGCCCAAACCCCTATACAGTCCATAATTTTTAATAACCTTGATAAATGGCTAATGTTAATAGTTCTTGGATCCTCATATAAAATACAGGTTTCTGCCATCTCCCCATTAGGCAATGAAAGATTCTTAGCCAGCATTGAGGTCGTGACAATTGTCACAAAGGAAATTGTCAAGCATTAGCAGATCCATGGACCGCAACCTTCTGCAAAATATTCAGGGAATGCTGTTTTTGCTTTTACTTCACTTTGTTCTCTGGTTATCAGCTTAGGGAGTGTGATGGTGTAATCTGCAGTTTAATGACCTGATTCATTCTACTTAACTTACCTTTTGGGTCCTTTCCCTTTGATATGTATTGGTGTGAAGCATTTTGTAATGCTTTGTAAGAGGGAAGCTGGATGAAGAGATATGGCAGTATCTTTTGCCGAAGGTTTTGTTTAGCTGCAGTCTTTTTGCATGTCAGCATGAGTATATATGATTGTGGAGCTCTGCACCATACTTAGCAAGGCAGTTTGCTGCTGTAATGACAGCCACTGCTTGATTCCCCTCCCTATGGCTCTGGCTGAAACAAATTCTTTTATACCAAGGTTTAGGGCACTTCAAGCAAAACTATCTTGAGAAGTAAAAGTCATTACAATATTCTTCAAGGCTTTGATTTTGTCTTTTTGTTGATGGTTTGAGTTTCTTTTTTCTTTTATTTAATGCAGGCTTTATATTATTGTATTAGTGTAAAATACCTTTGGTTATCCCAAATAGTACTTTATGGTACATCAGTCCTGCTCTCAAAATGGAGCTGGTTTTATTACTGCTATTGAGTAGACTGACTTAATTTCACCATTTCTGGCAAAATAAGACACAAAATTTAATCTCAAGTGAAATGTAGATAGTTTCCTCCTCTGTAATTTCTCTGGAGGGGTGTGTAAATAGGAAGAATCTGTGTGGGCCAGTGGAGGAGACAGGCGATTGGCTTCTATTCTTGGATTTGCTATGGACCTGCAGCACATCATGAGATAAATCACAATTCACTTTATCTGAGTGACTCCTTATTTAAGCATATTTCCTGCAAGGTTATCATGCTGTACATAGCACTCTTGGGTGTTTCTCCTGTTTTGAGTTAGAATAACAGAAAGCTTTGGGTTGGAAGGGACCTTAAAGATCCTCTAGTTCCAACCCTCTGCCTTGGACAGGGACACCTTCCACAGACTGGACTACACAAAGTCCCATCCAACCTGGCCTTCAACACTTCTATGGATGGAGCATCTGCAGCTTCTCTGGGCAACTTGTTCCAGTGCCTCACCAGTCTCTTGGTAAAGAATTTCTTCTTAGTACCCAACCTAGACCTGTCCTCTTTGGGTTTAAAACCATTCCCCCTTGTCCCATCACTACATGCCCTTGTCAAAAGTCCCTCTCCAGCTGTCTGGTGGCCTCTCTGTGTACTGGAAGGCTGCAATAAGGGCTAGATCTTGTCCTAAACTCTGTGTGGTAACACACATACAGACTCTTGTTCTCCTGACAACTGAGAGGGATAAAGTCCTTTGAAAGCAACCATTCTAACTCTCCTGACCAAAGTAGAGGTATTATAGTTAGGAATGAATGAAAGGCTGCACCCAGAAACCAAAGCAGCCCAGAGGAGCCATTTCACTGAGTTCTTCTCCATCAAAAACTCAAACCTTACATTCATAAATGCCCTATTATCCCTAATCTGAGTTCAGCCCATGCCAGCTGTATGGAACAATGGTTACTAAGCAGTTCCTCACCTTGTGCCTGAATATAATTGATAGCAATTAATACAGTCTCTCTTGTTATGGCTGTTACAGGGGCCCAGACAGAGATGCAACATCAGCAGTTTGGTAATTGCAATTTAATTGGAAAGGGCCCATTTGCAGGGGTGCAGAGTTGGGAAAGGTCAATGGGCAACAGCAGGCTCTGCTGAACTGCACAGAGGGAAGGACAAAGGCTGTCCTCATTCTCTCTGTTCCTTCCATCACAGTGCCATACCTTTGAATATACCTTTAAAAGATTTGATCCAATTCCTTGGAGGCTCCAAGAGTTTAGGAACCAGTTCTGCTGCTGGATAGAAGTGTAGTTAAGCTCATCATGTGCTACACCAGTGTGTATGGAATGTGGAAACAGCTCTGTAAGATCCTCCTGGCTTGGAGTGCACTGCAGTGATTTACTCAACTGTTTTGCATGTCTGCAAAAAACAGGTTTGCTGCCTCAAATCTATTGTGCACCTTTCTGAAGAAAAGTGTTAATTTAATTAAAAGGAAGATGTTAATTTAATTTGCTTCTGGTTTTCAGGGGAAAATGCACTAACTGGGGACTTAGAGTTACTCTATAGGTCTTCTGTTAAGAACTTGACCTCAAGCTATATATCCTAGGGGAGACTACTGGAGTAGTAGTTGAGCCAAAGGGCTGTACATATCCTTGGGATTTTTGACAGACCCCACACTGAGCCCTGAAATTGGTAGTGAATTTTCCACACTGTGCTAGGAACATCTTTGGAGAAAAATAATATTGATTTCGAGAGGAATTAAATGTGAAAAGCACAATTAAAAAATAGTGTGTTATTATAGCAACCAAAGCAGTTGGCTTTTTTTTTCTTTCCTTGTTGTTTAAAAAAAAAAATCTATGCTGATGCAATAAAAAAATGACACAAGAGAATAAATGTATCAAGTTGTTATGGCAACTGAAATATGTAGGTTGGAATTTATGTATCCAGAACTTCTATGTAAGTAAAATAAACATTATCCTTGCTAATTAAAATAGTATGCAAAGATTATTTAATGTAAAATCATTAGTCATGTTTTCCCTCAGAATTAATTTTTTTTCCTGTTTCCAAGTATTTGCGTTTACTTCCAGCTGTGGTCTACTTGTATTTTCATGACAAGATTGTGATTTCACTAATATGAGCTAAAGTGTGGAGGGAGTCCACTGAAGCTATTGAATAAAATGTCAGTGTGCATGTGTGCAGGTGGGCACAACTGGAATCAAACCATGTGCTTTAGCATGCCACTCTTGCTCCAAGTGACCTTTCTGCTTGCAGGGCCTCTTGCCAGGTGTCATTACCCCATGCTTGAAGGCATCTCCCAGCAACGACAGCTCCCTGTCTTTCTTCTCAGTGTGATACAGTGCACATGGAGCTCCTTCCAGAGCTTGTTTCTTCATACAACCTGCCCTCTTCAGCTGTAGATTTTGCTTCCAGAGATTTTATGATAGCGAATTCTAAATGAGCATTCATTAATTATGTTCAGCCTTTTAATTTTTCTAGTCCTTTTCCTCCAGCCTTCATAAGAGTTCAGTAATAGCTTCTGCTTTGTTTGAAAGAAATAGATCTTTAATATCCCAAATTACTCTTCATGTTTTATCTTTATGCCCAGCAAAGTGCAGGCTGATAGCTGAAAGGTAAAGGAATGAGGAGAATGATCTGACTCAGATCCCAGTGAGCTGAGGAAAATGCATTTATTTGTTTAATGTTTTAATCACATTCATTCTCATGTTCATAGGTGTCTAAATTTGCCCCATGGAGTTTAAAAACACTGCTACCAGGAATGTTTTGGAAAATACCCCATCAGCAATACATAAGTTAATTGTCTCCATTTCTTGCAGGTAGATATCTGCCTGGCAGGGAGCTACAGCTGGGGTGTGTCTTTGCCTGAAAACTGCAACCAGTCTGTCCAGTCTCATTCTTTGACATTCTTTGTCATTTTCATGCCTCTGAACTGTAAATTATTTATCTCTTTATCCTTGCAGCAGAGTTCATCTTTGTGATTTTTTTGCTCATATTTTCTCTTTGCCACATCAGATCCTGCCAACCACCTCTATTCAGTGTGCCAGGTCTCAGCAGGGGAGACTGTACTTGAGCAACAGCCCTCTCAAGTCTTGTGTTTGCAGGAGCTCTGGTGGCTGCACAGTGCCCTGCTCCCTTCCCTTCCTGCTCTACACATCACACATGGCAGAGTCCACCGTTGTGTGACCTTAGTGACTCTCTGCTGCCTGGGGAAGGAGACACATGAGTGCCTTGATTTGTCTCCCAGCTTGAAAATAAAGCTCTGCATGAGCTCTTCTCTTTTCTGCCCCCTTACTTCTCTCTGCTGAGACCCCTCCTGGAATACTGCATCCAGATCACAATGTGGGAAAGATGTGGACTGTTGGAGTGAGTCCAGAAGATGGGTACAAAGATGATGATAGGGCTGGAGCATCTCTCCTGTGATGTCAGGCTGAGAGGGCTAGAATTTTCCACCTGGAGAAGAGAAGGCTCCTGGGGAGACCTTAGAACACCTTCCAGTACCTAAAAGGAGCTTAAAAGAAAGATGGGCACAAACTTTTTTGTGGAGCATGTTGAGGTAGGACAAAGAGTAATGGTTTTAAAATAAAGGAGAGTAGATTTAGATTTATATATAAGAAATAAGGTTTTTTTTACAATGAGAGTGGTGAAAGACTGGAACAGGTTGTTCAGAGAAGTGATGGATGACCCACCCCTGGAATTATTCAGGTCAGGCTGGATGGGACTCTAAGCAAGCTGATCTAGTGGAAGGGCTCTCTGCCCGTGGCAGAGGCATTGGAACAGATGACCTTTAAAGCTCCCTTTCAACCAAACCACTCTATCATTCTATGACAAGTGACACTGGAGACAGAGCCTGGATCAGCAAAATGAATCCTGTGTGTGTCTTCTGGTCAGTCACCAGGTTTGAGTTTGTGGGGCCAACTGACTCCAGCCAGCTTCATCTGAACTCTCTGTCTGGGAGGAGAAGAGCTGGTGCATGAGTTAGTGTCTCCTCCCTGCCTGAATTCCCTGCCCAGAAAGCCAGTTGTCTTGCTGTAGATCAGAGTCACAGTGCAGCTAGATAATTGTGTGATACAGATAGTGAGGGAATCAGGTCTGAGTGTGGGTTTTGTATTAGTCTAGCAAGAGTGGCTACTCTGGTAACTGATGGCGGGGATGAGAGCTTTTAGATGAATGGTCCAATCTGTATCGGGGACGAGCAGATGCAAAGTTCACCAGTGACATTCTGACATCCAGAAACACACTGAGAGCAAGATTTCCTCCCAGAAGGGTGGAGCAGCATTAAATCAGATCCTGACCTTTCTGAGACACAAGTCCACAGCCAGATAATTGTTCCTGAGCTGTAACACTCTTTAAGGCTGTCATAAAATTTTTTGAAAGGTTGAATCCATATTAGTTAAAGTGAAATCATAAAAATCCCAGGGCAAACTAAATATTATTCTGATATTTATGTTCACTTTCAAATACCATAACTTTAAAAAAACATAAAACTCTTGTGATGTGATTTGTACAGTAGAATCCATACTCAAATGTGTATTTTTCTTCATTCCTATTTACTGGTCATATTGGGAAGACTGGTACAGAAAGAACTGAAGGACATTCTTCCAGGGCTTAGCCATGAGACCTCATAGTGCTCTACAACATCACCCTGACTTAAGACAGCTGCAAAGTCTGAGCTAATGCAATGTGATGTGGAGCAAACCTTGATGTCATCAAAAAATGAACAAGCAACCCTAACATGGAAATGGAAATAAAATCCTTTCTGACATCTAAATCATTTGACATGGAACTATGCCTTTCTATAGGGCCTTAGAAATGCTGAATTAGAAAAGAAAGCTCTGCTATATTATTTCTGGATTGAAATTTAGGCCCAGCTGAAGCAAATTAAACTGCTTGACTTCTGCAGGATTATATTTCCGATTTTAGTTTCTAGAATGGCCTGCTCTGGGATTGTCTGAGTTTTCAGTGATATTGATGAAAGTCATATCTTGTAAAAAAATTTGTTGAATGACATTTCTTCCTGTAATAAGGAATATAAGAGGCATAGAAATAGGACTAGCAAAGCACATCATCTTATGGTCTCTAGGATTATTTCTTTGCATGGCATTGCAGGAAAAACTCATCAAGCCCTCAATGATGCTTTGTCTCCTATGATCTGTCCAAGATGTACAACTTTTTTTTTTTTTTTTTTTCCTCTTTTTTTCTTTTCTTTTTTTTTTTTTTTTTCCCTGTGGTCCAGTGATGCTGACAGCATGTTTAGGAGAGTTGTCAACTCTGTGTAGGTATGGCAGAAAGGTGCAGAGCTTGGAGGACAGATCACAGGCACAGAAGGCATTCGTGCTGTTGCTGGCACATTGTAAAGGATGAATTTGACTTGAGTCCAGTTCTGGTTCACACACAGCTTGAGCAGAGCATGAGCAGGTTGGCTGTACCTGGCACAGAGGTGTGCCCTGTTCTTTGCTAGTAGCAGCATCCTGCTGAGCATCTCAGTTCAGCTCAGGTTGCTTCCTACTCCAGCATAGCTGCTGAATGAATTAATTTACATCAATGTCCTGTAAAATTGATAATTCCAGCATATATTATGTTGAAATCTAACTTTTTAGATGTTCTAATGATTTTCGAATATGCTTGCTGTAGGAAAGTTAATTAAATACAAGCAGTATCTCTCAGCACTGTATGTTTCTGGGAGCATTTGGTTACCAGGATGATCAATTTCCTGACAGATATCAGCATCCAAAAGTTAACAAATCGCTGGGGTTTTTTATTCCTTTCCTCTCCTCATGCAAATCACTTGGGGCAAACAGGCATTTATTGACAGGCTCTCATGAGACTGGAGCAGAGCTAGCAACTGGTGATCCAAAGTGCCCAAAGACATCTTGGGCAGCCTCTGTTTTTAATTTCTCTCACTAAAAGCAGAGAGGAGTGTGTTCCCCAAGCCAGTGGCTGTAGGGGAAGGTGCATTATCTCTCTGAGCCCTAAGGCAGTTGCACACTTATTTGGGCTCATGGACTGTAGTTCCTCACACTTCCACCCACCCTCCTGGGTCCTGTATAGAGCTGATCAGCCTTTTCTAGCCACATATGCCCTAGAAAATATTCCATGTGTGTAAATAAATTCAAAGTCCTGGAAACTGTATCTTAGACCGTGGAAGAGCAGAATAAAGTTTGCACGTATATTTCCTGGTTTTTTAAAAATATTTTTTATAATTTCAATCTTGGGCTTCACCCCAAGAAATAAACATGTGGAAACTATTGGGGGTAGTTATAAGTTCCTTCTATTGATATATCCGGTATAAATTCTGGAAATTCTATAAGTTCTTATGCTAGACTGGGGAGTTCATCCACCATTATTACATGGCTTGGCTGCTGTAAGAGGACGTCCCATAGAAACTCATGGAAACCTCACATGCCATAACTGCCTGTGAGGGCAGATGCTCCTTCTGTCTGGTTGCTGACTCAGACATGAACTAGAACCTGCTGCCTGCTGAAAGGGGAGCTGGTGACTTGTTCTTTCATAACTGGTATCTATGTACTTTGGCAAAAAGTAATCAGGCAGAGTTTTGTTGTCAGTTGATTGTGTCAATAGTGCATAGCTAAAAAGCTACCTGCAAGATGTGTTACAAGCACAGAAAAAATTCATTGAACACTGTTAAAATTAGACAAAATTAGCAAGGGAGCTAATATGGTTACTATTTTATTAATAAATATTTAAATAATGATGTGAGTTTGCACAATGAAAGAGACACGCTGAAGAGATTGTGGTCTAAACAGTATCTGTTAATTATAATCTAAGTAGATTAGTGGTACTTATGCATAAAACTAGAAGGTTGCTTTAGATGTGATCTGCAAGCTCATGGTTACTAACCATGTGAGTAAAGTTACCAAGTGAAGTTTTGATCTGCCCTTGCAATGTTCGCTTGTGAAATCTCTTCTGTTTCTCTGACCAGTTTGAAGAGAATAAGATCATGCTTTCTTCTGTGAAGAGAAAGATAGAGTTGTTCCAACTACCAGCCCTCTAGATGCAGGGGTCTGATATAAAGTCTATAGTTTTGGCAGTAATTATAGTTCAAGCTTGAAGTCATTATTTCCAGAACCTCCTGCAAGGATGTGTGAGCACGGTGCACGTTGTCCACTGCATTTGTAGTGTGTCATAGTGGGGCTGCCAGTTCTGCATCTCCTGGTCTTGGTTCAAGAATAATGAGGTGTTGCTGAAACACTTCCTTTGCATGGGCAGGCAGTTTTTGGCTATAAAATACACAAATAATTTTAAGCAGGACAGACTTTTTGTTGGCCTCCAAAGGGAGGTTTGTATGTAATCAAGAATAAGAAAAGACTCAAATGCGAGATTGTTAGTTTTTAATAAATCTAACAGAAAAAAATTTTAATAAATCTAACAGAAAGTATTCTTTCTGTCTCTTGGATTATACAGTCCCATATATTTCATAACACAGAATTAAATATCTCTCTTGGTGTTCAGATAGATTTCTAACATATGCTTTGTTTAGGCTGGGAAACCATATATTATTTTGCTAATGATTATTGAGCCTTAATACACTGGAACAGAGAGATGTTCCAGATTTATTACAATTACTCTTGCTTGAGCTGTTTGAACCCCCCTAATGTCCTTGATTTTCTGCTCTTTACAATGAATTTGTGACCCATTTCCCTAAGGAAAACAATGGAAACATTTCATAGCGTCTTATGAAATTGTTTTATGTTCTTTCAAAATACTGGAGCCAACTAATGGTGAAAAATTTGAGAAAAAACATGTAAAATGCAAACAAAGTAAGTTTCTTATCCTGTTTTGCAGCTGTACTCATTTGATAAATGTTACCATAGAAGTTTCTGCTGAAGCTTGTCAAACCGCTTTAGAGAAGCTGCAGGAGCTGAGCTCCTTTAGGATCAGGATCTGTTTAGTCTTGATGATTAGAGCAAATAAATAATGTATTGATTTGAGGAGTTTGTATTGTTGCCTGTAAATAATAACAATGAAAAACATTTATGTCAGGTATTCAAAGATGAACTGAAAATTTTATGCATACTTTTTAGCTCCTTGTGAAACTAATTTTCTCTTCCTGAAAGAAATATTTAGGGAGTTGATTGGATTTTCTGTAGGCTCTGAGGCAAGACCTGGGTTCAGTTTCCTGTTGTCCTTGAAAATTTTGGCCTTGTTGTCTTTCTATGCCTTACTCCCTTCCAGATTACAAATGGGAGATATTCAACACCCTTTGGTGACTAGAAACCAGCCAAGGAAATGAGTGGTTCTCCATGTGAGGGAAGCTGTAACCTCAGAGAGGTCTTGTGGAGTCCTGTACACTTAGCCCCATGTAATGCTGAGCTGCTGGGCCTGATCCAGCCTTTAAACACAGTCTTTACTGGAGCACAAGACTCATCCATTGGTTCCAGTGAAGCTAAAAGCACGTGTCTAAGTAGTTGGCTGGACTGGGGCCAGCACTCAGTCTTTTACTGGACAAAGCCCTAAATAAACAAACGAGGATCAGAGGAGAGAACATTTGCACATGCGAGTGTGATTTGGCTGTTTCTGTGGCACTGGCTTGTTGTTTTCTAAGTTGTGCTGGCAAAGGCTGCTCTACTTAAAATGCTAACAATTTCTTGCCTGTTGTGTTAAAATTGACTGCACTCCTGCGGGATGCCTGCGCAGGCTAAAACTGGATGGGTCTAAATCACTCAGGGTGCTTGCAATGCCTGGCACCCACAGACACAAGACACTGAGCTCTGTTTGAATCCTCCCTGCTTTCCTGTTTGTGCTTTTGCAGAGTGCTCAGAAAGTTTTTGAGAGCCAAGTTAGAGGCAGTCATCACGTTTCATTCAAAGGCTGACTCTTCAAGCACATTATTGCAGGGCAGCGCATTGTAAACAGAGATGTCATTTATAATATTTACTGTCTTAATGTAAAATCTACAGTAATATATTAGCTTTCCAGCAAGAAAATTGAAAAAACAAATATAGCCATTTACTATGTCTTCTGCCAAAGATATTATTTGAAGAAATACTGTATGTTTTATGAGGGTTTTGTGTAAGCAACGTAAGATTGAAATCTGTGTAAATGAAGGAAAAGTAACAAAAAAATGCATTTGAATTCAAAAGATTTACACATATGGCTACTAGTCAAGCATGAAACCTTATAAAAAATGTTTCACTTTGGAGAATGTAATGAATTAGAAATAAGAAAACAGACCAGATAATTTGTTTGTTGCTTTAAGGAGATATATTATAATTCCTGCAGCTACTCCAGATGAGAGCCCCATGACGGTCAGCAGGTCTTTTTGCCAGGGCACTGATTTCCTTCCTTACTTTTATGTTCTGTTGCTGAGAGCTGCAGAGCACCTTGAATGCCTTCTGAAGGCACACAGAGATTATGATAAGCATCATCTTGCAGATTTAGCCTATTAAGACTTTCACAGACCACCATGAGAGTGCCTGTAGGATTAAACACAGAAAGATTCACATGAAAAAACATTGAGGTGAAAATCTGTATAAGCCACCTGATACTTATCTGAATTCAGGCTACCCTTTTGTGTGTTCATGATAATCTTTATGTTTAAATGTAAATGAATTAAAGCATACATCTCAGCTACTTTTTTAATGTTTTTTTCCACCTGCTCTTTAGCTTGCAGCTTCCAATGGATCAGAAGGTTCTGACCAACGTGGTGAATGCAACAAGGAGAACCCGAGTTTTGAAAACTATGTGGTAGATATGAAGACAAAGGTATTGTCGACTCTTTTTTTTGATGGAGAATGAAATCCTTGTTTAATGAAGTTTTGCTGGAGGTGAAATGTGTAGGACATAGTGAATTCAAGTCTCTGGATTTTTATTTTATTTCTGCTAAATGGCTACATGTCTATTATCACATTTGAATGAGGCTTTCAGCTGTAGTTTATTGTGGTATATTGCTAGCCCTCGGTATTTTCTGCTGACCTAGGCAGGATTTAATTTTTATTTTTATGTACAAGTCTTGTTTATATTGGTGATGGTTCTACAGATTTGCTGATCTCAAGGTGGTTTCATTTCAGTTTATTTTTGAAGTCTAAGTTGTTGCACAGTTAGTAGGTTTTATTCCAGGTGTTTTCAGTCTCTTAGTGCGTGTTGTTGTTTTTTTTTAGTCTGGAGTCAGTAAGGAAGAATTTGAATGTCAGAAAAGTGATGATTTTTGTATGGGCAGCCTAATAATATCTATCATAAAACTCTGCTGAATAGCATTACCTCATGGCTGTGGTAAGGGGCTGTGTTACACTTCCCTGTCTTGCTGCATGCAAATAAAGTTGTAAGTGTTTCATTATAGTATCTCCTTATTTTCGTAGGTTCACAACTTGGCCAGAGCCATTCCCTTGGGTTTAGATATTATTATGTAGATTTTCAGCCTTGGCGTCATACTGTATTTTTCCTTTTGGAAGTGAAAGAAACTTATTAAGTTTTCTTTTAAAATAAACAAGCTGGAAACATGATGAAAAGAAAAGAGACATTAACTGAGCTGGTGTGCTTGTGTGGTACCTTGTAGACTTAAGCAAAGGTTGTTTCCAACAGTAGAAACTTGCGGATTATTCGTCTTGTCTAAAGCTTTTCCATACTCTTTATTTCCATTTCTAGATAGATTTCTCTGTTCATTAAATTTTAAAAATCAAAAGTTCTAATTTTCTAACATGATTTTGAGTTTCTTCTGTGGTTGTGTTCCCAATTTCCCAATCAGAAAAACTTTTGTACCATATGGTAGCGTGGTGGTACTTGACAGTTGAAATACAAGAACATATATACTCATTGAAATTTGTCTTTATATCTATGGAAGATTTTATTTCTTCAAAGCAAGGAATTATCAAAAGTTTGATATATGCCCTAAATACATTGACTCCACAAGGATGTTGTGAAAATCATGGGATGTAGTTGATCTCATCTCCATTTCACAACATGATTTCTGTTACAAATGGCCAACTGAACAATGCACTATCCTCCTACTTAGAGTCACTGCAAACCCCAGACTGAATGTTTATCCATCAGCAATTCTATGAACAACATTTTCATGCTGTTCATGTACAAAGCGTACCTGAGAGGAACTCCGAAAGTTGGCAACTCCATTGCCAAACTCTAAGACATTCAGATCTGTCAGTGGTGTTTTGTCCAGTTCTCAGTACCGTGGGATAGTAGATGGCAGATGTTTTGTTTTCATTTGCAGGATCTTGTGGTTTAGTCTGTCAGTTCACTTGAAAGCGTCATTTTGTCTGATTTCTTTTTCAAGTGAGTGTGCTTGCGTGTTAATGGCTGCTATGACAGTGACACCTAACTATTTAAGAGTGGCTGCATGTTTAAACATGTGCCAGAGCTTTTCAGTCGCTGATGATCAATTGGTTGTTAGATTTACTTCCTCAGCAGAATGCTCAAGAATGAAAATAAACTCTTCTTTCACCACTGATCTTGAGAATTGAGAACCACTTCTGGACATACTGCCCTTGAGTTCCATGTGATTCTGTTGCAGAGCATCCCAGCCTGTGTAATGCCAGCAGATCATTTGTAACTGAAGCACTTCTGTTTCTTTCAGAGTAAGGGATTTGTGTCAAACAAGAAAAGAGTTATGGATTTGTATAGGAAATAATAGATAGAAAAAGCATTAGGCATAAGTTTTAAGTTAACAGAGGTTGTGAGGCTTTCAAAAGATTAGCTTGTACAAGGACCTTCAGAGCTGCAGGATGGGTCAAGGACCTCTGCCCTATACTCTGTGATGATTAAAGTGCATGTCCTACAATCCTACAAGTCATATTGTGTTCACAACTTGCCATACTGCCTTCTCATAGGCCCCCAAACTGGTGAGCATGTGGCAATGAGACTGCTGGAGAGGTTGTACTGTCTCAGAAGTAGCTTGTTTGGTTGTTCTTCTGGGGCAGTTGCTTGGCTAAAGAGGTGTGAGCTCCCACGTACTACATAGTGGGGTGGTAAGGTGGGACTGTACTTGGGGTAAGAAGAGAGGGAATCCCCTCCACAACTGTGAAGCAGAAACTTTTTTTCTGTGGCTGTTGAGCCCAAGGCCACTGTGGCAACTTGGGTGCACAAACCTTGTGGTGAAGGAGTGGAGCTGCCTGCCCATCTTTCCCTGTGCCCATTTTACCATGTACCTTCAGGGCTTTGAGAGGCAAGGTCTGCTTCCCTACAAAAAAAGAGAATTATCTATTTCTTCTCATTGGAAAAACTACCAGCTGGAGAAATTGGTCAGGACTCCAACACTGATTGTGCTAAATAGCAGTGAAATTTGCCATGCACTGGTGAAGGGAATGATTCGTGTTATAGCTTCTGTCAGAGACTCTCCTGGGCCTCAGGCCAGTTGCAGAGCTGCTGCTTCTAGGGCTGCTGCAGTTAGGAGGGGAAGAATTGCTAATTTGGTGATCTTTAAATTAACACCAGGACTCCTGGGCTTCTGATTCAGCCTGGGAACTACATTAAAATTCTGAGTGACTAAGGTATACAGAACATGCTTTCTGAAATTTGTATTAACTTCTCTTTCTGGGTGAAGAAGGATTTATTCTGACATTTCATCTGTAATACAGCTTTTAACTACATATCCAGGATCTACAAGATTAGTAGTTTTTCTCTCTCTCTCTCTTTCTTTTTTTTTTTTTTTTTTTTTTTTTAAGTGTACCACAAAGCAGCCTTCATAAAGAAGCTGTCTCATGAGATTTTCCCCTGCAGCATATATTTACTTAGATCACTTGAATCCTGCTGTTAACCTACTAAGTAACCAGTTGGGATCCACAGGAACTGAGTTCAAGTGGTATAAGTGAGCTCTGATTGTAAAGACATAATTTGATAACCATATCAGTTGTCCTCTTGGCAAACGTAATCCTGAAAGTATTTATTTGTAGCTTGTTTGGATGCAATATAGAACCTGAGAAGAAGAAAGAGAATATAACCTGGGAATGTAATACCACCAACAAATACTCCATAGTACACAATTTAAGATACATTAGGAGTAAATAAACCTTTCTCTATATTTATAAGAGCACGTGTGTGTTCATGTGTTATCTGTGTAGGTGCATAGAGCTCTAAATAGTCACTGGCTAAATTTTTCAAGATGCTGACATTACTAATGCAATGTTAACAGTCTGGTTAGATGCCTTCTTTCTTTGTGTCTGTTCCAAAACTTGGAGATATAGTGCTCTTGTTTTTCATAATCTCTATTCTTTAAATAAAAGAAAATAAACCTGTTATGCTTTAAATTTTTATTTAAAAATTGATTTTTCTTTACAGTTTTTGCTTTTGAAACATATTTATGTTTCAAAAGAATTTAAGAAGTGTTTGAGAAGGTGCATAATAAAAGATTAAAAAATCAGAATATTTTCTAGTGATTTTAGTTTTTACAGAAGCTTGCTTTTACAAATATTGAATGCAGAGGGATGTTGCAGGCTCTGGTTCTAAATATAGTGGCCTAATTAAACCCTCTGCTTTGGTTATTCAAGTGGAAGTACCTGGATACAATGAAGACTTAAAGGCCAGAAAGGAGCATTAAAGTACAGTGTAGACTGCATTAAAAGACCATCCCATTTCACCCACTCACCTCATATTATTGGTTTTTGTATGACCTAAAAACATATACCTTGGTAAAATTAGAGGAGAAAGAAGCAGTCACCTGGGCAGATGGCTTTCACATGGTGATCCATAGAACCAGTGGTGTCACAGTAGGAAATAGTTGTTACTCTTCCTATATTAAGGCTTCCCAAGAGTCAGAGCTCATCACAGAGGTTATTTTTTGCCATCTAAATTGACTATGAACAACTATAAACCATGTCTTTTCACCCCATATGGCTGCTCCTCAATTTTTTTTAGTTTTTGGGTCAAGCTTTTCTATAGTAGATTTCAGTCAGGATCATATGTACATATAAGAAGAAGGCTGAAAGAACAGAGGAAAAAGTAGAACTAAGCAGTGATATGACCTCCAGAAATTAGAGCAGAAGGAGGTGTTGCTAATGAAGAGTAAAGCAGTGCTAAGGATTTGAAAATCTTATTCTTGGGGAGAAAAAATGAGTGGAAAAAGTATCTTTTTGGAGAGCAAAATTAAGCAGCTCAGCCTCTTTTTGGGGTCTGGGATGGGTTGTTAATGGACATGAGAGACTGTATCTTTGAAGAAACACTAGAGACCCATTGACATGAGTCATCTGTTGCCAGTCATTGTGTGTTAGAAGCTATGACCGGGAGCCCTGGCAACCAAAATCAGCCTGTGGAAGTTTGAAGCTGAGGTCAGCATCCCCAAAAGCATGTCTTCTGTCTTGGGCTGTGGGAGATTATGGGGATAAAAAGTAGGTGGCAGTATTTTAGGGAGCAAACTGCTCAATTATTTATTAAGCCTGAGGAGCACATGTGCAAATGCTGCCCTGTTAAAGACTCATTGTCATATTTAATGGAAGGAGGTGGCAGTCAAAAATTGGAGGAGTGCAGGAGGAAGCTTTTTGGTACACTGAGGGAGCTGGGTGAGTCACGTTCATGTAAGCATCCCCAAAGGGTTGAAACCCTCTATTTTTCAAATAAACTTTAAATAGGATCATGAATTCACTGGGATCATCTCACAAGAGTAGAGTTGCAAGTAGAGGCATTTACAGATCATGCGCTTAGAGACCAATTTCAAAATACATCTCCATATGCCAGTTTCAAGACTGAGATGAAATTTTACAGCCAAGTCATTAGGTAATTATATGTATGAAATGCTTCACACCTTACTAGATAAGCTTGAATCTATCAATTAGAAGAGAACAAACTGTTGAGTGCTTTACACCCAAGTGTTAAAATATCTGCTGATTTTAGAGTTGACTGAATTCACTTCTACCCAATAATGCTTAGAGCACAAGGGTAGCTTACATTATACCATATTAATGGGTTAATTTTCTCTTAAGAAGATATTTAATTTGTTCGTATTTCAAGGATATTTGGAAGTTCCCTGTTTCATGTAATCTATAGTTTAATAAACTTGTCTGACTGTTTTGCTACTGGACTAAACCTCAGTAGGGAGAAAACCTGCAGGTTGTAGCACAGCCTGTAAACGCAAATCCAGTTTGTTTTGTGCACATGTGTTTACTCAGAGTGAGTTAAAGCCTTAGACACAGTTCTAAGGGCTCTGGAGACTTTCTCTTTAAGATGTTTTATCCACCAGGACTTTAATAGTTGGGGGAGGGTTGATTGCTCTCTGACCACATATCTGATTCACTATGGATTTTGTAACTTTGGTAGCAGTGACCTCATTTTGGCAAAATAATATGTGTCATTTACTGAGCGTCTCACTGCTCCAACAATCACGGGAATATTAGGGTTATAACCTGAGTAATTTATGGAAGAGAGATGACTCTTAAATAATCTCTTATTTTCTTGGAAAGGCTTATTTTATTAAAAACATATTTTAGCTCTGAGTGAGAATGAGAGATCCTCAGCAAAGCACCCAGGGGAGATTGTGCTGTCCAGTGTGTTGAAAAGGTGAATTGTAATGTATGGGTGTCTAGACATTTCCTCTTGTTGCTGTCAACAGTCCAGTTGGCTGTATTTATTTTTTTCCAGTGAATAGGAGCATTGATTTTCCTCTCTCTTTGGCCAGAGCTTTCATTTTACATATCTTTCCCCTTCTGAGTCTCTTTCTCTCTCCCTCCCTCTTTTTTTTTCTCTCTCTCTTCCTCTATCTGGAAGAGAGGGAAGCCCGTAAGAGCTGACAACAAGCTTTCTAACTCAGAATGATTCATGTAAAACACCTGAAAGGCAAGCTCTGCACCAGCATCACTGCAAAAAAGGTAGGGCTGTGGGGGTTAAACAGTCTGTAAAACTCCAAGCAGAACACAGAGAACATGAGATAAATAGATGAAGTCTTTGAATCTGTCAATGATGCAAGAAAAGTTTGGGAGAAAATTTAAGGAGTGTTTAAGCTCTGTTGTTAAAGGTGCTTTCTTTTGATTAAAAGTTTGATGTACTCTTCATAGGTGGGGGAGAAAAGGTTTCCCTGCAAAGCTTTGAATAATGTATGAAATGTAGGGTGTTTTTTTCCACGGGTGGTAAACTATAATTATATCACTGTTGTGCTGGCAGATCCACGTGCATGTGTAAATATGCAAATCCCGGTTCTTTCCCCTGACTGATTATTTTCTGCTCTAGCTAAAGTTCACCTTATCCAGCTGTTATTTATATTCACTTCCCAAATCCGAATCTGACCCAGTAATTCTGAGCAATTGTAGCTGTGACGCACGAGTTCTCACACACACCTTCATGTTTCAATCATGCACTTCCAGCAATGTGTGTTTGTAGGAATCATGCTCTTAATAAAACCTCTTACAACCCAAAGCAGTTGTTTTGGCAGAGAAGTGACAGCGCTGTGATAGATGGGCCCGATAGTTGTGTGTTTTGTGCTTGCTCTGAGTTCGTAGGGAAGAGGAGGGAGAGAGCGAGTGAAAGGGGGGAGGAAAAAAAAGACAGGGAAGGAGAGAGCGGGAGGGAGAGAGATTGAGAGAGAGAGAGAGAGCGAGAGAGAGGCTGAGAGAGAGAGACTTGGCAAGGGAAATCTTATGGGTATACTGAAACAGCAGATCAGAATTGTGAAACCAGAGCTAGGGCTGAAATGTGATGCTTTTGCTCTTTTGTGCTTGTTGTGGTTCTCATCTTCCCATTTAGAGGGCTACATACCATTCAACAGCATATTTTGATCTCAGATTGAACAATGCAGCAATCAAGCCTGATAAGCCACCTGGAAGTTTTGCTTGAGACGATTTCTAGTGGGTTTACTGATCCCTGTGAGCATCATGACTGCCTTTAGCATTGTGGAGGAGGACTCGAGTTTCTTATGAGGGCCCCACTTGGAAAAGCCGGCTGTGCAGATTCAAGCCTCCGGTTCTGTTCATGCTATTCAAAAGCCTTTCCTCACCCTTGCTGATTTATTTTTATGATTTGCATACACTCCTGTGGAGATTTACAGAATGGATTGTCTGTGCATTGTCACGACCAAGGTAGGACTGGAAACATTGCTGTTCTGTGTACATATTTCTCTGCTATTTTTCTGTTCCTGTAATTAAATAGATTGAGCATGTACTGTGTCAGGTTGCAAGATAAAGTGATGAATAAGCTTTGCTTCCACGAGCATTTTGTTCTCTTTATCTGTAGATTATGCAGTTTGTTTCTATATGACTTCTTAAATGATATGTTTTTTACTTATTTTTTACTAGCAAGATGAAAAGGATTTCATATTTTATCTTAGCCTATGCTTGTGTCTATTAATAACTCTAGCAAGTAGAGCACTTTCTGAACACATCGTATACTGCACATATTTTCTCAGCTTATCAGTTTATTCTGTAAACTAAAGAATAATAAAGAAAGGGGCATTATATGGGTCCTAGGATTTTAAGGAGGCCAATCAGATGTAGTTTAGATAGTCATGGTGTTTCTGATTGGAGAGATGCAAGTTTCTTGTGGCTTATTGTGGCTTTTTTTGGGAAAAAACATAGATTACTTTTCCTGTCTAGGCCTGAAAAATAAAAATGCCTAAGTCCCAATTCAGCACTGTTATACTGATTTTAGGTCTAGCTGGACTGTTTGGAAACAGTCCTTCTAAATAATTTCTTCCAAACAAGAATATAGACAATTTCTTTTCCACAACAGCGGCATCAGGCTAAGGAGCAGGGTTAGGGACACTTCCCAACCTAAAGATCTGATGTAGGGATAAGCTGAATGATTCCTTGAGACATCTTCAAAGTTATCAAACTAACTTAATATTAAATGGCAGGGCAATGATAAGGGAACTCCCTTTCTGTTGCTACAGGGCAGGCAGCTCAGCGCGTGTTTGCAGCCGCCTTTGCACGTGGTGCTAGTGGGGTTTGTAAGGAGCAGTGAGCAGGGGATGTCCAGCTTTGGGGTTCAGCACAGTGCTCCCTGTTCTGCCTTACTTTTGATGAGATTCATCGTTTCCATAGGGCTTGCAAAATGCCTGGGATGGCCAGAACACCTGAAGTCTGCACAAATGATTAGGCAAAGCAGGGGTTAGCACTGCTGTCATCACTGCTGTCATTTTTTGCGTCACAGCTGTGCAGAATGGGGACACCCATCTGTAACATGGAGAAGAGCAGCAAGATATACCCTGGGCACCCATGGGCAGCAGAGAGGGGCGGTGGGTGGCCACTGCAGAGAGCAGGGAGCGCAGTGGAACCATGGAAACAGATGCCAGCTGTCATTCCCATCTTGTTGGTGGAGAAACCCATATGGGAAGAGAACAAGAGGTGAATGAGGCCACAGAAGGAGGATAAATTGGAGGAGGCTGTGGCCTGATTAATTTCCTGTTCTTTCCAGGTCCTCCTGGCTCCCACAAGCTGTGTTGAATCTGAGACTATATCCTCAATCAGCCCTGGAGCAGAGCAGGAGCACTTGTGGGTGCCCTGTTGGGTACCTGTTGATGCAATACCATTGAAAAGTGCTCAGCAATGGAGGTGCCACACTGCTGAACAGAGCTGAGATGCAGCATCACGCTAAACATCCAGTTTTTGCACACCCAAGTGTTGCTTTCCAGTTCAAAAGGTTGAAAAGAAGAGCTGTGATTAGCTCTACTTCTGGGTGTCTTGTTGTGCAGTGGGGACCTGCAATTGCATCCATGCTTTGTCTAGAGAGTTGGGATGGAGGTGTGCAGAAATTGGATTTGGGGACAGGGGAATAAGTCAAGTTTTAAGAAGGTATAATTGGAAAAGAACATTGCCCAGTACTTTATTTTTTTTAATGTCAAGAGACACCACTTATTTTATGAATTGGTTCTGAAAGTTTTCCACCAAATATTTTCCCAGGGCCTTCTGGGAAATAACAAACATGGATTCACTGCCAGCTCACTACTGCTGCTGCTTTAAGCAGGGATCCCAACTCCATCGACACACATTTTTCCTTTCAGCTTTTCTGTCTCTTGAATCCAACACTGAGTGTCGGAAATGATCTGAAAATCAAGCATGTGAGTGAGCTTCAAATATTCAACTCCAGATATTCGGTCCTTGCTGCCAATGTTGGTGTTGGAATGAGATACAATGTGAATTGTACATGGCCCTCTATTTGCAGGCATGTGGAAACAACATAATATCATATGTAATTGAGCTGAATAATGGCAAAAGTCTAGTTTCAGAACACTTTCATATTGCAACAGCTTGAAACCAAAGAAGTTAGTGATTTGCTCATCTTACTTTGTGCCATATTTAAATATTGAAATAGCTGGACTAGTGTTGTATTGGTCTATAGTCTGATCTTACTGGCTTTATTTTCATTGGAGCAACTCTCCTTCCTTTAAAGCACCACATTTTTTTATCTGTTTATGCCAATTTTCACTAGTATAATAAGAGCAGACCTTTTTCAGGAAATGTTATTTTTTTAAAAATCATTTTGATAAGCATGAATTCTACAGAGCAACCTTATATTTATTTTTGACCTCAGATCTGTTAATTGTCCATATATGAATAGCCTTTTGTCTGATTTATGCAGATAATTGCCATTCTTTGTCTTGAAAAAGTGGAACTTGATGTCAGAGGGAGTAAATACATCAGGTTTATTCTTCAGATCCTAAGTAATAAAAAGGGAGTAAAAGATAAATACTTTTTAAACTGCAAAAGATAAACACTGTTCAAAGAGTTGACATTTTTAACACTTGATCATTAAATTTAGTCTGGAATTTTTGGTATTTTCACATTATA
Source organism: Urocynchramus pylzowi (assembly GCA_013397555.1). NCBI lineage: Eukaryota > Metazoa > Chordata > Aves > Passeriformes > Fringillidae > Urocynchramus > Urocynchramus pylzowi. The sequence continues at coordinate 988,748 of VZRH01004459.1, read as the reverse complement.
GAAAATGACATAAATGTTGTGGTGGAGTGAATGTGCCCTTGTACATTATGTTCAATGGATCTACAGATCCAGTTTTGAACTCTGCGTGGTAAAAGATGGCATCTAATAAAATTAATTTCTGATATACTTTGCCAAATCTTAAATCCTACTGATGTTTTTTTTCAGCCAAAGTGTAAAGTATGTTTAAGGTAGATTTAAGATATTAATTTGTACAAATTCTTCCTCTTTTTATTTCCTTTGTTTTTCCATGAATTTATGAACACAGGACTACAGAAATGCTGAATCAGTCAAGGACAGCTTCTTTTGGTTGTCCTGGTTTATTTTAATTGATCATGTTCCCAGAATAGCATCTTTCCTTTACTGTCACATAAAGCATGTTAATTGGTGGTATTATTTTATCATTAGAAAGAATTTGGTATAAATTAAAGCTTAGGTTGAGCCTCCATCCCAGTGGGAGGACCAGGAGTTTTTGAAAGGGAAGAACATTCCCACTGTGCCTCCCAACAGCCAAAGGCAACATGCTGTCCTCTCCTGTAAGTACCAGCTTTCCTTCCATCCTTCTGCCTTTTACAGACTCATGAATACAACAGGAGCTGCCACTAGTGAAAAAGAACATAAATAGCTCGATGTTCCTCCCTGCAAAAGGGGCTGCTCCCCCAGAACCCCCAGTTCTTGTTATTAGGTGGTGTAGAAAAGATGATTAGCTTTCACTGGGAAAAAAACCCCAAAAGCTTTCTGGCACTACTTGCTAGAAAGGAGAGCTCAGAGTTGACAACTCTGCAGGCTTAAAACCCAGAAGGCCAGTGGCAAGGCTAGCTAAAGACCTTCTCTCAGGACAGAGATTTTAAAACTTTCTGGGCAGTCTAGACTAGTGCTTTAGTATCCTTAATATCAATAAGGTCTCTAAAAACTATCAGCGTTGGTTGCCACTTCTTTTGTTTGGGAGTTGTATTTTGAGGTTTGCTTAAGATCTCAGATTTTAACAGCTGAATGCTTCTGTGTTTTGAGATGTACACAAAGAAGAGATGCCACTTAAAGAATCCAAATTTATTCAAGTTCTTAGCACTGAGCACTGACAGCAGTAGGACTCCTGTGTTCCAGAACTGTGTCTTTCAGTGTGTAAAACAGAGAATTTGCCTTCAGAACCAGGGAGAACACTCAGCCTGAGCTTGGTTTTTTAGCTACAAAAATAAATTCCTGTCATCAAAATATTGAAAATTCTACAACATTTACTTCTTTTTAGAGATTCTTGTTGTTAGCTTCCAGTTAAGTAGAGATTTACACCAGATTACTCACTAGACAGGTCTTACGTTTAATTTGATTGTCACTGACCCCTGTGGAAAAATTAATTGAAAATGTGATTATTCCCATGACTGGAAAACTGGAAAAAAATTATTGGTGGGGATTTTTTGTTTTTGTTTTGTTTTGTTTTGTGTTAATAAAAGGCTTGGTTCATTCCACTAGTGAAGAAGTTTGGCATTTTATTTTCATTTTTTGCAGCTTTTTTACAAATTCTGTACTAGTCAAGTTTGAAAAATTAACAATCTCCTTTCATGGCTGCCCATCCAGCACCTTTTCCAAGAATTTAATTCACGCATTTAAAACAATGAAATAAAGACAGAAGGAAACCCCCTACTTTTGTATTGGTGCTGGGAAAAAAAAGCACTAAGCTTGTTTATGTTGTTAACCCATCCTAAAATTGCATGTGTACAATTTTGAATGACAAGGTTGCCAGGAGCCAGCAACATCTGTCTATCCTGTTTTCTTCTGCTCATCCAGCCATATATATGGAACAGGGGACACCACTGTGTGCACTTTAGGCAAAATTCTGAACAGATGTGTGATCAGAACTCACAATATGTATGATGGTCATGGAAAATAAGTTACAGTGGTCAGTGACAGGACAAAGATCTTGCTTATACCCTGGGTGTGCTAAGACTTTTCTGTAGGTCTCTCCCACTCCACACACTCATCACCCCACTGTGTAGCATGAAGTTGACTGTAAAGCACAGGAGAGCTATAAAATTTTTCTGGCTAGTTCACTTCAAAACTACTCTAAGTATATAATTATAAATCTCTGTTGATCATATGCTGTGTTTGGGAAATGTAGGAGGAGGTCTTGTATCCCAGTAGCATACTGTGGATTTTCCAAGTGAGAAGGAAAACATCATTTAGCATTTAGCATACAAAACTGGCTCCCAAAACTAGCTCAGTTATCTGGAGGGTGTTTTTAGAACATGGAGAATGGAAAAGTGTGGAGATGGCACCACTGGGGTGACCTTGCTGTTCCAGTCTCTCTGATTTAGAGTAGCAGCAGAAGCAGTTCTAAGATGCTCTGAGATGGGCAGAATGGTCCATGAGATCAAGTCATCTGCTGGAGGTGAGGAGCAGATGTGTGCCAGCTGCTAGTCCCACTTTGCAGATGAATCCACTAGAAGGTTCAGTTGAATTATTGATTATTTGGGCCTGATACTAATGCAAATAGCTATAGTTAGAATATTTATTTATGCTGAGGTGACTTTGTCATAGGCCTGTTGTCCCATCCCTTCTCCCCTGTTTGTTTATGTTAATCTGAAAAATATTCAATATAGAGATTTTAAAAAGGCATATGCTCAAAGAATGAGGTTTGTTTTGTTTTGTGGGACTTCCTGAAAGATAAGCTGTATGTGTCTGAGAGGCTGTAGATCAGTCCCAAATTTAGGAAATTATAAAACTCAATATAGCTACTGAGGTCAACTAGTGCCTCAGGTGTTACAAACTAGTATAATCTTACCAAAACTAACAGAGCTGTAGAGAGCAATACTGCATGAGGATTTGATTTAAATTTAGCTGGATATGAAACAAACAAAAAACCCCCCACATTTTTGTGCCTGCATATTGTTAATAAATCTGGGCAACATTTGTTGTTTTTTCTTTCCAAGACTCCAGGCTTTGAATCATTGCAGTTTGGAGTCATTAACTGAGTAGCTAAGTTTTTTTTTGTGCTGAATTTCCTGGCTATAACAAACTGAAAACAAAGGAAACATAATGATTTCCCCCCCAGAGATTCACATTTAGCAAAAATCAAAATCTTTTTCTATAGTCATTATTAGGTGCTGATGAGCACTTCAAACTGTGGTGTTTTCCTGCCAGACCCTAAAAGTGTAATAGTGCTGAATCCATAAAATTTACATGCAATTTAGTAAAGTCTGTTCTAAAGTGGTACTTGAGGACAGCTTTGATGACTATGGGTTGGCTGCTGGCTAAACTATGCAGGCTTAGAAGAGTAGGAAGATCCTTTTCATTGATTACCATTTATCTTAGCTGGAGAACATGCTCAGGGATGTTTGACAGATGGGGAGTGTATCTGAGTATTTATTTCAAATCTTTATTTACCAGTGTTAAATTTTGGAACAATTATTGTGAGCCTTTAGCGTTTGGATTTCAGACATTATGAATGTAAACTGATGAGACACATGTTGTGTTTTCTAGAAAAATAAAATCATTTTGGGGGGGGGGAAGTTCAAGAAAATTACACAGAACAAACGAATGTGCACTGCATATGTAATGTCTGGTAATTATATCTTGTCAAAAGCTCAACTTTTTCCTCCTTTATTCTTTAGAAATGTGATAATAGTCCCTTTTCCCTTGTAGTTAATTATAAATTTCGGGAAGAATTAAGTCTGTTAAATTTCTTCTTCCCTTCTTCCCCCTCCCTTGGTCTCTATGGCAGCAGCAGGAATGGAAGGGAATTACTTTGATCTCCATTTCTGGGTGACACTTCATTTCTTCTGAGCACTGACCTTGTTTAGTGCAACTGAAATTTTCAATAGATTTCATTAGATTATAATTTGGTGATTTTAGAGAGATGTCTTTATTGAGACTGGATATGAGCTATGAAAGGAGAAGGGTGATTTGTTTTTTCATAAATCTATGAAGAGCTCTATAAACTGAGAGCAGAAAATGTTCAATTAACAGCTCAGGCAGATATGGCTGGGGCTCGATACTGCACAGCAGTGGAGAGCTGCAGAGGTGAGGCAAGGTGGAAGAAGACATTGCACAAGAAAAAGGAAACAAGAGAGCTTGATGCTGCCTCAATAATAGTGCTGCTTAATGATGACAGAGCTATACATCCTTAGCAGGTCCCTTTTCTGATATTTGGAGGACCTGGGTGAAAGTGGGAAGATAATTTCCCAGTGCCAGGGTGAGCTGCATTTTTATGCATTTCGCATAGCTGGAAAAGCAGAAAAGCTCTGTCTTGTGGCTCTTATTCTCAACATAAACATGTATTTCTTTTCTGTGTTAATCTGTTTGATACTGCTGTGCAAATTTCTTTCTGTGTCCATTCACCTGATGCAAGACTTCTGGAAAATGAGAAGATATGTGCAGTCAAGGAGAACGGAATGGTTATTTGTGAATGAATCATTAGGCCAGGGGTATGGCCTGGTATGTTAATATATTTTGCTCAGTCTGAGACCTCTAGTTGAGATCTACAATTTTCATGTCTCCAGAACATCAGAGAAGATAATTTGGAAGGATGTGTAGGAGTAGCTGAGAATGTTCCACTGATATTTACTGCAGCCAATGCTTTTGTTACTAGAGATCACACTCAAGGACTTGTATACAATTTCTTGTATCTGTATTCCTGGCCATTTCAGTGGATACAAATGGAATATTACCTGTGACTTCTTTTTACTTTCATCAGCAATATCTTCTCTGAGAAAGAATATTAAGTCAGATCTTAGAGAGTCCTGCAGTTCAATGAGCCCTGAATAGGATATTCCTAAATATCCTCTCTGGATTTTGTTCCATCTTCCTACAGAACTAAGATCTACCTCTGAATGTGTCTCCAGACAGAATCATGTTAATATTTGGCCATCCACATTTGGTATTGATATTGATATTTTATGTATATAAAAATCTCTTCCTGCCTATGAGAAAGTGGCAATAAGATATACCTACTTGCTCCTGAAATCACTCAGCACAAAAGAGTTCTTCCTTGAAATCTTACCCAGAGCTTGCTGTGGTGCAGTTGCATCTCTGTCTCCTGAAACCTCTCTTGTGCAGAGCTACAAAACTCTCACCTTCCAGTTCAATATTTAGTGTGCAGTTATTTCCCTCTGCAATATTGCTGTGGGCACTGATGCGCTACCACTCTGCATTGTGTTAGTGCATTTCCAAATACATTGTACTGGTGTATAATCAGTAGTGCTGGTAGCAGTCAGTTATTTTAACACCTGACTGAGAAAAGCATGTAAGAAAGAAGCTTGCTTGAGGGTTGCTTGCTAGGAAGGCAGGTGTTGTGCATGGACTCTGAAGGGCTTGCAGCCTTGTTTTTTGTTTCCTGAGATTGGTGCCTTTCTGTCTGCTGGTTACCCCTGGGGTCTGCATTTCTGGAGGTTTGATAAACCTATAGGTTTGGGAATTACATGTGTCAGGGCCTCCAGAGAAGAAACTGCACTGTCTCTAGCTGAATGTGGTGGTAGCATCTCTATTTGACTTTGGTCATTGCTTCATTGCTTCCTGACTGTATCATTGCTATGTAATTTATCAAGTGTTTGAAGTGTCAGCCCAGAAAAAGAGCTGTGAATGATGCTGAATTAAGCAACGAGAATGAAATTATTCTTTTGTGTCCCAAGGTCTCTTTATACAAAAATGACACAAGCTGAAGATCTTATTGTGTATTTTGAAGGCTTTGACTTCAGTAAGCTGTGATAAAGTCTCTGCCTGGATGGCTGTCACTGTGTTGGAGCTGTCTCAAGGGTGAAGGTTAGTGCAGGAGGCCGAGTATCCTCAAAGAAAGGGAGTGAAGCAAGACTCTGGAAATTGCTCATTCATGAGCTATGGAGAAACAGTCCCTCTCTTTCCATTAAAGATGGAGAAAACTTTTATTGGAAAACAGCAGGCAAGGTATATTTGCATACCACTATTAGCAAACATGAAAAACAAATTATAGGTGCTTCTGTCCTCACTTGAAAGCTGTCTGAAGAAAGACAATTTTAAACTATGGATTTTCATCACTTTGGAGATTTCTCCTTTGCAGTGTAGTGGTGGACCAAGGTCTGTAGTTTTTTTGTTTACCAAACTCCTAAGCTGAGGAAAATGTTAGCAGTAATAATCAAATTGAATTAATTCCTTCTAAAGCTTGTAAATATTTGCCAATGTATTTATTCCTATGCTTACTTGTATTGCCTATGCCTGCAGAATACTTTATGTAGTGTTGACTTTTGGGCTATTTTTTAAAATTGGCTTCTCTAGATGTTGGAGCTTTTGGCTATTATAAAACCCTGAGCATTTAGGAAGAAAAATTACCAGCAGCTGATAGACAACCTTATATCTAAGACTTGTTTCAACTAGGTGAGGATCTAAGATATGAAAGGTGTGAAAAGCATTGGTTTTTACACAAAACAAACAGAAGTGATTATTCAAATAAGAATGAAGCTGTAATTTTCAAAAATAATCCAACTCCAAATCCCCAAAAAACTGCAGAACAAAAGTGTTCAGTCCTTGCCCTTGAACTACATGCATTTCTCAGACAGTACCAGTGCAATGTCGTGTTACTAGCACAGTAATTCAAATATCCAGCTATGAAAGGCCAAACACTGCAGGTCGCCCTACATCCCAGAGGAACAACCAGCACAGCTCTTGCCCTAAAAAACTGGGAACTGTAGACCTGCTGCCTCTGAGCAATTCCCAGTTGCTGCTGTCTCTTTGACCTTTGAATATGCACAAGAGCCAGGGGATTCTAGGCCTTGGGACAACTTAGGTATGAATCTCAAAGACAAAAGTACTTGAAGAGAATAAGCCCCTCATGCTAGGCGATTTGGAGCTTTTATTTTGCAAAAGTGTCCACTTAAAAATGTGAGGAGTCTTTTTGATGAGTCTCCTGACAAGGTTATACATAGCTTTCTCTGTAAGATTAGGCTTTTCAATCAAGAAAATGTTTTCAGTCCAAAGCACATTATTAATTTCCTTGCATTTAACTTGCCTTGGAATAAAGAATGAAAGTGTGCAACTGTTAAAGTAAAAAATAATTACTAGTGTTTCATGATGTCTTTTTAATCAGAATTCATTTATATTTTTATTATTTTGATAGGATTACACTGCTGTTGCATTCTTACAGGAGATAACACACACCTGCAGGATTCTGGTGCCATGATAGCAGTGAATTTTTCAAATACTTTTAAACAGGACTTTCTAAAGTTTTATCTAAAAATACAATGAATCTTGCTTGCTAGCTGTTTTTCTGCATATTTCTTGAAGTTGTCTAATTGAAAATGTTAAAGATAACCAGTGTTAAGTTGTGGAGAGTACAAAGTTTAATCTGATATCTACGTTTTTTCTCTCTTTTTTTTTTTTTAACTTGTAAAAGTAGTACTGCACTGCTTTACAAATGTTAACTTTTTGGAGATAAAGAACAAAGTGCTAGTAGTTTTTAAACTAGACTCAAAACTGAAAACTGTGTGAAATCGAATCATTAGTGTTTGCAGAGGTTTCTCTCCTTTACTCTCAGCATGGGGAAAAGAAAGGTGCAGTTGCTTGTGATATATTGGGCTTAAATGAAAATAAAAAGAAGAAAGATTTTTTTTTTCCCCACTACTTCCAGCTTCAGGAAAATATCTGGTTACAACAGTCCTCTAATTCAGGGAGCTAAATAATACTTTGACTCTTATGTGAAATGCTGAGAGTAATGGTGGCAGGCACCAGAATTTATTCTGAACTTTTCTTCAGGGAGTCTGACCCAACTGCTGTGCAATTCATTCTGATGGGTTCCAAACCTTGGCTGAAATGTGATTGAATCACTGCAAATGCAAGGGAAATTACAGGAAGATCAGCCTGAAGGCCTGATGGTTGCATCTTGCACTGCCATGTGGAATGTTAGACTTTAAATTAACCCCTCACTCTTTTTGTTCTGTAAAGTTTCAGGGAACTGCAGGAGTCTTGGGTACTTGCTCAAGTTCTCCAGGGACCCACCTGGGGAGCAAGCAGAGCATTCTGCTCAGAAAAGCAACATGCCCTAAAAATTTGGGGCATAATTACTCTTCCTAGAAAATAGCCCTGATGGGTGTTTCAGACTGCATCTATCACTGGTTCAAAGAGGACACTGTGGAAAAAATGCAGCCTGTCATGAAATGGGGGAAAAAAGCCAATCTCCACCTGCTGACTAACGCTCCGCCGTTCTCTGAATGCTCCACTGAGGAGGGAAGGCAGACGGCACACGCTCTCAGGGGTTGAGAGTGGATGTATTTCCATCCACGTAACCCAGAACTTCAATGCAAAATTAATAGACAACTCATGAGGCCTTTTTGGTCCTGCAAACTGCAGGTTATTCTTCCTACATGACAGTGGAAAATGACTTTGTGAGGTGTGATGACTACAAGCAAACTCCTAGATGCTCCCTATGGAATCGAGCCCGTTGCGCCTAGCGATTGCAGCACGTACTGTGTTGTGTATAATGCCCTTTTCACTTATTTGCAGCAGAGCCATGGCAGATGCCCATCTCACAAATGCTCAGTCGAAACACCTGCCTGGATACCCATTCAGCACTCTACCGTAAGTTTGAGCCTTTTAATACAAAGATTTGAGGGACTGATTGGTAAGTCTCTGTGCTTGAAGCAGCCCTGGGTGGGTAAAGTTTCCATAATTGATGCAACTGAGAAGGAACAGTAACGAATCCTAAGTCTAGACCAAGCTCATTGGGAAGCCTGAACTGTTGATGTGTTGTGTTGTGGCTTAGCAGTGCTTCTCCAGAAGTTCAGACCCTTCAGGAATTTAACGCATTCAACTTGGAGCAGTGGGGATCAAGCGTGGTATAGGGTGATGATGGAGTCCAGTTTAGGGAGTGAGGAGTTACTGGTGATTTCTGTAACTGGGCCTCAGCTAAGTGTGGTGACTGGGAGCCATCCAGATCATCCAGATCCAGGTGGTGATGCAGGGAAGGGGAGATGCATCTTTCGTTTTCTACATTCTCATGGAAGAAATACTGATGATTCCAAGTGCTTTACAGCCTATTAAGTGGGAATTTGCCCAGCATAGGTAACAACAGCTTTTGGGATGATGGATAATGAGTAAAACTTGGTCTGCTGAGTTTATAGGAAATTTCTGCTGTAAATGCTTTCCTCCTCCTGCAAATTGGATGACTTCAGTGAGATTTGCTTTTAACTATCAAAGACAGAATAATATTTGAGAAGAAAAAAACCTAACTGCGGTCAAGTTGACACTGCTTTGATTTATATCTTGTCTGAGCATGCATTGTAGATAGAGCCAAATCTTTGGGTGTTGGAAGTTAGAGGGCTGACTAATAGAGCTATGATGATTTATTGCACCCAAGGAATTGGCAAGATTTCACTGACATTTCCGTTGGCTCTGGACCACAGCATGATGTTGGTCCACAGCTATCAACTTGTCACCTTTTATGAGTAGATGAATGAGAAACAAATTCAAATTGTCACTCTCCCTCAGTCTCTCACTAATCTTGCAAGTGATTGTAAGCTCTGGGGTTTTGATTGTTTTTATATTGTGTTAAAACTATTTATGTTATTGTTTATCTGTATGATGAGACCTGCTTAAAAATATCAATTGAACAATTGAATTAATTGAATCAATTGAATTGAGTTGAGTTACCCAGTTTTTTACCAGGTGAGGATCTAGGCTAGTAACTTATTAACTCATTCTAATTATTAGTTTTCATTTTCAAAGACTTTGGTCTGACTTTGTGGTGTGGTTTATGTTGTTTTGTGTTTATATTAAGAGGGTTGCAGCATGAGCACAAGAATGGTAGTGTGAGGCTTTGAGAACTGGAGCTGTGCTGGACATTTGTAGCAAATCAAGAGCACTTGCACTCAATGCAACATCATGACCTGACTTTTTATCTAGTGGCTTAAAATGCCTTGGGCATTTTTAGGATACTTGTTTCTTAAACCATAAAAAATAAGTGTTTGAGTATTCTTTGCTTGTCTCTTGTTAGGTATCTGTGCATGCATAACTAATATAGTGTCACAAAAAATTGTAAACTGAGGATTGAACTTCGTTGTCTTTCTAAGCATGAGAAATTGTCTAAGATCAGAATAACTTCAAGTGTTATTTTTTTAAAACTGTTAGAGTGGAAACTGGTTCTAGGACCAATACTAGTTAATATCTTAACAACACAGACAGTGGTATTGAGTGTACCTCCAGCAAATTTGCAGGTAACGCCAAGCTAATGGTGCAGTTGTTATGCTGGAGAGAGGAGATGCCATCCAGAGGGACTGTCACAGGCTAGAGATGTGTGCCAATGTGAACCTCATTAAGTTTAACAAGGCCAAGTGCAAGGTGCTGCACCTGAGTCAAAATAGTCACCAGTGTCAGAACACACTGTGAGATGTGAGATAAATGAATTGAGAGCAGCCCTGAGGAGAAGGAATTGGGGGTACTGGTGGATAAAAAACTGGACATGAACTGGCAATGCGCACTCCCAGCCCAGAATGCCAATTGTATCCTGGGCTTCATCCAAAGCAGTGTGGCCAGGAGGGTGAGGGAGGGGATTCTGCCCCTCAGCTCTGCTGTGATGAGACCCCACTTGGAGTGCTGTGTCCAGCTCTGGGATCCCAGCATAAGAAGCATGTGGACCTGTGAGAGCAGTTCTGGAGGAGGCTAAGGAAATGGTCAGAAGGCTGGAGCACCTCTTCAGCAAAGACAGGGTCTGTTCACCCTGGAGAAGAGAGGCCTTATCATGGCCTTTCCCCATTTAAAGGAGGCTTATAAGGGAGACAGGGACAAACTTTTTAATAGGATCTTTAACAAGAGGACAAGGGGTCATGTTTTTAAGCTGAAAGAGGGTAGAGTTAGATTGGACATAAAAAAGGACTTCTTTACTATGAGGTTGGTGAGACACTGAATCAGGTTGCCCAGAGAAGCTGTGGATGCTTCATGACTGGAAGTGCTCAAGATTAGCCTGGATGCGACTTTGGGCAACCCACTCTAGTGAAAGGTGTTCCTGCCTATGGCTGGGACTACATGGTCTTTTAAGGTCTTTTCTAACCCAGACAATTCTGAGTGTATAAAAAAAAAGCCCCCAAATTTCTATTAGAATATATTTCAACCATTCACTTGATTGCTATTTTTTTTGATTCTAGAGTACGACATGTGGTCCTTGAGGTAATTGCCTACTTGAAACTTGTTATGATCTATATTTTTTCTTGATTATAGAAGCAGAATGGAGTGAAGGCGAATAAGTTGTAATTCCCAAGTACCTTCTGCTTCTTTTTTATCAAACAATATTCTACGCAGCCAAACAGACAAACTGTCTGTCTTATTCATATCACACATTTATAGGCACATTTTACTATACTTGAGTAGACTTATTTTCCTGGGAGACTAATGCAGACAGTTGGAGAAAATTAAATCAGACAGAAATTAACTTCTAAGTGATCGATATTTTTCCCTATCTTTTTTCAACAGTGTTTTTTAGCTGACTTGCCTTTATCACAGAAAAATATCTGTGAAACATCAGCATTTTGATAGAAAGCTGATTAATGAAATGAAAACTTCTAGTGACACATCAAAGCATATTGCCTCCTATAAAAGTCTTGTAGGGGAAAAAAAAAGCAGGCATCTGGCCAGTTGTGACAACTCTATTAGATGATGACAGCATGTGTTTGGATGTCTCTCAACAGTGGTGGAGGGAACAGTGTCAAACAACGAAGGAAAACCAAACTGCTAGAAAAGGTATCCTGTTTCATCAATTGTGCTGTCTGTGTCACTGAGGAGGGCATGTGTCTGGGCTCTCCTTTTTCAGCATTTTTTATAAAAAGCACTGTGTCCTCTTTGGGAGTGCCTTTTGCATGTAATGCAAGAACCAAGAGATGTGGCAGCACTGCTGTTATGTAACAGTCTGAATTTTGCCATCCCTAATTTACCATCCTGTTTGAATTTGTTGATGATTCTTGCAGTTAAGATTCTCAATTCTGTTTGGCAACTCACCATCTGCAAAAGAGGCCATGAGTGCATACTGACTTTCTGTGCCTTCACAATGTCCTTAATTAGATTCATTTTGAGTCTGAGAGTTTTAATCAAGGGAATTACCTAAGGGTAGCTTTGTCTGCACTTGCACTTTTATTCATGTCTTCCAAAGGATTGCAGTGTTTGATTATAAAATACTCCAAAAGAAGTTCCCTGTACTGCTCTCTATCATACTACACCTCCCTGTCTCTGCTGCTGCTCACTAGCTAGATCCATTATGTAAAGATAATGAAGTGTCAGAGGCTGCACCTGTGTTGCAAAAACATTTGGGGCTGCCTTTCCTTCTAGCCCACTTGACAGCTTTTCTTGAGCTTGGCATTCAGCACAAGCATTCACCTTAGATCACCCTGCAGCATATATAGGATGCCTCTGCTTTTCCCTGCTGCATTCTCAGCAGAGCTCTTTGGCCCTCTGTTCTAGCCCACAGAAAAAATCCCTTTTGGGCATCATTTGCCATGGAGAAGCAGTAGGAAGGAGCAGTAAAAGGGGTGTGAGCACAAAAGATAAAGGATCTGGCACATGCCTTAAGCAGAGCCTCATTCAGCATCAGCTGCCCCCTCGATGTGAAGAGGGGGACAGTGACTTTAAGGGAAGGTGAACCTAAAGATGGTCCTTGCAGGGTAAATGCAGCAGCTGTATCTGCTGCCATGGCTCATGGACTGCAGGTTTACACTGGTGCCAGGCTGCTCTGCAGCTGAGCTCTCAGCTGAACTTTTTGAACTCTGCAGCTGAACTTTTTGCCCCTTGATTTGCATATGTCCATAGCACAAGGAGAGCAAGTATCACTCTTCTTTGAACCTGCATATGTTCTTGTTTTATTCACATGGGATAGATCTGCATGCAGAGGATGTAGTTACTCCTATTTTTTTCTTTTCCTGGTTTATTTGGAACACTGGAGGAACAGGAATGCACTAATGCCTGCACAATTCTGAATTTAGCCTGCCTGATTGGAGAGTTAACCCATAAACATTCCTGGTTTAAGCAAATCAAGGCTTTTGTGTTGAGATTCACTTTTCACAGGAGCTGTTTTAAAGAACTTTGTACTTTTGGAAGATGATTTGGAAGATGCAAGTTAGTTTTGGTGGTTGTGCTCTATGTAAAGAATGTTCTGACGTGATATGGAGCCAAGCAGAAACATACTGAAACATGGATATTCTGATTTGGTCTAGGGCTATGAGCCTGGAAGAATTGTTTCTGAAACCACTCTCACTTTTATTAAACACAAAACAAATAGAAGTCTCTCTTTGGCAGGAGTCAGCTCCCTCCTGGGACTAGCGTTGTGCCTCCTAACGATGTCCCATCCTCCGGTGTAGATGTGATCTATAAAATAAACAGATTGCTCTGCACTCCAAGAAATGCATTTTGCAGGGACTCTCTGAGCTTTAAGTCTTTTTCTATTAAACCCCTGTTGGCTAATAAATTTCACTCACAATCCAGGTGGTGGTGAATGCTTTTTGTGGATAAAGTGAAATATTTGAGAACAGAGCTATTAATACAGTGCTTCTTGTGTCTTTCACCTCAGTATTTGATGGCAGTGGAAAATTCTGAGTGCTAAAACCCAACTTTATTTTTAAAGGAGGTATTAAAGTAACGCCATGCATATTTTTGCTAGGTCTCTATATTCCTGCAGATCTTCTTCATTCCTAAGTCTCCTGTACCTGTCCTTGCCCAGTGCTTGATGCAGTGTATTGTCCAATTCTTTAAAAGGCGTGGTTAAAAAAGCCTGTCTGTATCCTGCAATGCTGAGTCTGTTGCCAGCTGCCAGCTATGAAGATGCTTTTTAAAATAGCCACTTAAATCCCCCTTCCCCTTGGACAGCTCTCTGATGCTTCCTTCTTGTTTTCACCACTCCTCTCTAGCTTTCCCTGGAGAAAAACATGCTGTTCCTATTGTTGTTGGCAGTAGCTGGAGGTGCTAAGATTCTCTCCTGTAATCTGATTTACGGATTCAGTGGGGAAAATTAGGCTTACCAGGCTAAGGCAGTGTTGGATTAGCAGCAAACCACAGCACATCCCAACAGGGCAGCAAATGCTTCATGCTTGGGTAGGATAGAGGCATAGGCTAGCAGAGTATCTGTAAACAGAAGGGATTAAGTTTAGGAGCAAATTTTGAGAGAGATAAGGCAACTGAAGCCACTTACTCCACTATTTTATCAAATAGAAGAGAAGAAGTGGGATATAAGATTTCTTAAAATGGCAATAGCCCTTTGATAAAGGAATATATATACCTAATTTATAACATATATGGTCCTTCATCCTATTGCAGTTCCCAGTGAAACTAGAGAAGGTTTTAAAAACTACAAAACAAGCTCAGAAACCCCGAAGATAAGTTGATAATACATTTAAATTTTTTTATGATAAACATTAAGCTACTCAAAACCTTATTATCTGCAGACTGACCCACATAGCTGCTTGACATCATCATCAGGAAACATTTTGCATGAGTTGTTTACAATGAGTAATCTCATTAAGCACACATTATGTATAGGATATTTGCTGTCTTTATTGCTTTTTTTCTTTTATGGAAAGCACCAGGATGTTTCTGCAGCATTCCCAGTCACAGAAGTGTAGTGGTGCATAATTTAGAGCAAAATATTTCTAACTTGGTTATAGAAATTTTGTTTAAGCTGAAACCTAGTATTGATCTTTATGAGAGCAATTACTTAAAGGTACTTTTATGGAAAAGCAAATATAGATTTAACTAAAAATCATTGCAGCTCATGAGGTTTATGAGCAAAAAAATTTAAACAGCTCTTAATTTTCTTCTGGACACTATTTTAAAATTCTGTTTTAAGTGCTCATTTAGCCAGGCAACATTTTGACAGTGTTACTGAAGTTTAAAACCAATGTGCACATCCAATTTATACAGTATTTATTATTTATTATTCCCAGAGGGAAAGCACTGTTTGAGTACAGTTTTTTGTGATAGGCTATACTTAGCTTGGGGGTTATATACCAGGGATATTGCTACACAAAAGCCAAACTCTCCTGACATGAGAAATTCCATGCTAAGGTCAAACACGAGTGAGTCAAACATTCTGGGTTTATGGAGATATATACAAAACCCAAGTTAGCTCTGCTCTTTATTTACAACCTGCAATAACCAGAAAATATTGCTAATATGACTGCTTAGATGTGTTTCTAGTCCCCAGTAAAGTCAGAAAATTTGTTTTCATTATTTTTATCTTAGATGTGCTGCAGCATAAAATGAAGTAATGATCTAATATTTTTTTTGTAGGAAACCAAAGAAGTTGAGCGTATAACTTAAAAAAAGTGTATGTGTATGTAGACAAAAGGTGAAGGGGAGCTCAACTGGAAGAGTAGGACTCTTCCTTAGAGATCACTAGCTCCTGTCATGGTATCTCACTACATGTTAGCAAGCAGCCTCAATTTGCCTCACATTGTAGTAAAAATCCATAGAAGAAACTTGTGGGGGAAGCAGTTGTGGCGGAAAAAAGACAGAAACTGTGCCTTGCACAGCAGTATTTGATAGTGATGCTGACAGTGAAATTCATCTGTCCAGATTTATGTTGTTGGAGAGCTATAAACACTTTTGAGGGACAGTTCACCTTTACACTGGTATGAATGGATTGGGTTATGGGAGGCTGTGTTTCTTGACTAATGATAAAGGAGACCTGGGCAGCCAGCTCTGACACAGAGTCTGAACTGAAGGTATATCCCATGGTTTTCTCAGTGGTGCCCAAGTCTGTGGCAAAGTGTTGACGTACAACAGACACACAGGTACAAGACTTTGCTTCTAGGTACTCCAAACACACATTTCATTATAGTTATCCTTGTTGGAAATGCAAGCACAGAGAGCTCCCAAGGCCTCGAGCAGACAAGATCAGAGATAGAGATTGATACAGTGTTTGGCTTAAAACCTTCAAGCCCTTTGGCACTGTAGAATCATTAAGTTTGGAAAAGTCCTCTAAGATTATGGAGTCCAACAGTTAACCCAGCACTGCTCACCAGTAAACCAAGTGCCACATCTACATGCCTTTTGAACAGCTCCAAAAATGGTCATTCCACCACTTCCCTGGGCACCTTGTTTCAATGACTGTCCATCTTTTCAGTGAATAAATTTTTCCTACTATCCTGACTAAACCTCCCCAGGTGCATCTTGTGCCATTCCCTCACATTCTGTCACTTGCTGCTTGGGGGAAGAGATTGATTTCCACCTGTCTACAACCTCTTTTCAGACAGTTGAAGAGAACAAGAAGGTCCCAGCTCAGCCTCTTTTTCTCCAAACTAAACACCCTTGACTCCCTCAGCTGTTGCTCATAACTTGTGGTCCTGACCCTTCCCCAGCTCCGTTGCCCTTCTCTGGACACGCTCCAGCCCCTCAGTGTCCTTCTTGCACGCTCCAGTGAGGGGCCCAGAACTGAACACAGGATTTGAGGTGAGGCCTCACCAGTGCCCAGTACAGGGGACAATCACTGCCCTGCTCCTGATGGCCACACCACTGCTGATACAGGCCAGGATGCCATTGACCTTCTTGGCACCCTGGGCACTGCTGGCTCATGTTCAGCTGCTGTTGACCAACACCCCCAGGGCCTTTTCTGCTGAGCAGGATTGTGGCTGTTCTGCCCCCAGCACTGGGCCATGTTGAGCCTCATACAGTTTGACCTCAGCCCATCAATCCAGCATGTCTGAATCCCTCTACAGAGCCTTACTACCATCAAATAGATAGGTAGAGCTGCTACTGACTATCAGGCAAAATGCAAATGAAAACAGGATTGGATCTGGTCACAGCCCAGGCTGTGTAGAGGTATTACAACATCTCCCAGAATCTAGTATTATACCTAATTCCTTTTTTCCTTAATACCTTGAAAAAAAATCTGTTTAACATAATAGACCATATATTTTAGTGGCATTTTCATTGGTACTTTTAGATTGCAAGTCCTATTTTTCATTCAGCACATACATACTGTATAATGTCATTTGCACTTAAAGGGCTCTGGGAACCTAAAAGTCTCTCTTTATCACATAAATGGCTATAAACAGCCATATTAGCAAATGTGTTCTGCAATGATTTATTCCTGGAAAGTTCTGAATGTCTCCTGTGAAGTGCTTGGGGGTCTTCCCTTTGACCCTGTTGGTATCATTCATATGCCACTCTAAATAAGCCTGGGAATCCTGCTCTGGGACTGGGACAGCTTATATATCAGGGAGGTTTTGCACAGGCATTTCACAAGAAATGAATGTAAGAAGCTTCTTTGAATGCTGATAGAAATTACTCTTCCCTGCAGAGTACTCATTTCTTCACTGTTTGAAACTTTTTTTTTTCAGTTGTGAACAAATGCGAATTAGGATTTGTTTGGTTTTTTTTGTTTGTTTGTTCTGTGCTCTCTGAGGAAGCAGGGAATACAAATTTCCTGTAAAACATATAATTGATAATCTGTTACATGTCACAGGAAGACTGTGAATTATAGGTCTAAATGCACTGTGTTTTCAGGGTTTTGAAAACCAGAGCTTCAGTTATCTGTGCAAACAGTCCTGAATTCTATCATCCCTTCCTGGGATTTGAGCCTTGCCAAAACCCAAAGGTGCTCAGCACTGGGAACTTCAGTATCCATCTCTCTGGGTCAGTGACCCTGCATGATTTTTTCTTGGTGGACATCTACCTTTTTTTGCATCAAGACTCATCGTCTTATGTGAAGTCACAGGGATAACTATTTGATTGAAGTGTTTAGCATTAATTACGGACTCAGGTGCATCCTGTCAGTCATTCTAACAGTACCTATTCATGTAATCCACAGTAGGGCCATCTCTCCTACCTTGGATGCTTTACTGGATTTCCTCAGCCTCTGAGCATCTCAGTGTGTTAATTTGTTTTCACATGATCCTTGTGAAGAAGTTGGGAAAAGCTGTTATCCCCATTTTAACAACAAGGGTGAGAAGCAGAGAGGTGGAGTATATGACTGCATTGTGTAGGGATACACTGAGCATATCAGCTCTGGAACAAGTGCTGCACTGAGGGTAGTTAATCCAATTAACCCATAATAAAGCTAATAGTCCGTGCATGATATCACATCTTTGTACTTTTCTGTGCCATGCAACTGGTCAGCTCTTGAAGCAGCCTTGGGACTTTGTAACAGAACAGTGAACGACAGAACAGAATATTACTCTGTGGAAAGGGAAAGGGGCATTTTAAAAAATATTCGCTATCACAGGTGTAACTTCAGAAGAGGGTTTTGCTGTATCAGTTTGGCAGCCTGGGCCATCCCTTTGCCTGGGTTATTTTGTGAGCTGGGCTCTGGCTGAGGAGCAAGGGGACAGTGACAGTCTGCAGGAGCTGTCAGATCTGCAGGCTGCTCCAATGTCACTGTCTTTGCTCAGAGCTGAGTTTCAGGGCAGCTTCATTTAGAGGCTACACATTCTCTATTCCTCTGAATTGTTTATAATGTATGGTGGAAGCATCTAAAATAGGATGCTGTAGAATGAAAGAAAAAGCCTAACCACAGGAGAGCTAAAGCTTTTCCTCCCACAAGTATATATTATGTATATGTATTTTTATACATCGATTTCAGTATCTCCTTTTTCGTGCCTCTGATGTCAGCTCCTGAGTTTATCCCAGTTGTACTTATCTCTGCTGCATAAATAACTCTCTGTCCCTATCTCCAGTTAATCTAAACCTGCAAGTGTTCACTCCTGTTCTTTTTTGCTGTGCCACCTGCCTCTCAGTCTGACTGCTATGCTACTCCCTTCTCTGCCATCAGTGTCAGATTTCCTAGAGAAGCCTGGGTCTTGAAATATTTTGGGAGTGGAAGGATGGATAAAGGAGTGCTCTTCCATGTTTTGGTGCTCTCTTTTCACACACAGAACAGCTCTCACATTTTCTTCTTCCCTGCCATGTCCTTATTTCTGAGGTACTTAGGGATATTCCTATTTGGATAAACTTGTACTATTTTTAAACTGTTTATCCTTGCAGAATAGGTAATCAGAAAAAGCCAGTCATGAGTGAAGAACTGTGATTTCTGACACTGGATAGCCACCTAAAAATATTTAAATGTCATGACTGTAGCAGAATGGCAATACTGGGTTAAAGGATGGGGGATAAACCTCAGTATAGGGAACCCAGTCATCTGCTGTTACAGGCAACACAGTCATGTAAAACCTCACTTGAGAATTTGGAAATTATTCACTGTCAGACTCTTCTAACTTCTGCTGTCATCCTATGCTGGTCTGTGCTAATGGATGAATGTGTAAGATAAAGCACATACCACACTATTTAAAGATTGGGCTCACTAAAAAGCCAGGAGAATAACTGAGAATTTGCAGTCTGCCTGGATTTGTCCTGCTACTGTAAAACAGTCCTGAGTGTGCTGATCTGTTGCATCTCTGCACAGTGGAGCCTTTGATTGTAAGCTCAGCCCAGGTCTGCCTGCTAAAAAGCAAATTTAGTCACATTTGGCATTAGCAGACTCAGTCACTTTAAATGGTTCATAAAACTTAAAACTGGCCACTGGAGAGAAAACAAAAGTCCCCAAGGACCTCTGTACCTTTGCAGATGGTAGAAGTTCATGGTTGATGCTTAGAGATAAGGTGTGGTGAGAGTACAGAGTAATAGTTCCCTTGGAATATCTTTCCTGCTTCCAGCAATTAGGAGTTTAATGGCTTCTTGAGTTTGAGGTTGCAGCTTCTGGTAGACCAAAACTCCTTATAATAAGAATTGGATGAGTGGAACAAAACTCTGCTATCATATATGTAAATCTAGATTTGCACCAGTGGAACAGGGAAGGGTTTGGTTTCTCCCTCTCTCCCTTGATAGTAAAAGTGATTAAATGTTAGGAAGTTTGGATCATCTTCTGTACTTTTTTTTTTTTTTTTTTTTTTTTTTTTTTTTTTTTTTTAAATAAAGAACTGGTTTGATAATAAAATCTTGGCATTTACTTTTCTCAGCTCTTAAGTGTAGTAAAGAGGGTTTTACTTATCAGGTACTGCTTATCAGTTTTCTAGTGTAGTATATATTCTACTTTAATAATATCTGCTCAGCTATGCATTTTCTCCCCCTCACGATATGTGCATGAAAGGTGCCTTTAGAGATTTAAGGGGGCGATTTGAATAATGATTTTTTTTCAGCTATCCTTCATTAAATTCAAATTGCCACTAACTTTCTGCAACATCACTTCTATGGAAACTCAGCATCCGCTAAAATAAAAAATGTCTTTGAGCAGATCTTTCAATTTTTCTTATTTATTTTCTATTGCTTGTAGAGTATTATTTGTTGCATAGTGGCTGATATGAAATTTGGAAGCTCTTGTGAAGTTAGTCACAGTATTTCTTTTTCATTTAATGGTAGTTCTTTGGATAAGACCTTCTTTTGTTTCAGCAAAACCAGTGACAAAATTGATTTTGAAGGGCCAGTAGAAAGGTGTCCTCAGTTTATCACCTCTGAAAATGAAAATTTTGAATTCATAGCATTCACAGTAGTAGTCTACTGTATTGCATGTCTATTGGGTTCTTAGATGTGCTTAACTGCTGTTAAACAGTAAAATCCAAGAAAATGGAGATTATTAAATGGTCTGTTTACTAAATCAATCTTGACATCTTTATTCATACACGTCTGATTATGTTGCCACTTCCAAATGGTATTTTGGACGTAGGGGTTCACTACTATTTTTTGGTTTTACTTTGTTTAGTAGTGATAATCTACAGAATCAGGACAGTTTTGTTAGGGGTGGGAGTTGTTTTGTGTTCTGGTTCATAGGTAATTAACAGAATTGTCAGTTCATTTCTAAGTACTTGTTGCTGGTGAATTTACATAAAATGCAGGGCATCATTGTTGGTCTGAGGCAGAGTGGGATTGGGAAAAAGCATCCAGGAATTATTCCAGAGGAACTTCTGAGTTCTGGCTTGCTTCCAACAGACCCTAAGAAGAATGAACCTGCCTGTCCCTTGGCTTACACCAAGCTAGATAGACAAATATTTGCTGCTTTCCTTGAGATGTCAAAGAAATTTGTACGTACAGTACAGCATAACTCTNGCAGAGTGGGATTGGGAAAAAGCATCCAGGAATTATTCCAGAGGAACTTCTGAGTTCTGGCTTGCTTCCAACAGACCCTAAGAAGAATGAACCTGCCTGTCCCTTGGCTTACACCAAGCTAGATAGACAAATATTTGCTGCTTTCCTTGAGATGTCAAAGAAATTTGTACATACAGTACAGCATAACTCTGGTATGATTTCAAATTCCATATGTAATTTTCCAGGGTCAGCATTAAGTGCTTTTTATCTTGAAACTAAGAATGAAAGAAAAGTTATTGAAAACCACATATTTTATTGTATTAAAAAGGACTTGACATTTTAATTTTTTTTTTTTTTTTGGCAGGGGGGAAGGGAGACAAGACAGGAGGTGGGAAAAAAGCTCATTGTTTTGGGAGTTTCGTTTTTGGGTGTAAACCCAAAATATTGGCATAATAGCATACTTTCTAATTGAATTTTAGAAAAAAAATCTTCAGAAATCTATGCATCATAGATGCAGGTTGAAACTGTCAATGTTCAAGGTGGTTTGAACTTTTTTGCTTTAAAGTAATTTGACTTAAAAGCATGGAAAAGTAAATGCTAGTTGTTTTAACAGTCTTTTGTTCAATTCTTGCCACTGCAGTCTTTTTATCTTTGTTCTTGACTTACTTTTTCTGTTTATTCTTCACTGACTAAAGATACTGTCACACCTGCATAAGCCTCAAGTTTATCTTGCTTTCTGAACAGGAACCAGAAGACCCCAGCTGCCATGAAATTGAAAAGGCTGAAGGATAACAAACAGCAACTTCTTCCCACCTCTATTCACTACCCAGGATGAGCTCCCATGAAACACCCTCTCAAAGTGCCAGTCTAGCAGAAGTGGATGCATCACAGGACGATGAAGTCCTGGTTCCACATAAGCAATTTAGTGACTGAAATGCATCTTGGATAAAATTTAAGTGTCCAAGTAGGCAGTTCATGAAGCCCATCCCTCCCTTCTCCCCTGCTTATATGTCTTTAAGGTTTCAGGCACCAGTCTTGCCAGAAGTACATTTCCCATCCTTTTTGCTGAAGCTTCCTTCATCTCTCCAGGACAACTGGCCACATTTTGCAGGAAGGATGAAGACTTCCTCTGTCTGAACCTTATTTGTTGCTGCTGGTGATTGTACTCTCTAGAGTGAAGCTTATTCTGAGCTCTGAATTTCCCTTCTCAACAATGCATTTATACTGAGAGCATCCCAGCTTTCTTCCATCTTTTGAGGGGAAAAAATGAAGCAATCCTGCCTACCAAAAGGGGAATTTAGGCATGGGAGTAGGGTTGAGAGCTTTTGGCAATCTATTGCGATTTTTTTAGAAGCACAGATCAGGTAGGCCCTTGCAGTAGAATACAGGGAATTTAAAAAAACAGCCATTTATCTTCTCTCTTACTTGCATTTTCCCCTGCTCCTAGCCAACATGCTGCTTTTTCTGAATTTTGTCATTTGTAATTTTCGTGAACTGCATTGCAGAAATGAATACCTAAGGACCGTATCAGGCAGCTCTTAGGATCACCACACTTCACTGATCTGCAACCATTTCCATTGTGCTTTCCTCAAGGTGTGGCAGAGATGTTGATGACAATATGACATTGTTAATGTCACCATCTAACAGGAGCCAAGCCACCCCTGATTGTAGAATGTAATATAACGGATGAACTGTAATAAAAGGTTAAGCAGAGGTGATGCTTATGGACTTAAGTTGCTATCTTTTTCTGAGTGTATTTGCTAGGATTTCTCTTAAGACACATTAACTTTGTCTAAGCCTTTGCAGATGGACATTCCTTTGCTAATTTGTGGAAGAAAAAGTCAAGAACTACAGTAGTTAAACTACATTGCTCAGTCAAATCTGGGCAGAAAGTTAGGAAAGGTAGGCAGTTGAAAATAATTTGGGAGGCTCAGCAAACTCTTCACGTGAAATTTAACTGAACTGTAGCTCAGTTACTTTCTACTCTCTAAGTATGGTAATATGCATTGGCAAAAATAGTCTATTTTATACTGACTGATCGTCTTCATTTGACAGGTTGGCTGTGAGAAAAGATTTAGGTGTCACTGTGAGTAGCTCATGAATTAGATTTCAATTCCTTATAAAATAATTGAGTAAATACCTGGAAATGAAATCAGTAAAGTCTAGAGGGTAATAGAAGTTTGGGTAAACAAACAGCATGATTTTTATAGAAAACAAATCATACAAGACACACTTAATTGCTTGTTTTGATAGAATTGCTAAATTATTAGCTGCTGCTTGTACTTTTTAGAGATAGACTTTCAAAAACATCAAGAGTAGTTAGGTACCCAACTCCTGCTGGTTTTAAGGATTTGCTACATTATCTCTGGAAGTTTTAAAGAAAAGTTCATGCTAATTGGCTTGGAGTTTAGTCTTGCTACATGACTTTTTAGACCCCTGGGAGTGACTGTGCCCAGGTGGATATACATGAGTTGTGTTAAGGATGCTGGCACTGTTTCCAGCAACAGTATTATATGCAGACTTGCTTTATATTTTCATTAATGACTAAGAAATTTGGCTCAGAGCAGCATGCCAAGGAAATGTAAAGGCCAAAAATTCAGGAAGCTGTGAGCATTAATATGATAATACAGTCCTGGAGAAGAAAACTCCTGTCTGAAATACCTCATCAATCCCCCTGAAAACCAAAACCTAAAGTGGAACTGTTCATGGGAATAACGGATCTTAAATAGTTTTGGTGGTAAATTCCACATACCACCTGAAGAAGAGAGATTGGACAGCTCTTGACAAACAGTGGTGCTCTGAAAATATTTCATTATGCTGACTAGTTTTCTGAATTATTTCAAATCATCTAGTTGCTCTGTGGACCAAAGCAAATTTAGAGGTCACTAATGCAGGTAGATCAAAGGCAGACAGTAGTAGCATTCACATCTAATAACACACCCCCCTAAACCAGATCTTTTGTACTGGGAGATTGAAGAGAAGCCAGTAATTTGGACAAATAAATGCATATCAGTTAGATCACCTCACCTGTCTGAACTCCTTGGCGCTAAATATGGACGCTTTTTCTGCCATTGTATAATTGGAATCTCTCCAAAGGTGGTATATATTGTATCTGCTCTACTGGAAAAAAGTTGAATCATAGTATCTATTTTTGCTGGGAATCTAAAAGGAAGGGGGATAGTGCAGCTAAAGGAAATGGCAGGAAGCAAATTTGGCTGAAATTAGTGATAGCTGATTCAAAACAGATGTCCTCAGACAGCCAGTGGTCAAGACTGGGAGAGAAATAAAAGGAAAAGGAGGAGGATACTCTATGGGAAAGCAGGAAATGTGTTGAAGAGGGACACAGGGATGAACTGGGACCAATCACTCAAATATAGTGGCAACATAGGGAATGAGGTGGAGAAAATAGGAAGCCCTTGAATGATGAGGGTAGGAAGCAAATCTCTATTGAACAATTGACTAGTGAAAAAGCTTCTGTGGAAGTGCATCAAGAACTGGGTTTTACTGCTTGACAACCACCCAGGAGATAAAGGAAAAAAGAAGGAGATACTTGTAAAAACCAAATTTGGCAACTCTCTAGGAGCTAATTAAAAAAGAAAACACAACCCTCCTCACCACTACCACCCCCACTAAATATTTAGGCTGTGTTTTCTGTAGGATCCTACTTTTGGTAGAATTAAAATTGATTAAATCATGAACTTAATGTAGTCAGTGTGAATTGAGATCAGGAGGAACATGAGCAATACCACAAAGAAAATAAAGGAGCATGAAACACCTTTAAGACTGAACTTCAGACATTGAGTTCAATGTCTTATTCTCCTTGCATTTAGTCAAGCAAAAATTAAAGAACCTATGGAGAGGGAGAGAAAAATAAAATTTTATTTTAAATGAGTAAAAAGACTAATCTTCTCTATCAATATCATCCTCTTAATGAGCTGAATTTGGAAGATGATGTTTATCAGCTGCCAATCATTGAGATAAAAAAATGTTAATCTAAGTCAAAGTCACCCAGAAAAATGTGTATTAGCTTGAAAAGTGGACTGAAAGTATAAATTATAAGTAAATGTTTTCACCCTATGTTTTTATAAACAAACAAACAAAAACCAGGACATAAACCAGGGTTTCTTATAAATTCAAAAATAAATGTACATGAAACTGTTTTTGAATAATAATTCTTCACTTAAAGCCCTTGTTGTCAGGATTGTATTAACTCATATTTAATTTTGCTGAGATTAGAATGGAATGACTTTTAGTGGCTCCAGTGTGTCTGAAACATCCCTGCTGAACAGCTCAGGGGAGATAGGATGTAGCTGTCTTCAAGAGAGGTTCATGAGTTGAGGAAGGGTACCTGAACACATGGAAATGGCTAAAGACACATGGGATTAAGCAAGGGAATCCCACCCTTTATTGTCAGGAATTTGTGCAGAATTAGCCAGCAGCACAAGATTGTTGTGTGGCTTTACATGGTTGTCTTTCATTTTGTTACTGTGGATAACTCAGTATCCCCATCAAACATTGTCTGCTTCTTATCCTCATTTTCAGGTGTCTTATAAGTATTTTGAATTATGTAGGTGCCAATAGAGATTCTAAACAGATTTCACTGAAATTGTTCTTCTACAGCAAAACAGTGCCTTTTATTACTAATCTTTATTTTCAATTCTTGTCAATCTTTTAAATCAATGGAGGATCTGTCCTTTTATCTCCTGAGAGCATAGTTTATTCAGAAGACTTCCATAAAGGATGGCTTTCTTTTTTTTT
>VZRH01004459.1:828713-961213 GCA_013397555.1 Urocynchramus pylzowi | reverse complement strand
TTTTGTTGGGAGGAGAGGCTCATTTTCCTCAGATGTTTTGTCAGTCATTAATTTGAAGCCCTCCCTCTTTGGAAGTGCTGCAGCATGTTCAGTGAGGCCTGAACACATGAAGCTGTGGTACCACCTATTGATCCTGTTGTTCCAATATGCAGACTTGGTCCAGGCCTCTGGAAAGGCACCTTTCCAACTGCAGCTCTTACAGTCCTTCCTCTTATATTTGTAGAGGTTATAGACCAACTTTTAATTGAAAAAGGAGTTTGTTTCTATTTACATAGGTGGTCCCATGCCTTAAGTTGAGAAGATGTGAAGTCCACTGGTACCCTGCACTTGGGCTGACTAATGAGAAGGGAGCTGAGAAAACTCTGAAGGTCTCTGAACTGTTTCAAAGATGCTTTGCTTCACTGCAGGAGGAATTCACTGGATTCCTAAGGCAAAAAACCTGTATTATCATGAAAGGAGAAAAGATAACAAGATGGTAGAATCATAGATTCCTTAAGGTTGGAAAAGGCCTCAAAAATCCTTAAGTCTTTGACCAAATACTAGCATGCCCGAAACCGTATCATGAAGTGCCATGTCTGCTTGTTTTTTGAACACTTCCAGGGTTGAAACAGCTATAATAGTAAGGAAGAAAGCAGAAAAATCACAAGTGTATGAAGTGTAATCCTGCTCCTGTTACTTGATGCAGACTGCATCTACAGTTTAAGAAGTAATAGTTTAATGACTGTGCAAAGACTGTATTTTACCTTGGATTTGATTGTGCTAGCCTCCCACTGACATTTTCACACCAGGATGTATTGCTTCATGACTTGATCTGGGAAAGGTCATTAAAAATAGTTGTGGGCCTTTCACATAGAGGTTTTCAATGCTTTGATGAAAAGGATGTGCCTGCTAACAGGCCCATTAATGCTAAACATGCCCATTACAGGGCATTCTGATGGGTCTCTTGTATACAGACAACTGAGCTACTGAAGTGTAAAATGGATTGTAACTGTGGAGTTACTGGTATTTTAAATATAGATTGAACTCAAAATTGAATGTCAACAGGAAATGTTGCTGTTTACAGATGTGAAATACTGGTGCATTAAGAAAGTTTTGGAGCTTTTTTATACCTGAAAACCTCATATACAGAAGTAAATCTCTCTCTATGCGGACTTTATGATCAAAAAATCATAGAATATTTGGATAAAGTGAAGCAGAGAGCAAATACTGGATCTATCACAGAGTAAGTCTGGGAAAAGTGCTTTTATTAGCAAGGAAATTATTTCTGGCCCATTTATTTGTTGAGAACACCTTCTTGATGGCAAATAAAAGCAATAAATGGAAGCATCAATAGGAAGTCATTGAGAGTAGTCCCACAATAAATTCTGTTGCCACTCAAAAGCTCATTAGATAAAATTGCAGAATTAAGTTGTGACTTTCAACAGACATTCTTATGTATGAATAATTCTTGGCTCTTTATCTTTTCTGAAATGTGCATGGTTGCATGATTCCTTGATATTGTTACTGATGTTGAAATCTTAGGTTCAGATTTCAGGTTTATCTAATACTGAGTCTTTTAGAAGTTATTTTGGAATCCATTACTTGTTCTGATATACGTCACAGGCCCGACAGTTCTCCCCGGTTACTCAGGCAGCATTTCTCCTTGCCTGGCTCCCAAACCTCCTCTTAAATCCTTTTCATTGCCATGCATTCCATACCAGTTTTCAGTAGCTGATCATCATATCTGTTAAGTCTTATTTAAATGCTATTTAGAGATGAATGTGTGTGTGAATGTGGGATTCTCTCTCTCTCTCTCTCTTTTTTTTTAATTGTCTTATTGATTTTTTTGTGTGTGTGTTCTTGTGTGCTCTTGGTGGACAATGAACTTAGACAGGAGGTGGTTCTATTAATAACAAAATGGATTATATCTTTTAGTTACCTTATGATTTTACATGAAGGAGAATGCTTTAGAAATAAATATATTTCTGTTAATTTACTTATTTTTTTTCTGTGGAATTTCTCCAGAGATTATTTACATTGACCATTTAGTTTATTTTTGTTTTGTTTTTTAATTCTTTTTAAAGTGGTGATGTCTTTTTGGAATGCTGAAGGCTTGAATCTAATCTGCCTGTGAAGAAGTCAGCAACTTTTTGGTGACAATCCAAAAAGTGTGTACTGTGAGAGCTCAGTCCAAATTTTGTATTCTATTTTATATCAGTATCTCACATTGACATCTGTACGTAAACAGTGCTGTGAAAGAATTGTAATGGTTTCCCAAAAGATGAGATCATTGCTTATACTATGTTGAAAAAAAC
Organism: Urocynchramus pylzowi; assembly: GCA_013397555.1. Classification (NCBI taxonomy): domain Eukaryota; kingdom Metazoa; phylum Chordata; class Aves; order Passeriformes; family Fringillidae; genus Urocynchramus; species Urocynchramus pylzowi. The sequence goes on along the minus strand of VZRH01004459.1, from coordinate 958,919 downwards.
CGCCATTATTGCAGCACATTTGAGCCTTAATGATCAGATTCCATCCATTTTATAGAGAAGGACACAACACTCTTGGGGTGGTCAGCATCACTAAAGCACTAAAGAAATAATCCCTTGTGTAGGTTACATATGGAAATGTACCTGAAATTCTCTTTAAGTCTTTTACTCAGTTTCCTAGGAAATGTCAAGCCCTGGAATGAATACCAGAGAGTATGCTGGGATGGACACATAAGCAGCACNATTGCTTATACTATGTTGAAAAAAAACCGCCATTATTGCAGCACATTTGAGCCTTAATGATCAGATTCCATCCATTTTATAGAGAAGGACACAACACTCTTGGGGTGGTCAGCATCACTAAAGCACTAAAGAGGTAATCCCTTGTGTAGGTTACGTATGGAAATGTACCTGAAATTCTCTTTAAGTCTTTTACTCAGTTTCCTAGGAAATGTCAAGCCCTGGAATGAATACCAGAGAGTATGCTGGGATGGACACATAAGCAGCACTAGTCAATAGATCTTGAAGAAGTGACAAGAAGTCTAAGAGATTATGTAAACACAGCAAAACTTATCTGACAGACAAAAAGGGTCTTTTCACTGCTAACAGAATCATTTGATCCACATTTCCTGGAGTGGCAGTAATACCCTTTACACTTTCCATGTAGGATACTCAAGCATCATTGTAAATACCTATTTTAAAAAATGTGGTACATGCATATGGGATATTTAAGTGAAACCCATACACATTGGTAGAGGCAGGATTAGACCTATTGGCTCCTGGGTCTCATTTCCTTGCTTAAATACTTGAAACCACTCTTCCTTAAGGATATCAGCCTGCTGAAACCTTAAGGAGTCCTTTCTATGCTTCCCTAACCTCTCTGTGGGTGAAGTAGTTTCAGGAGTTCTGCTCATTCTCTTGAAAGCAAATTAATTGAAGTTTTCAAACTTTAGATTAGCCACTTAATGTACCATGATCCTCGAAGAGCGAACCAACTACAAGTTCTGTCCTGCTCTTCCATAACTTATTAGAGAGCCACTCTGGATTTCAAAACCACTCCAGGGATCACAGAACACTAACTTCAGCCATGGAAAACCAAAGTGGGGAGTTCAAAGGGATTGAAAGATGAGAGCTCACTTATCAGTAGCCAGGAAATAGAAAATGAAAGCCAAAATCTGTTTGCGACTGGAAGTAAAATAGAACTTTCCTTACCCTCTTTACCTGTTCTCCCAAAGACTATCAAAACAGTATTATAGAATAGTAAACTATCTGTGGTTGACCATATTAATTTGTGTTTCCTGAATAGTCATTACTGCTCTGTATAAAAGTTTTGCCTCTTATTGGTCTGGGAAGTGCCTTCTGGTCTGGTCTAGTCAACCAGAGAAGATGAAAGAACATTCTCCCAGCCATATGGGGCAGAAGAATTGTTTGACAAGACACAGTGCTGTTCTCAGTAGGAGGCAGGCAGTGCATGTGTCCTGTTTTCCCTATAGGAAGATACCATTAGTTTCAGTAAGTTGCTTAGGAGGATAGATTCTCATTCGCAGGTTGGGCTGGAAACTCAGGACCATGTCTCAGCTCTTTGCCAGTACTCATGCATTTCTCTGCATTTGTGATCATATTTGTTATAAAATGAGGGTATTGAAAAAGGTCTGAGGCACAGGTTTTTATGCCTGTTCCATTCTGATTAGCCCAGAGGTCTTGCATTGCTCTGCAGCCATGTGGAACATGAGCTGCTGTCCAAACACACGTGATCTTGAGCTTCCCTCACTTCAGCGTTCCCCACCAGCTCTCTGAGATGTCTTCAGTGGATTTTTTGAAAAAGCTGCTGGGTTCACGTCTAGAGACTTTAAAAAGGGAAAATGAAGGGGCAGTTGTGTGAATGTACAGAAAGTAATTATTTAGGCTCAAGTTCCAGGAGAAGAGACACCAGGTTTGAATCTCAGACTGAGCTGGACTTCTAGGAGAAGCCTAAATCTCTGAGTGTGTGAGAGCTTGAATACAGAATTTATTGGATGGATTCTGGTTTTCTCTTGCTCAGCATACTGGCTACTGGCATTCCCAACCTCAGCTGCTTCACTAATCCTGATCCCAGTTTGTGGATTAAGTGTCTGGATCTGGGAAATGTATGGTCTGATACTGTGGATGTAGCAATGGTGTGTGTCACCACTCCCTTTCTAGTCCACACAGGTACCTGTATAACACTTCGCCTACTGTTTAAAAAGACTTAACAGAAGAGTGCCAAAAGTAAAACCCAACACAACTGAAAATAGTTCTGTATATCAGTAGATCCATATATTATTTATCCATGCTTGAATTTTAATGAAGAGAAATGCCATTTACTCATTAGTTTAGAAGCCAAAAATACCCACCACTTACATGTTGACTCTGGGCTGTCTTCTGTTCCAGATACTACATTTTTCTTTCATTTCCCATACAGAAGATATTAAATGTCAGCATTTGACAGACATTATTTTTGTTCCTGTGGCAGGAAGTAATGCAGACCAGCAGTTACTGTAAGGGTTGACTGGGATCCAGGTAGAAGGTTCTTATTCCTAGCCCCACTCTGTGATGTAGTGACATGAGTTGCAACACAGTGCAATGTGATATTAAAAGTTTCTAGTCTCACAGTCCAGCCAGGGACCTACAGAAGGGCTATGGTTTGAGGACAATAGTGTAAGCTGACAAACCCTTACCCTACTTTGTTGTCTGGTGAGTAGGGAAGAATCAAGTATCTTCCCTGAGAGCAAGATGATAAATATCTGTGCAAAGTGCATTGCGGATGGTCATGGATAATCTTGTTCTGGATGAAATAAATGACACTATTTTCTTTGTTTTCATTTAGATCAGGATGCTGCATTCTGGCTTCATTTCTTATTAGGGTCATTCAGAGTACAGTTACTTTAGGGCATCTGCGCCAGTTCACTCTGCACCAAGAAAATGGCAATGATTTTCCATGGGGCAGTGCACCCTGATTTATTTAGCACAGGAGAAGAAATTGTACAGGTAGAAAAGCATTCTAAGGTGGAGCTGCAATATTTTTGCACAATAAGCTGTCTTTTCTTAATCAGGCTTGCATGACTTTTGACAAGCTGAATGTTTCACTTTTAAAAATCTGTTGTGGGTAAAATAGGCTTGCTAGAGGTAGAAAAGTCTTCCTTCTATCTTCAGACTTAGTGTTGCAAGAGGAAGAAAATACATCTGCGATTTCTTTTTATCTTCACAGTAGAATACCACAGTGTTGCCATTATTTTGTGTGTGTGTATATATATATATATGTAGAAAAGTATAGATTAGGCAAAACAGTGGTGAAGGGACCTAGCAAGCAGCTAAACCCACTCAAATCACTGCAACCTTCAAAGGTTAATTTTTACTTCTGAAATGAAAATTTAAGACAGGTTTGTATCTAGTACATTCAGGTAATTGAGGGAATATACTTTGTTCTTGAAATTCTACTATTAGACCTGTGCAGTTTTAAAGACACTTGGTAACATATTTCATTGAAGCACTCCCTTAAAACACAATTAAAAAGATGATTATTGTAGATGATGTCATACAAAAGTGTAACAGGTTGGTTCAGGACAAAGAGTGGAGGGATGAGTCATTCCTGCTCTAGGCTATGATGGAAGTATGAAAAACTGAAATATGGAGATTGTGAGCAAAAAGACACAACATTATATAAAGCATAATGAAATAAGTGAAGAAAGGGAATGGAAAGAGCAGGAAAAACACTGGATATTAGAAAAGAAATGGTAGAAACAGGCTAGAGGGGCAGGGAACAAGGCATTACTATAAATAGCTGATATCTCTTGGGAAGAAGTATCTGTCATCTTGTTATATCTCTACAAATTGACACTTCTATCACAGTTGCTGTCACTGATGTTCTGCAAATGCTCCACTGCAAAAAATGTTGAAGACATATGGATGAAAATGTCGTTTTCTAAGAGCAAGTAAGGATACCAAGGTTCTACACATAGCTGCTTACAGATCCCAAGTCTTAGCAGTGCATATTACTGCATATTATAGCACAATATTTGTTACTCTGGAGTTAATTTTGAAGCCTTGAAGTATGAAAGTCCAGACTGAATCTTAACCTTAAGCACTCTCAAGGTCTTCCCATTGTAAGAGAGTGGATTTGGTTGTATTTCACTTCAATAATTCCTCAAATGAAGTTTCAGTGTTATCCAGTGTGCTGGAGAAAAAAGTATTGTTCTTCCTGAGAGGAACATTGCAAGTGAGTACAGGTCCTGGATGAAAAAAGTTGCTTGCATGGAAGCATGGATTTGGTAGTGATGTAATATCTGAGTATTTTACTGTGCAGCCTTGCTGTATTCTTCACCCTTTTCAGTGAAATGTATATATCTTTATTAATAACTCTTCTTCTATGGAATTCAGGTGTCAATGGGATCTTTTTACATCACATTAGTAGAATAAATATGAAAAAATATGGCAATTCCAAAAGGAGTTTTGCTATTCAATGCAGCCTTACTTAAATGTAGTTAATATCTACTGCCAGAATTGGGGAGAAGCTGTATGTGCAGTGAGGTCAGAACACTCATCAAAAATTTCCATTTGTTACACAATTACACATTAAGGTGGTCTGAAAATTGTCTCCATATTAGGTTTATTAAAGTACTTCTGAATACTGAATGTTTTGGATCTGGCCATTTGATCATGGAGTTCATATTTCCATTAAGGAAAACAAATGAGAAAATGCATTTCAGTGTGGGTATTTTGTGATTCAGATCATCAGCTCATTTCCTCAGACTGTTCTCAAGTCAAATATAACCTTAAATTTTATTGCTCAGATTTTCAAGTAAGAGGTTTTTTTGGTGGTTTTTTTGTTTTTTTTTTTTTTTTTTTTTTTTTTTTTTTTTTTTTTTTTTTTTTCTGGAGCTGTGTGTCTTTCATGTGTGCTCCTAAAAATATGCCAACCATCCCTTCCTTGATTATTTGCATGATTTCATGTAGGTCTGTTTCAAGATGAAATAGATTTTCATGCTGCTGCTTTTTGCAGGCTTTCAGAAATATGGGATTCTTATTAATTGTTACAAACGTGCTTAAGGTAATTAAAATCAATGGAGTAGTATTGTATGGATAGTGCATATATATAACTTGTATCAGTTGCCATTATATATTCTTAACTAGACCTTTTTGAAGATATAAAATGAGAAATGACAGAATACCGAGTATGAAGAGTATTTTGAGGGACAAAATGGAAGAAATGAACACTCTCATTTATTCTCAGTGAGTTCAAAATGTCTATAAAAATATAGAAAATAAACACTGTTGCAGCATTATTCTGATCATTCTTTTGTTTACTTGAAGTGAGCTTAAATTTTATTAAATTTAAATTATCCTTTTTGATTATCTTGAACTCTGTCTACAGTGTATTTCTGTAGTGCAGCACATTAGAGGAAGAACAGTTTGGACCATTTACATTAAGAAAGGATTGCCAGAGGGAATGAATCCAAATGGCACTAAAATAGTAAAGCTCGTAGGAAACTTAGTGTTACAGAAGACAAGTTATTTTGTATTCCAGGCTATGTACTGATCCTAAGTGCTATCAAGAAGCTGGAAATGAGAGGCTTTAAAAATGCAGCAAAAATACAGATTCAGTACTTAAATTAATTGGAAAAACATGGACATTGTGCTGTTACTTAATCTTTCCTTAACCTTCTGCATGACTTTTAACTCAAGAAGTAGCTGAATGCTGAAGTAGGTTAAAAATATGTTAGGAGCATTAATTTTAACTGCTACAGAAATAGAATGTGCTGTGCAGCTGCCCAGATATTTGCCACACCTCTCATTGTTGTCTGATCACATGCCAGCACTATCTGGCCACACTGGGAAGGAAATTGATGGCCAGTCTCAGAATCTAAAGCCAGTTTCTTGAATATATCAACTCCTTCCAAACTACCACTGGCCAGTGCTCAACATGACATTTCTGGTGTGCCCCACACAGTGGTAGACATAATTCTGGACTTAGGTACTGAAGAACTAGCACTTTAAAAAGAGGATTGGATTTAGGATCCAACCTTGACTCCAGCTGCAGTTCCTTGCTATATGACCTCTCATTTTAGCTTGTGAAGCACAGGCTAGTGTATTTCTGAGGTACTCAGTTGGGTCTCTATTGTAAGCCCCACACCTGAAAATTAAGCAAATCAAAAGGCTGTAGAGGAGACATAAAAATTGTTTATCTGTTAATATTCCTGGCAGCTGTATGGTAAGGAAGCACCTTGGTCCAGTAATACTGTCCTTTGTGATGGCCCTCCTGCTTCCACATCAGAGTGCTCTAGTGGTTTATTTGATTACTTCTCTTCTTGCTATGGTCAGTTTTAATGTTAAACTTCAGTCTCAATGTGGATGAAAATAAGGGCATAGGAGCACAAAGGGTTTAAGCAGTTTTCCTATAGCGTCTCAGATCACTGTGGGTCTTTGAAAATCTGTCCAAACCTGGTGACTCTGAGAGTGGTTCAAGTAGCCTCATATGCCCCTGCTGAAACTGTTTGTGCCTAAATTAGTTCTGTTCTACTGGCACAATTAGGTCTGCCTCAGCTTGCTCGTGTAGAAACTGGAGGAGCTCTGCAAAAGCAGTATTGGGTACCTGGCAGCAATTTTTACTTTCAAAAGCTCTCAGTACTAACTTTAAATACATTTTATTGAATAAAGTCACAGCAACAAAAATCTGAGGCACTTTAAGGCAAATATATTCAGGCAAGTGCTGTTTCATAATAGCCTGTTGTGCGTCACTGAGGATTTTCGCCCAAACATTTCTTCTAAATGGACTGCAGGCATTATAGGATGGCACTCTGATACCGACCATTAATTCTAAAGATACTTTATTGTTACCTGGGCTAGTTACGCATCCTTGGCCTTAATATCTCTTCTTTTTTTCTGAGTCCGGAACCTTTTTATCGTTTTTCAGGCATATTGACCTTCAATCATGCAGTAAGCATGCCAAATTTGTTCTTCTTGAGCTATCACAATGTTTCAGTCATGCAGGTCACTCTTCCTCATTCTTATTTGTAGATCAGCTTGTTCTCTGAGATGAGATTTGATGTCCTACAGTTATTTTCAATGTTCTCACCTCTGTCCCAAAGTCTTTACCTGCAGTCACCCTTTCTGACTTTCAAAATAGACAGCAACCCTTCAGTTTGACATTTTAAAATCTCATCAGCCAAATCATGTCTGGAGAAAAGGCAGCTAAGTACTTAGAAGAATATACTGGCATGATTGCTCTATGATAAATGAAACAGCCATTCTCCATGCATTTTACATGGAATTATAGCATATTCCAGAAAGTCAGTAGTTAACCACATGTGAAAAACATTTAAAAATGTGTTTGTGGAGTTGTAGTCAATAAATTCTTTTTGCATGTAGTTTAGTTATTATTGACAGGGTGGAAGTTGTGTTCACCTGCAAAAATTAGGAAAGGATGATGAAAGTTTGATGTATTTTCCACTGTTGTAAAGTATGATAAATTTTTAGGTCTTCATGACATTGATTCATGATTAAAGGTCTTCATGACATTGAAAATTCCCACTATTCTGGTATTGCTTAATCATTGTAATGTTAAGGAGGCTGTTGAGACCAAAGGTTTTATAAAGTATTTTGGCTTCACTACCATAGTCTATCAATGTGTAACAACATGTTAAAGTCTTCTACAAGCTTAGAACAGATGCACTAAAAACGTAATTTTATTAAATCACCAAATCAGGGTGCTATTAAGTTTTCATAGATGAAGATTTTATAAAAGAGCAACACACCAGTTTGGTTCTGCACAGCAAATCCACTCAGGTCTATATTCAGGCAGGGATTGGTGGCAGTCTGGGATGTAACCCTTATATTTAATAGGGTGCTTGAGGACATTGGCTATGCAGGTCACTGGAGTCAGTGGAGGCATGTAATTGCCTCTGAGAGCTTCTCCTTTAGAAACTTATCTCAAATGTCATCCCTGCCTCCTGGCTTCTGCTTACCAAGTGTGCAAGAAGCCACATTTCATGGCCTTGGAAACAGTTCTCTTGGTCTTTGATGCCCCAGCTGCATCTAAGTAAGCAATCTGAACATGGCCATCAAAGATCATATTCCAGCCAATCCAGCCTATCCTGCTCTTACACAGAAGCTGGAGAGGGTTACAGTCCTCCAATGGGAAAATGTAAGCCTCCCATGCCAAGTGAGGCGTGTTTTGTGACACTGTGCTGGGAGGAGAGCTGAGCCATCCCTCTGGCTGAGGTATCTGCTGCTCAGTAGTCACTGGGAGCTGCTGAGACACTGCACAGGAAGGGGATTTATTTAGAACCTGATTTCTAGGTTTGTTTTGTGTACATTAACACTACAGCAACATGTCAAGAGCCTTTAAAGTGGGTATTTATCAACAGGGCAAGCAGTGCTGCATGGAAGGGTTAAGAGAGTAAATGCTGCATTTCCATACAGTGCCAGGAATGTGAGAGCAGTTTTATGATCCTTGTCACTGAGCAAGTAAGGATTGTGTACTCATTTCTCTATTTCCTTCTAATTTTGGAGCTGCTTTGCCTGTGCAAGTTAAATCTAAAATTTAAATTAAAATTGTCTGCTCATGTATCCTGCAGGATCTCAGATTATTTTGGATTCTTCCTAAAATAATTAAACTCAGAATATTTTACAAAATAATAAAGTTTAGGCAAAGCAAATTAGACTGCTAGACATTAAGTACTCATTACTTTGGTTGCCAGCTCCAGCAGTTATTCTTGGGGATTCACTGGGTTAAAGTTAGATATCTTTCACTGTGTCTGCAACTCCTCAGGCCTTTACCTTCCCCAAAAAACCATTAGATATTGGAAAAATCATGGCAATAGGAGAAAAGAGCTGAAAAGAGGGTACATAGTAGGACTTGTTCAATAACTGTGTAAGTGGCCTCAGCCAGCTGGTCTAAAAGAGCATTTTCATCTGTCCCTGTCTGGAACAGGAGATCATGTGGCCAATTCACTTTGTGCAAACTGGATAGTGTGAGAGGAAGTCAAAGAAAAAACCACAGCTTCAAAAGTTTGTTCTCTGGTTCATTGTTAAAAGGCTATTTTTGAATAAATAAATAAATAGTGATTTTTTTTTGTGTGTGAAATATAACTGAAAGTATTTTGTGCATTCTGCTTGCTTTCTGCATTATCCTGTATTACATAGGAGAACATGAAATTTTGCTTCTTACTTCATTGATCTGCATGATGCAGGAAAGAAAATAGAATGAAAACATGGCCAAACCTGTCAGAGTCTAAATTTTGATAATTTTCAGATTGTCTGTGAGGGAAAATACTTTCTTCTTAATTCAGATGAGGGAATATGATCTGACCCCCCTAAAAACATATATATTCTTTTGCTGTAAACGTGTCACACAGTACAGAGGCAAGCTGAAATGTGCAGTGCGGTTCACAGATCCTTTTCTGACTGATTCTTCTCTGTGCATTTGCATGGCTTGATTTTGCATTGGTCTCTTTCTTTTTTTTCCCCAAGCAAACACACTTTACTTGCTAACAGGATACCAGCTGCTGTTCTAATTTAGCATTGAGCCTGTGTCCCAGTTTCACATTTGTGATATGCTAATATAAACTTCACTGAGCTTCTCCATGCACATACAGTGCAAAGAAATCTTGTTCCTTTTTATTGGGTTTCTTCTTGTTAAAGTCCTGCAACCTCATACTGCCATGAACAAATATCAGTGTTGTAGAGGGATTTCTACTGCATTTGAAAGCTAATTGACAGTGCTAAATCTCTTGTTGTATATATTTCTCTTACAAATAGCTATTTTGTTTTATTCTGAAGTGCTTACTAGAGATGGGGAAAACAACCTGTCATATTGATCTCTAATGTATATAATTATATGAATATACTTCACTTTCCCTAATTAGCATCTTGGAGATCTGTTAGATTTCATGTGTAGCTACAAAATGAATAATCACTTACAGCTTACAGACATAGCAAAATCATCAAAGTCAGTAGAAAGAGTCACCAGTATTGATGATTTATCTTTTGCCCATCCCATCAAATCTTTCTTTTGTGATGCATGCGTATGTAGGCAGGTGGGAAAATATGCAACACACTTTCACTTAATGCCCTTTTGATATGCCTCCTACATCTATTCCCAACTTAAAAGCTGTGGCAAAGGAATGAAAAAAGCCTAAGAGCTCTGAAGTCTGGATGTCAATCCGGCTATAGATTTAGATTCTCTCCCTTTATAAAAATAAATGCTATTAATTGCCCTTGAAAAGAAATTTTATTTAGAGATATAAAACACTGATTGCTAATAGTGGGAGTCAGGAAAGAATTCAGAACGTAAGGAAGAAATAGATGAGGAAGGGACAAGTCGGGTCCATGGTCTGCAGTAGGGGGGCTGCAAAATGTCACAACTAATTGCATGATGCAAATGGGAGTAAGATTGGGGGAAAAGGAGGACTGTGAAGTTGCACAGTGTGCACATTAGTATGACATTTGAGAATGGCCTGTACCTTGTGAACAAATGAGCAGAGGCATGGTGGGTTGGCCCTGTGTCATCCTACTCCATCTTTCTTACCGTGCCTGCAAAAAATGGTGCCAAGTGATGCTTGTTCATCTCTGACTGCTGTGTGTATGGAACAAGCTGGTGTGGTTTCCCTGCAACATCCCAACCTGCTTTAGTGGATGGCTTAATACCAAGCTCAGGCATAAGGGATGTGGGAGGGCCTTTTGAAGAGCAGTTGTGAACTGTGAACAGTCATTGAATCGAGGAGAATGCTCGGCTTAGCTTCTGCTCTATTTTTTAAATTTTGTTTGTAAAACCATTGTGAGGAAACTGTGATGGCAAAACTGTTAAAAAGTGGGAGTTGAGGAGAGGGGTCCAGGAAAAGCTTCCTAAAGGCCAAATCTGTCAATTAAACTATTAACATGTCTTATGCACCCTTTATGAAAAATTGTCAGTTGTTCGGAACTAACGGATGTAATGAGAGGGATGTACCCTTGATGATTGAGTGAGCCACCATTTTCAAGTATTGCAGCAGTCACAAAAATGTCATGACGTCAAAAGAAGCCGATGAGACCAGAAGAAAAGTGTTAATTATGGGCTAGGATTATTATTGGAAATTCAAAGAAATCTCTGACTTCAGCTACTTGTACTTCATACCTTGATGCCCAGGGTGCAAGGAAGGGCATGATGCTAAGGTAACTCATGCATGCCTAGATTAAATGCTGAACTTGAAATCAAATGGGATAAATGATTAAAGGCAAAGGAAGAATAGAAAGGTCTCAAGTGTATGTACAAAGAAAGCCCCAGGACCAGCTGAGGTAGAGGTGAAGCTGAATAGACGGCAGAGCATCTGAGGAGGAGCAAAAGTTGAAGACATCTGTACTTAACACACATTTTTAAGTATGCTCCAGGATTTTATCTCACTTTGTTTTACTTTTTTTTTTTAGTAGCATGGACATTTGTCTTTGAATTAGTGATCTAGAATCCTTTACTGTAAGCAGTGTAGGGAAGCAGACACTTTTTATGCCTACACATCATATTAAATATGTTCTAGAAATGCTCATTTCTTTTACCAGCCATGAATGGAGCTGACAGTGATCCACTCTCCCACTTAGGTGAGACAAATACAAACCCTTGTTCATAGTACTATATTCAGGAAGTTAATTATGTGTTTTTTTAAGAGAAATGCCACATTATTTTGTGCTGTTTTAATGTTTGAAGCAGTCATTAAGCAGAATTAAATCTGGCAGGCAGAGGGCACCCTGTCTTCTTGATGGCAACACTCAAATAAATGTAGTCTGCATACAAACCCTTGGGGGACCTAAACACAAAAAATCACATTATTTGTTCTAAAGATCAAGTTCTCACAATTATATTGCACCTTGTGACTGAGACATTAATTGTCTCACCAAACTACATTTGAAGTGCTAAGCCCAGGGAAAAAGAGAAGACTTCTGACACCTGCCTCCTGTGAACATCAAGGACTGTTATTGTCAACAGCAAGAGAAAGAAAAGACACCTACTGTGCCAGACACTGTTACCTGTCCCTCTACCAAAGGGCAGCCTGAAAGGAGCAGGACCCATCTTGTCTTAGAAGTACAGGGTCAATTTATAATATATGTGTGCTTTTTTATTAAGAATGGCTTTGTTTAAATGCTACAGACAGTTTAGGTCTGGCACCTACTGATTCACAGTTTGGTTTCTAATCTGTGCCTGTTTGGCCTTTTCTGGAAATTTGTTAATAAATGTAAGAATGAATCCTGCATTACTGCAGGATTGACTTGGTGGGTTCAGCCACAGCTGTAAGTGGTCAGAATATGTAGTTTGAATTTTCATAAGCTTTTGTGATGATCGCTTCAGTGGACGTCTTCTCTTGCAAGTTTGCTTTGTCAAATTGTTGTTACTGAACAAAGTAACAAGCCATGACAAAGTTCTCTGGAGTCTGAGATCTAATTGATGCACAGCACACAAGGGACTCTGCTTAGCTTCTCTTCAGCAAAGAGAATTTCACAATTATACTACAATATCTCAAAGAGACAATGGATTAGAATACAATGCATACAAAAAGAACTTTAAAAAAACCCCAAAACCTACCTGGTGAAAATACATTCAGTTAAAATGACAAGAAAACAACTGCAAAAAAATAGGAGTTTCTCACATGGAATAATTGAGTCCTTCACAGGGTGGAAATGTAATCACAGTCTTAACATTTAAGAAGAAGCTTAGAGACTGAAGAAGAATTGTCTTATTTTCTAAAATTAAGAACGTTAGTGACTTCTACTGAGTGACTTGAATAAAAGGAGTATTTTCACAAAAGCTTTCTTTTTAATGAAAACTTCAGCCAATCCTTCAGTGAGAAGTACATGAGATTCTTAGGGACTGCTATTCAGCCAGGCCCATTCCCTTTGGAGTAGCATGATGGAATTTCTACACTTCAGACAGATGAGAAATAAATGGGTTTGGGAAAGGCACACTAGAGATCATACAGTGCTTTATCTGCAGCTGCTGAAAACTTGCAGGGAAATGAAAAGGGTCTGGCTGAAATCTGACTCTGCAGACACAGAAGTCTTGGTAAATAGGGTGAAGTAGATCAAGCTGAAAGAGAGTACAGGGTTTGCAGTTGTTCTTCCTGCCAAGGGAGAGAGAAACTCTGGATCAGTGATTTGGCACTTGTTCATGTGCTTGTTTGAATCAAACTGCTTTGGGACTGATTTGCTTACAATTTTAAACTTGGGTAGAACAAGTTGTTGGTGGCTTTGTGTGCACACGTGCGTGTGTGTTTGTGTGTATTTAGTTTTAAGCTTCTTTTGGCTGCATTTGGAAAACAAAAGTATGTTACTTTCTATGGTTTCTTTCAAAGTCTTGACCAGACAAGACTCTGCAGCCAGGCCTTCCAGGGACATACCAGAGGTTATCTCTGTTTTGCATCTCTGGAAACATAGGCTAAGACATTTCAACAGAAGGATAAATATGTGCCTTTGCTTGTGCATTCCCACTTCTTAAGACAAGTAACCTGATCTGCCATTTCACCTAACTCTCTGTAATTCCCATCTGATCTTTACACCATCCACTTGATTTGACCTCGGACAAATCATCTTGTTACTGTGGCAGAAAATGTGACTTGTCATTATTTTTCACTGACCATTATGAGAACAAGAGCAGGGGGCTAGACTTTATATCACAGCAGCCCCCTGTTATCTGTAGATAAACACATGGTGAAAGGTTCTGTATCCAGTGTAATAGTACTTAGTTTTTCCAGGTTTTCAGCTGAAATCAGGCTCTGAGCAGAGCTGTGCTAAACTTTCTTTGGAGGAACCTCTGTAGAGACCTAGACTGCAGTTGAGCATGAAAGTTGCATACAACCAATTTTTTTAGGGACCACATACTCATTTAGAATCTAAATAGTTTGCATCTGGAAAACATTGGGGAGTTGAGTCAAGACCAAGTGGTTTTAGAACTTTAAATTTGAGCTCATTTTTCCCAGGGAATCTGCTGATCTTTGAGACATTTATACCACTTGCTTTCTTAGGAACTTCGTGCTGCCACCCACAATCATAGTATTTAATCCTAGATTTATCTTTAAGTTACAGCCTGCGTTTTTTATGTGTTAAGGGGAGCAAAATAAGCTGCACTATATCAAAGAAATCTGTCAAGTTTAATGGAAATACCTAGCCACTGCTTATTTACAGGTCCTCAGATTATTGATTATTGCAAACAGGAAACATGTTAAAAAGTAAATGCGAGTGCACATTCTTCCATGGCAACAAAAGAGAGTTGTGGCTGTCTTACATCTGTTTTTTGGCAGAAAACTGGGAGCAAGATGGCTTGATGATTGTACTGTGACCAAATCTCTTGTACTGACCACTTTCAAACCTATATTTACACTTGTTCCTGTAAAGGGAAGGGCTGTCTGACCCAATTTGCTGAAGGGAAAACACAAGAGCAAGGAATTTATTTTTGTTTTGAAACATTTTCCACTATGTATCGTGCCTTCTTTCTTTCATCAATATTAATTCAGTGTGCTTTCTTTCCCCCCAGAATTTTTTTTTTTTTTTTTTCCTTAGAAACCAGTTTTTATCTATAAAAGTTAGAAGACAGGACAGAAAAGTTTGTTGTTTAAAGTACTTTTTCATTCATATTAAAACTGGTATTTCAGTTGTTTAACCTTGACATCCTGTAATCTCTGTTTTTACTTTAGCAGTTGAATGCTCTAAGTGTCATTTTTTTTGTGCTGCACTGTTGCATTCATCCCAATAATGGCCAGGATTGAATGGCTCCAGCATGTTGCTGAGAACAAAATGTGAATGTAACCAGGAGCAAGGCAGCTACAGGTTAGGGAAGGATGTATCCTAATGCATTTTTTGTCCCCACCCCAGTAATCTCTGATGACCGATTAAGGTCGGACTTTCAGGGCTTTAGCCACTTCATTCACTGTGCATAGTCCAGAACACTTTTATTAGAGCTGGAAACAAGTACCTTTCTAATGGTATATGTTTCTAGGTTTTGGCAAAGAAAAATGAAATTATAAATGAATCATGAAAACATTTTGCTGGATCAGTCATTCGCTTTTTCCGTAATTTTACTTAGCCTTTTATTTTAAATAGCTTTTGGTCAAAGTACTGGAGATGCTTGCTTTGTTATTCAGCACATTCGTGCTCTGAGTGCCTCTAATGATTTCTTGGCTTCAGACTGTCCTCAGGAAGCTTTTCATAGCAATTCACACATTAAGGGCAGTCCTCATCTTCAGTTAATTTGAATGTGAAAACAGATTCCAGATATTTTACCTCAAGTTTATTTATTTTAGTAGACATTTAATGGTCTTCATATGTATTTTATTATTATGTTTCTCTTCATCAATTCACCCACTTTTTCATCAAGTTCAACCCTCTTAACGCACACACCAACACATGCTCACAAATGCAATGTATTGCTAACACAAAGTTCCTTTCTGAAGCAAAGACTCAGAGTCAGACACTCTTTCTCACATCAGACCTTCCCACTGCAGAATACCAGGTTCAATGAAATAGTAGTTCAATGTCTCTTTTAAGTAGACATTATTAGTAATATTCCTGGCATAAGAAGATTGAGACTTCAAGACTCAATATCTTCAAGACTCCTTATCTGAATAATTATCTAATGATAATCATGAATCTCCCTTGTTTCCCTGTTACCCATGTGTGTCTTATAATCAGTCAACACAGATAGCAATTTGTTATTCCCTTCTTCCCTCTGGCAGCCTCTGACATTCTAACACTTGATCCAGGAGCTGGTAGTGACTGCTTTGTCACTGCATTAGATCCCCAGTTAGGACAATGGAGTTACCAACCTGCTGACCACGTGGCAGACAACAGTCAGTTAATAAGTAGGTGTGGGAAGAGTCACTAATTAAATGTAATGTGACCAGTCTGGAAGTTGGTATTAAAAATATAATCTTAAACTGAGTAATTTGGTGTTTGCCAAAATGTCTTCCATTGTTGAGAGGCTTTCTGCATCCCACTCTTCATACCTAATTACCACATAAGTTTCTATTTTTACAAAACATTGGAGAAATCACATCTTTTGAAAGAATTTTGCCAATTGTATTGTCTCTCTCTGAGAGATACAGAAAAAAACCAACTGTGATTCTTGAGACTTCTCAAGGGGTAATAGTCTTGAATTGTTGATTTAAATGAGCATTTTGTTATAAATTGCAGAATTAGGATGCAAAACAGACCTTTATGTAAAAACATAGGAAAGATAAAGTCGACTAGAAAGATGACAAAATGTTTTCTCCTATTTTTGCCAAGGAACTCAATTATATTGTTCTTAACCCATGGGAAATGTCATAATTTGCTAAGTGAGATGTCTGATGTGCAGTTTGCCACCCCCTTTTATACACACAGTTCTTCCACAGCATCCTGAGGCTACAAAATCAAGGTAGAAAGAAGACCTTCCACTTTCCAGTTGATCTCTCTGTGGTTCATGGCTCCCTGTGATGCCTCAGTCTAACTTTGAGTCACAGATAGAAGTTTTCTTTGATTTCCAGGTGATTTAAAGACAATGGATATTAGGCTCTTTGGTTGAATGGCCATTGTTAAAAATACATGGAAGTATTTTCATTAAGAATGCAATCTTTCTACAAGAAACTGGATTTCTTGAAGTACTCTGTGGTGGGGCTTGTTAATTTTATCTAGAGGATAAACTAAACAGGAAACGACTATTTTATATATATCTATAAAATAAAATTCTAGGTATTTAGTTTGTTTCTGTCCAGATTTTTTTCCTCTAAATGTGCCTTTTGGCTTCATGCCTCATGCTGCACCCAAGGTGTTCTATTATGGCATGATAACGAATATCCTATTGTGCCATATGTTTCAGCAGATGTTTTTGGGACTTTTTTTGCACCATTTGAAATTAATTTCAGTAGATTGTTCAATTACAAACTTTTCAAATTCTTCTGCAATTGAAAATGCAAGACTCCTATGATTTCAATATATGTATATTTTATACGTACATACCCATGATTACATATTAATACTTATACCCAATGTCTGTTTAATATTAATCCACAGTCATGTGATAAACAACAGGATAAGATCACTTATTTGTTTTAAGTGATCTTATTTCATCTGAACCCTTGTCATCCCTTTTCATGGGTGATGCTAAAGTGAAATTCTTGGATGAATAGAGATAAATAACTATTTTTAAAGGAATTTGTCTTCTAAAAAAAGAAACCTCAAATTCTAGCCAAAATTAATTATCCCAGTATATGGATCCATATGTTATTTTGATACAGATTTGATTGCTTTATTTACAGAAATTTTAGGCATGTATTTAATTTATTAGTGCTTGTTCTTATTTTTTTTATTTTATTTTGTTTTTCTTCAAATACAATGGAATTATTTCTTTATTGTATCTCTCTTTGGAGAGATTTAAACATTGTTGGTTTATTATCAGAAATAAGAATTAATTATAAAAACCTGTTTGGTAGATATTAAAGATTTTCTGTTTTAATAGACAGATATTTATTAATGTGATTCTTTAAAGGGTCTTATTCAGAACTCATGGAAGGAGATCAGAAGCTTTGATGGACTCAGAGCAGAGCTTAAATAATTATGAACAAATCTGGTTGTGCTTAGTACTGACCTTTCCTGTAAATATTTTACTAGTTTGTTACAAAGGAAACCTTTGTGAAATAAAATTAATCAAGGTCTTTTCTGAGTCTTTATGCCCAATCACAACCTACTCTGGAACAACAACTATTTCCATGATGGTAAAAGGGCGCATTCAAATGGAGAATTCAGTTGGGCTAGCAAATGCCAGAGACCTAAAACTGCAGAGAGGATTGGGGAGAGCAGGCAGTGAGATTAATCTGGATGGGATTTTGATTTTACACAGAAATTTTTGCTAGCAGCAGTTCCTCAGAAACTAAACGTTAGGTTCCAGGAATAATGCAATGACTTAATGTTCCTTATGCCTTTTATGAGTTGATAAATTCCTTGTTTGTCTACTGGTTTGAAACCTTTTGGGCTGCCACATTTGTGTTTTCCAAATATTTGTGTATAACCAGGAAAGCTGGAAAATTGTTTTTATTTATTCATTAAGAGGGAAGTTGAAATTCACATATGATCCATGACTCAGAGGTCTGGGGTTCTGTGAGAAAACACCTAATACCATGAGAAAATTACAAGACTTGCCAATGTTTCTCAGGTGAATCATAAAGTTCAAGACTCAACAACTTTTGCTCTAAGTAAAATATGTGCCATTTCCACTTGATTGTATAGACAGCTGGCAAAAGCCTTCACATTATTTATTTAAGAAAACCAGCTATGGAGGCCTCATTTACTCATCTCAAGTACATCTTTACACTGGATCAAAAACCTTCTCAATTCTTCATCTTAGCAAATGTGGGAGGCCTGAGGCTGAAAAAGAAGCTCCCAGAAGTAATTCCTCTCTGGAAATCTTCAGTTGTCTCAGTCAGGTCTTGCTTTGGGTGCCAAGGTAGCTAGAGGTGAGTTTTGAAGGTTATTTCAGTGATTGCTTGCAAACATGATAAGCCCATCACCATGTCTGGTGTGCTGTATGTTTTTTTGGAGGGTGGAAGATAAAATCTCCCAGTCTTGGTTTTTTTTTTTTTTTTTTGATTTGTCATGGACATTGAAAATCTTACAAATTACTAAAAGTGCTAAAAATAGCTTTCATACATGCCAATGATGTTTTCCAGTTTGTTGTTTAGTTTCTCAGGTCCTTTACTGGCAATGAAGCAAAGTCTCAATGTCCCACTGGGAAGCCAAGTTTCCCCCTCTGCCAGCTGTATTTTTGGTCTCCTTTCTGTAGGTGTTTGGTTAATGAAAATAAAACCATTGCAGATTGCAAACTACAAAATTAAGTTCTCAGATTGCTGACAACCTAAATGCTGTCACATGTTACTGTTATTACATCACTGAAAGTCAGAGTTGTCTGTACCCAAAAGACACATTAGATTGTTTGTGCTTTGCTACCCATCTGGTGAGCAGCTAATTATTTGGACCCCTTCCAACAGGGTCCAACAAGCACCTGGCAGAGGATGTGCATCTGTTTCATTTTGCCATTGCAAAGGAGTGTTACACACCCTTTTTGGTTATCGTTGTTTCATTATGGATATGCATCTGAGTGGCAAGAGTGAACCAGGGCCAATATCTTGAATGGCACAGTGGAGGTTGATTATCTATTAAATCTAATATCCCCAGGCTCCCTCTATCATCAGCAGGAAAATGCATGTTTCTGTAGGCAGCACTCCAATGGCTTGTTTCCCTGGGCTGAAGTTAGTGTTTGTGAATATCTTCTCTATCAGCAGAATTATCTGAAGCACTATCTGTAAACATGTAGAGCCCAAAGTCTTACTGAATTTCAAGAAGACTTTGTTTCCTGGGTTTCATGTTAAAAGATGATCAGAGTATTTACATTTTCAAGTCAATTATACATCTATCTTGTTCCAAATTTTGTGCTGAAAGAATAATTTTGCAGTCATTAGTCCCCAGGTATTATTTTGAATCTAAATAAGTTACATAAAATGACATATATTCCTCTGGCAGCCAAAACTAGCCCATGTGATGATTCTCTGATTATTTTGAAATATTTTTCTGCATGTAGGAAGATGCAGACATATGCTGAATGCCTTCTGTTTCATCCATGCAACTCCACATGCTTAGGTCCATCATCTGCAACCACATTGACACAGAAGATGTGCATTGTTTGGGTTGTATGTGGATGGTCCAGTTTATTTTACAACTGACTATTTATGGCCTGATGAATTAGCATCTGGGAACACAGCATTGAAAAGGCTAAACTATCCTGTCTAAGAGAGAACAGATGAATAATGCATGTCTCAAACACTCAGGCTATGAACAGTTTCCTGATGCAATTTCATTTGTTTCATTGATATGTGTAAGGCAAGAGGGGTTTTGTCCACCCTGTTTTGGTATTCATGTGAATACTCAGGTTTGCACGTGGACGTTCTGTCAGCTACGGACAGTGGTATGCATAAGGTCAAGCTAAATAAAGATACTCTTCTAGTCAAAGAAAAAAATCTACAAAATCTTTCCCAAATGCTCCAGAAATCTTGCAAGGCAATGGGGAAGAACACCCTGTGCCTTGTGCGAGCAGCTACATGCTGTGAATAGCAAGTGCCCAATGAGCAGTTAAATTGAGTAGTGTGTGCGCAGCCCAGAAGGTGAAATTTCTCTTTGTCAGCTGAATGCAAAATGATTAACAAATTATTTAGTAAATAGCTTGTTCTATCACCATCACATGTAATAAAACATCTTTCATTTTTTTCTGAAGGGTTGCAGCAGAGAAAGACATGTTTTAATTTTATTGCTAAGTGCTAAAGCATTTCTGCTGCAATTAATCCAGGGGGCATTCACAGGCTGATGGCCAGCTTGTGTCCATGCACTGGTGGAGAGGTCAGGTGCTGCCACCAGAGAAGATGGACAGTTTTAACTCCATTTTCCATCGACCAGGGCAATAATAGCATCTGTCCCCTCTACCTAGACATTTGTCTTACTAGATTCTGAGCTGAGTGACAGAGAATGCAGTATTTTACAGAGTGGGGGAAGTGTATGCCATCAGCAAGGCATACAGCACATCTGTACTGCAGCTGTGCCAGGCTGGTTGGTGACACGTCGTAGCTGAAAAGAAAACACAGGGCAAGTCTCATGAGTGCTTGCTGTATGCCACTAATATTGCAACAGCTTTTCACATTTGGGTTCACCATTTCTGTTTGCACTTTCCAAGTGTCTGCTCTCCCTGTCTCAGATGGTGCTGGTTTGCTGAACCCTCAAAACTGAGAACAGAATGAGGCCACGTGGCTTCACAAAGCAAATGTGTGAATTGAATGCGCCCCTGTATGCTTTCATTTTTTTCTTAAATTGCATGAAGCTTGTCTTGCCTTTCTTACAAATGCTCTGTGCTGTGTATACATCTGCACTGTGTATGCAGAGATCATCCGACTGTCCCATCCACCAAAGTCCTGATGCTCTTTACCCAAAATATCTGCTGACACAGAGTGTTCCAGATCTTCAAAAGCATGTTTTCATCATAGACATTGCATGGGCTTTTTTGCTATTCTGTCAGTCATAAACCTAGGTATAATCTTGGGTGACCAGTCTCCTGCTCTCTGATCTGTTCTGTTTTTATCCAAAAATCAATTAGTGTCTTTCACTTCCATACTTAAAGCCAGGTTTAAGTGAGTCCAGGTATTGGGGTCTTGAAATCATTTGGAGCTAAAGTCAAAAGAATATCTAATCCTCTTGGATCAACCTAAGTTTCTTCCCATATGCTGTTGAGGGGGTGGAATTATAGTGAGTCATAAAGAAATGCAGGCTGATGGGAACTGAGGAGCAATTCGTTAAACCATTTCTCAGTTTCTCCTTACTATTCCTCTACATTCCTCCTCCTTCCCACTGCAAAGCCAAGCAGGCAGCTTGCCCTGCTGGTGGGAAAAGGCTCACACATTGATGCACAGTCTGAGCTCTGTGGCTGCCAGTGCCCCTGTGTAGGGCTGATGCCAGCTCCTGCTCTCTATTTCCATGCAAAATCAAAAGGGTTTCTTTTTAACCTTGTGTTAAATTATTTTTCAGAGGTGTTGAAGAGCTTTAAACCACTCAGAATTCTGAATTTTCAAGAAAAGGTCACAACTCAATTTAAACATATTCATGACTATCCTTAGGAAGTTGCAGTCAATATCTAAACATGATCTGTCTCCAAGTACTTCTTGGGGAAGCTTTGTGTGTTTTTTTTCTTTAGGAAAAAAATGTAGAAATCTGGTTATTGTTTCCCTTATCTCCTTTACTGCAAGATACTCTTTTTCTCCTTTCTCCTCTTATCCTCTTCTCACCTTCTTTGGGATAAAAGTGATAGTTCTCAGATATGGTTCAGAGCATTATCTAGTCCAATCTCCCCTTCTCAGCAGCTGAGTATGAAAAGACAGCAGCACTTCAGTCCTTGGAAATGGTATCATTAGTACTGTCAGCAGGAGGAATCCTTTCAGATACGTGTGCCCCCTATTTCACCATGAATTCAGTTTCATTCTTTCTCCCACATCTCTTTCAGTACCTTGCTGAGGGAGTGCAACCCATGTTATCTTTGTGCAAAATTGTGATTTCTTTTTAACCACGCCAGCACACTGTGAGAAACATTGGAAGAAAATGACCATAAAACTAAAGTTTTATTTCTAATTTATATTGCTGGTTTAGCTAGTAAAAGTCTAAACAGTTGCTTCCTTATGGTACAATAGCCTACTTCACAAGAGGAGACAAGTGTTCTGAGATGCACCCACTTTCATTTTTATACAAGATGTTAGATACAGCAACAATACTTACAAATTAAAGTAAGTAAATAACAAAGTATCTTCTAGTCCCTCTACACACATACTTTTGTGAACATCATGCAGCTACTTATTTTGTTGTCAGTAGGGCAACATTTTTAAAGTCCAAACCTCTCATTCTCTAGGTGGAATATTTTTAACATCAATTCTATGTTAAAAAAATAAAGCCAGTAAATTCAATGACATGCTTTCAGTTTGATAACACATCTTTCTAGCTTCTTCTTTCTTGTGTGACTCATTATCATATCTAAAACTGGAGTGTATAAGAAAGAAGAATAGAATATGGGATAAATAATAGAAAATTCTCCCTGCCTGTGTGAATGCAGGAAGATCTGTGGCACTTGGCTAGAGTTGTGAGGACAGGTATATGCCTGAGGCATTTCTACTATAAAATACTAAAGCTGAATATCAAACACTTCTGTTGACAAATTGAGACTGACTTGATTTTCATTATGATTAAAAGGCCTTCCTGAAGCAATAAATATTTATCCAAATATAGCTTGTTCCCAGAAGACATAGATCTGGGTTTCTCCTTGTTGACTTTGGTCACTGAACTGAAGACAAGTTAGGAGCACATATCCCTCAGATATGTAAAAGGGAGAGAGACACAACCTGTGGAAGTTCTTCCTCTTTCCACAAATTGCCAGGACAGTAGAGCAGTCTCCCAGATAAGGTGCTAAATAAAGGTGTGTTGAGTCTCAGCACTCATACTAGGAGACATTACAGTATGCCTTATTTAGGGATAAATACTCTTTTAAATAGGAGAAGCATGCTGGAAGAACAATTTGCCAACTAGGACACATAAATTAAGTACTCAGAGCTGAAATAATGACTTAGATCCTTATTAAGTGCCTGCTTTGCATGCTTCATGCCCCCTTTCAGCAAGCATGTGAAAAAATTAGATGTTTTACTGGGAAACATGCTATTTAGACTCAGTCTTAAGTCTCCAAATGCAATTTTCCATATATGTTTGTGCCTACTAAATTATGCATATAGATAGCAACTTGCTAATTTACATATTAATAAAAATTCGTTATCTTCAGATTATGTACAATTTACTGTGTCTAGCTGTTCCCTTTCTTGTTTAGGGGTTGTAAAGAATATATGTGAATGTATGTGTGACAATGAGCTTCAAGGGCTCCAGAATTACAGCAGCAGCAGAATTTGCACATCCTCACAGGCTGCTGCATAGGACAGAGTTCTATTTTTATGTAAGTAGCTTCCCACTTCTAAGGCACTGATGTTCATTCAAACCTCTGCCTTTTTCCATCTGCTGGAGGTTCTCAGATGATTTGTGGGTGGGATAAGTCTTCCTGCATGAAAGATGCTTCCCAGGATGCATTTTATAAGTTTTATGGCCTTTTTCTTGCCCCATGACTTTGTGTTGATGAGACCCTTTGATTCCACTTGGATACAGGAAGATTGGCTTGGAGTCAATGCCTTGCTATTCATAATTCTTCAGAATTCTGTATTGGACTTGTAAACATTTTTGAATATACTGTAAGAAATCCCAATTTTTCTATCTCTAAAAGACTTTTAGATCCATTATTATTTTACCTGCTCAATTTACAAGAATTGCCTTTCAGCGGTTTAATTCCAGAGTTAATATCCTGAATTTGTTTGTGCGAACTGTATTTTAAAATGAGGAGGACATCATACAAAAAACCTTCAGGTCTATTTTCTCAGAGTTAGGTAAGCCAAGTTTCTAGTTTCAACAGCACTGCTGAAGCAGCGTGGAAATGTTACTGATTCCAGTGACCATGAGTCAGTGTCTGGGAGCTGTTTGTTAGGCAGTAAGTTTGCTTGGATAGATGGTTCCTGGCTGGTAATATTGACCCACTCTGTATTATGAAACAGTTACCATGCCTGAACCTAGAAATTCAGTCTGGGAAAAACTATAATCATGTGCCTCTAGGCTGTTGAGAATTCTTCCTGGCCTGCAGCAATTAAAATGCATCACAGTGGATTTCAGTTCCAAAGGAATGCCTGGATTCATGTATTGTGCCCACAAGCATTGAGGTGCCTAAACTCCTCTTGTTGATGGAGATCGTGTCAGTACTGACAATGCTTTCTACCTCTGAAGAGGAAACCTAAAGCTTGACTTGGGTGCATAGCCATGACTGCTTGGTATAATCTGAGGTCTTCTAGCCTGCTTGTGACCTGCACAAGGCTGGAATATCTCTTGTAAGTCTTATGAGAGACCTGTGGGGCCCCTACAAATCAGTCAAGTGACTTTAGGGCATCTCAAATGGCAGTACACATCTGCTTGCAGGGGGACAGTCAGAAACCCAGTGGCTGGTCTTTTGAATTGGTCTTTGGTCTGTGATTGACCAGGACAGGGTCTTAAACCCTGAACTCACAGCTCCATAGGATGGCACATCATGATACCAATCCATGGAAAGCATGTTTCCAGGGATGGGGCATCTACCACCTCTGGACCACTTACTTCAATGTTTCACCAGTCTCATAATAAGAAATGTATTCTTTATAACTTTTCTAAAGCTACTCTCTTTCAGTTTAAAATTATTACCTCTTGTCCTCTTGCAACAGGCCCTGTTAAAATGTTTGCCCCCACCATTATTATAAGCCTCCATTAAGTATTAAAATGCCACAATAAGGTCTTACCTGAGCTTTCTCTTCTCCAGGCTGATCAATCCCAACTCTCTCAGCATAGAAGAGGTGCTCCAGCCCTCTTTCAATCTTCATGGCCTCCTCTGGACAAAATGGTAACAGGTCCATGTCTTTCCTGTGATGAGGACCCCAAAGCTGGATGCTGTAATCTAGGTGGGGTCTCATGAGAGGGGAGTAGAGAGGGAGAATCCCCTCCCTTGACTTGCTGGTCATGCTGCTTTTGATGCAACCCAGGCATTCTTCAGTTTCTCTCTCTGTTTGCACTTCTTTTGTTCATTATCCAGCATTTGATAGGGAAACCATACCACACAAAATTCAGGATTTTATTCACTTGGCCACAACCTCAGGAACCATCTCCTTTAGCCCTTCTTAAAGAGGGCAAATTTCTTCCATCTCTGCCAGCCTGGTTGCCAAGTGCAGCTCTCTTATAATTTCCTAACAATAAGGGAAGTAATTGAAGGGTTTCTCCTTAATAAATAGGATCTTCAGGAGGAGAAAAGTAGGGGTTGAGTCTCCTCAGGTTAGCAAATGAAGATGGGTACCCAGATCCTTTGAAAGATAGAAATAGAGATTTTCAATCTGTATCTTGCTTCAGGCATTATGATTGCTGAGAAATGTCAAGACCATGTAGAGAGGCCTTTCAATATACAGTCGTTTCAGGAAGAAAAGACCTTTCCTCACTGTCATTAACTGGATACATTTTCCACCCTCAACTGGTTGCTTATCTCATTCACTCTGTCACCAGATTGCAGGGAAGGGATGTCAATGTGGGTGTTAGGGCATGTCTGTATGCTTATGTGTATGCTGCTGTACATTTGTGAGCTGCTGGTGAATCAGTGTTTGGCTGTATTAGGACAGTGGCATGCCCAGAAGCTTTATAAGTGGTTTCTAAAAAAGATTTGAAATGCTATTAAGCCCTCAGCCAGGAGTAAATTCCATATAATTTGCCTGATACCACAGCATGGGCTCCCTATACCAGGAACTACTTCTATATTGTCTCTCTTCCTGGTGTGCTCCAGGTGCCACCACAGTAGGAATATTACATGGTGAGTTTCACAGGGAGACTGTATCCCACTTACAACCTAATTTAAGATTAATGAAAGAAAGAAGTGCCCGGTTCCCAAATGGTAGGACAGAATCACCTGGAAGAAAGCAAAATCATAGCTCATGCAGAACATTGACAGAGCAGGCTATCAGAGCCAGCCAGCAGGAGGTAATGGAGAAAAGAAAGGTCTGTGACCTGGCTGGGCACAGCGAGCTCTGAGCTAGCACTGACCTGAGCAGACAGTCCAGATGGAGCGAAGGTGCAGGTCAGTGCTGCACAGAGATAACCAGCTTGGCTCTGCAAGCTATTTCATATTTTTTATGTGGCATCCTACCTGAGCTGCCTGTACAGGTCAAGGACTGAGATAACTTCTTGGAAATGGCTTAGGTATTTTCACATTGCATTTCACAGGTCACAAAGGCAGAAGACTGAAATTGTACTGGCTACATATCCACTCACTCCTAATACATGTAATAGATGTAGCTGTGACCAAGAGCTGATTGCATTAAGTGTTAAGTACCTCTCCGCCGAGGGAGGCTGTGGAGTCTCCCTCACTGCAGATACTCAAAAACTGTCTGGATTCAATCCCATGCTGTGTACTCTAGGATGACTCTACTTAAGTAGGGAGATTGAACCAGATGACCCACTGCCATCCCTTCCAACCTGACCCATCCTGTCATTTCAAAAGATGAAATTGGTTTTTTTTGTTTGTTTGGTTGGAGTTTTTTGGGGTTTTTTTTGGTTTTTTTTATTTTATTTTAAGTAAAAAAATACTTCAGGATTTGGAATTTCACTTTAATGATCAATTTAGTTTCATGTAGATTTTGCAGAGTTCAGGTCTCGAATATCGCTCCGATGTTAAAAAAATCATTTGACATTGTCCATTCTTTCTCAAGGGCCATATGGCAGTTTGTAGGAAAAGGGGAATGAATGTTGGGGGAAATAAAATGCATAGTGGAGTTGTAATCACAGGAATCCTGTCAGCTGTAGTGTTATGACCTTTGATTAATCTTTGTAGCAGAAAGAAAATAAGTACTAATGAGTTTGTTTATTAGCATTTGTATAATTTTACAGTTGCATTTAATTCTTAGAATGTTAATTGCTATCTGTGATTAATCCCCCTCATGCAGAAAAGTTTTCACCGGCGGCTATGTCTTTAAGACTTTGTCTTGATTCACATGTAATTTAAGTTGACAAGGACTCCAGCAGTATAAAAGGGAACAAAGAGCTTAGTTTCAGTGTCTAATTGAGTTGTGGCTTTTGTATGGCTGATGCAGGACTGACTGGATGTACTTTGATGGTAATATTAAATCTCACCACTCCCTGAGTGAGGATTGAAGTAATTAGCAGGGCTTAGTGCCAGAAGGCAATGCAATTCACCATGATCGAACCTAATTCAAGATTTATCGACTGAGAATTTCAGTTATTTCTGGATTTTCAGACTGCTAATTGTTTTTGCTTTGAAGCTATTCTGACAACCTGTTTGGTTTTTTTTTTTTTTTTTTTTTTTTTTTTTTTTTTTTTTTTTTTTTTTTTTTTTTTTGTATATGTCTTCTATTCAATATATGCAGTTTCTAGTGGGATTCCTAAGCAAGACCTCTGAAAGCTTTTATATTGCAATGTGAGGAGGAACTCCAAAGTTCCAGGTATCTGTTCATTGAAATGGATGCTGTGATTGTCAGTTTTCTTCCATGATGGCAAGGAAAAGCAGACACACCAACACCCATTCTTGGAAATATTTCTGTACTCCCTCGTTATTCCCTATTAGAGTATATGCTGTGTAATTTTTAACAGCAATTTAAAAGTACATCCCATAGCTGCCAGAGCTGGTAGGAATGACTGGGAAGAGCCCCTTGGCTAATCTGCAGGTCAAAAAGATTTATGTGCACTGAGTTCTATCCTGGAGCCCATAGAGTGCTGACTCTGCCCTAGCAGGAAGGTGGCACTGATCAGTTCAGCTTAGTGGCATCCAGAACTTATGCTCCAGGGGAACTCTGACACTTGTGTGTCAAGCAAATGAAGATGTGAAATTTTGCAGTTTCCCACTAAAATATTTTTGCAAAGCATGCGATTCTGGAAATAACAAGAAACTTTGAGCCAGGTACTTTGTTTTGTCATTTGTAATATAGTTATATAGATTAATATAATAAGGAAGGCTTTGATATTTTTCCAAAGGTCAAAATAAATTGAAATTATGCCTTTACACTTTTTAAAATCATGCTGCTTGTTCATTTTCTTTGTTGAAAACATGAAAGAGGTTAATACATTTGATAAAATATTTTTATTTTGTTGAAGAAACAAAAGCATAAGTATTTCATCCTGAAAAGGATCAAGATGGAAAGCTTTGCTTAAATGTCTCTGTGGTCAGAGAAGGAATATAAAGGCAGAATTTTACCCCTTTATTTGGGAGGCTACTTTCCTAGCAGCCACAAATGATTTTCCTTCCACATATTCATACAGGTAAGTACTTAAACATACAACTAAAAGTGACTGTTTGAAAATCAATGTGCATATCTTTCATGGATATTAAAGGAATTTCCATCACCCGTGGATTTGGGATTGTTTGTTTGATAATCTTCCCACCAGTCAAATGTGCACGTGCATTGCTGGGCAATTTTCAGATGTGAGACTGCAGCAGGTCTAGGCTTTGTATTAGTCCATGGGAATATTCCTTTGGCTCATCTTTAAGAGCATGCCTTGATGTAGAGTTATTTGCTTAGAGTCCAATATCTAAATTGTGAAAGATGCTTCAGGCCAGGACATCCTTTATGTGTAAAGTGCAAAAGCTTTTATTTATTTAGCATGAGACAGTGTTAATAGCATTTAGTTCAGAACAAGAAGGGAATGGAAAAGCCTGCAGGGAATCCAAACAGTTATGTGCTGCTCTGCAGAGAAACATCCCTGTCTTCCCTCCTAAAGGAGTTTAAGTGTACATCCCATTATTTGGTTGGCCAGCTAGGATTTTTGGTGTGGAACAGCTCAACAGGAGATCATTGTCAGGGTCTGGCTTGGATTAGTTCACATAGAGCAGGTATAGGAGTATCCTCATGAGAACTTGTTAGGACTATAGCAATTTGGAAAAGTTTTCTTTGAAATGAAATACACCCATTAGAGAAGGAAAAAATTTGCAAGTCCCAAGATGAAGAGAAAAGCCTATGGCATTAAGGTAGAAATTTCTTTTTAGTTGGTCCAAATCATACAGAGCAAGCTGTAAACACTGGCCTGCAGCACTCAGACTGAGTATCCTAGTCACCAGTTATTTTGGGGATCTTCCCTCTTTCTGTTTCTTTCTTTGAATAGAAGTTTCAGTTTTTCAAAATTCATACAACTAGAGAGCGTGCCCTGCCTTCTCTCCCACCTAAAGGCATTTGATCTTCTCTCCCACCCAGCTGACTGTAAATCTTGGTCCTAATGGTTCTCTTTCTGAAAGGTGGTAAGTAATTACAGGGAGTAATTACATTGTACTCCATTATTGAGCCAATGACCCAGATTCAGCTGACCTGACTTTTGCCTTCAATCTTAGGAGCACTTATTCCACAATTATGATTCCCTCAAAAGCTAGTGCAAAGGGAAGACTGCTTCCAAACAGTGGTTAAACCTATACCACCAGAACCAGTTACCACCAAAGGAGCCTGTCTTTCTATTACCATAGAGAAAAGCTGGACCTTGAATTTAAATGAGTGCTAACTTTTAGATATCAAAATCTAAATGAGTTCTCTACCAAACCAAGCCTTCCCAAGAGTAGTAGAACCTTTTAAAGCAGCAGAGAAAGGTGTTGCAAGTAAAAAGCACATTAATTTAAGTTAAGGCTGGAGATCAAGCTAGCTGATTTAATCCTCCTTCTGAGTAGTTGGTATGTATACTAAGCATAGTAATCTATTAAATAGCCTTGTTACATGACTAGAGATGGGAATTTGGGAGCTGATTTATAGATGCTTATCAGGCAAAGTGTTGAAATTCACATAAGGAGTTAATAAGGGCTTGTAGAAGATTTGCTAACTAACATTTCCAGCACAGTTATTGTACAGAGCACTGCAGCATTTAAATCTTAGCACTATGATTCAAGAGCCTTCTGACTGAGATGCAGCCCTCCTTCTCAGCTGTTGCCTTCCCTGAGGCTAGGGGGGAAGTAAAATTGAAGAAAAATATGATTTTATATAGGATCCACTACTAACTTTTCTCCAAATATTTTTTAAAAAATATTTTTAAATTATTTTGTCCTCATTCTGTCATTTCCAGCCTGTGGCTTGCACAGAGAATTGAAATAGATTTAAATATTACTCTTAAAAAATCTTACATTGAATTGTAGAAAGTTAAATTATGAAGAAATATTTGATAATTTCTCATATCTAATGAAAAAAAACCTGATGTATTTGAGAATAGTTTTTTCATTAAATGGTTCTTACATTTTTTTTAAATGAACTAAGCTTTTTTTAAAGAATCCCAAACCTTAAATATTGTCTTGGTTCTCTTTATTGTTAGTCCATAAAAAAGACCACCTGCATATATGTCAGATGTTTTTAGCAATGTTGGCCCACTGGTAGCTCTTAAGAACATTCTTGGCCAACAATATGAGGCAGTTCTTCAATTCTTCTGTGCTCTAAGATGAAAAGAACAAAAGATCCTTAGTTATACATATCTCATTCCTGCAGGTTTATATCCTTATGTAGAATTTCAGCATTTAGCTGGAATGTGCTTTTGTGCCTCTGTGTGTAAAATAAGATGGACAAATCACACACTGTGTCTCAGCTCTGCTTCTTGCGTTTCCCTGGCTCCAGCCTCCCTACGACCCCATGTCTGAGAGGCATCATCTTGCGTTTGTGTTGGGTGGATGCAATTAGTGCACTGAACTATGAAAGGCTGGGAGCTCATTTAAAATTAATTCTATCAAAATAGCATTTCACTGGAGTGAGGAGATGGATTATTATACGTTGAAAAATCTTTAGCTGAAGTAAGAGAAAGAAAATGCTTCTATCTGCGTTCTTATACCTACAATCAAAATGCTGCACCCTTCATTGACACAGACTGTTAAACAGAAAAACAAACTTTAAAGTTTTATTCTTCATGTCTTAGAGACATTGGGTTGCATCATGAACAAACTGAAATCAGTGTTAGAAGTCCCACTGTGAAGTATGCTTTGAAGGAGTAATAAATAGTCATGCTCATGGTAGATAAAAATATACCTATGTAATGAACCATCTCAAGAACTAATGGGATTTTAATAGGATTGATTTGATATACCAACTTTATACTGTCCTCTTCATGGGACGTGAATTTATTTTGCAATACATATATGTTGAGCCTGGTGTTCAAATGAAATCAGGACCTGCAACTGGATCCTGTAAAAGCAGCATCAGCTTCTCTTCTGTGGCTTTCTACATATATAATACAGCAAGAGTCTCTGGGTGCTGCACACTCTTGAAAACATGGTCTTAATTGTGGGAGAATTTGGAAAAAAATCTATTTGTAGAGGAGAAATACAAGAGGCTGAGTAATCTCCATTGAAGTTCATGAGAACTGCTCCTCTGCAGAGCAAGACACCCAGACCATGGGTGGCAGAGCTCTAAGTGCACACTCACTCCATTCATGTGAACATTATAGCAGCAGCCCATTTCTGTCTGTCCCAGTGTGGCAGCTGGGAGAACTACCTGAAATGTTTCAATTTTCCTGGTGTCTCGGTGTTTTTACAGACAAGGGCGAAAGTCTTTATTTTTCGACTTTATCTGCAGGCAAAACCAGCAGGTGTATTTCAAAGGTGATCGATCTTTTTATCATGTTTTTCCTGATGTCAGTTTCTTCAACACCTCCCATCTCCTAAATGGATATCTGCTATCCATCACAGCCTTGCAGAGATGGGTGAGCAGCTCCATTATTCATTTGCCTCATTTGTGTATACTACTATGGAAATGAGTAAGGGGTTTTTTTGAACCTGCCTAGTCCTTCAACAAAATGGAAGCTGAGAATAAAAGGAGAAATAAGAGAGATTACTTCTTTCTCTGGACGTGTTTGCACCCTGGAGGCAGTGCCAAACAGTCTGATTTTGCCAGATATTGGCTTCCTTCATCATGAGAAACACTGTTTCTCAACACTTCGATAAGGTCTGAGGTATGAAGCAGTTTGCAGTATCAAACCTAGAGTATGCAGTTTGCAGTATCAAACCTAGCAACTTGCACTTATTTGCCTTTTTTTTTTTTCTTTTTTGCATTTCTCAACCTTAATTTAAAAGCCTGGAAACTTATTTTGTAAGAGAAAAAACACAAGTTAAATGCAGGGCTAGATGTTTGTTCTTTCCCTCTGTGCCAACCTCTTTTTCTTGCTTCTGTCACATATTTTTGGGAGAGCTAAGCCTTTGTGCAAAGCTTTGTGCTCTTTCTACACTTGCTGCTGGCATTTTCTGACCTTCAGTTCATGTGATTTTTCAGTGCAATAAGCAGTTCTCAGAAATATAATTTTGAAAGTATCAAGTGGGCTCATCTGAAAGGGAGCCAGTGCAGCAGCCTCGGTGTAGTGTTGGACCTTGGTCAGGGACCAAGATCCAAATATGTAACAGGGAACTAACCAGCCTCTTGGGTAGGTACACTTGATATTGATCAGGTTTTGGGACCGTCTTCACTTTGAAGTCACTCTTTGCTTGGAACTTCTGCAATTCAAGTATTGAACTATTAAGTAAAAACTCAAATAGTGTAGAACAGAGTCTGATGTGCTCCAGCTCTGTCTCCTGCACCAACTTTCTGACTAAAATTTGGGCTGTACTGTAGATTTTCTCTTCTTACTGAAGTCTCTTAAGGTATAATAGGACTTAGCACTGTTTAACACAAGTGCTCCCTCCTAAGTTAACTCCTAGAATCGTGCATTTACTGCAAAGAGAATAAGACTAAATTGTAATAGTATTAAAGTAATAAAAGGAGCATTTTGCCCAGATACTTTTGTTCACTCTTAGCTCTTCATCTGCAGATGTAGTAAGGTCCCTTTGGAGCTATCTCTCTGAAAAGTCAGTCAGATCCACCCTTAAGAGTGATTTGTGATTCTCTGCAACTTTGGTTACTGACAAGAAGGATTAAGAATTCTTCTCATTGCATTGGTAGTCACCAGTTTCATACATATTTTATTACATATCTATACATTTCTCATATGCATTATTTTATCTTGTACTATAATAATTTGTTGTGTTTTGTGTTTAAAAGATTAATTTACATTCTTTGAAGTTTCAGGCTTTTCAGGCAAGTTATCTTTGCATTTCTGCTGATTTGCTGTCATGGCAGCAGAACAATAAGATTATCTTTAGTTGACTTCCAGTCTTCAAAACAATCACCATCACTTTATAGTGTTGCCTTTCTTTTGTCAATGATTTAGAAAGTTCTGGTAATGACATACAGTAAGATGAGTGGGTTTCTTGCTTTGGTTTCTAAAACTCTTTGAAAAACAAATTATAGTTACTCATGTTTTCTAAGTCTATGATACTGGCATTCCTGGAGAGTGAGTTTAACATTAACTGCTTTAGATTTTGCCAATAAACCTAATTTTGACTAAATTACCTATGGCATTCTGCATCTCTCTGCCATGCTTTCAGTTTCATGTTCTGTACCAAGATGAAACTTATTTTTCTTAGAACTACAGTAGGCTACAGTACTGCCCTGCCAGTCACAGATAACTGATGGCCTCTCCTGCATTCTTTTAAACAAAGTTTTCTGAATAAAACCTCACAAAACCAGATACAACCACATGCCCTGCCCTCTTAGCTTGCATTCCAGCTCTTCAAGTAGGTTCAGTGCATTATTCAGAACGTTTTATGCTAAGTCTTTACTTGTAACTTTATTACTAACACCAAGAAATAGTTTACCTTCTAAACTTTATGCAGTGTTACAATAACTTTTATGAGTAACTACATTTTCACAATCCCTAGAAATTAGTTTTTTCATCTTAAGATCAAAGACATTTCATCTAGGGGGGAAAGACCAATTGCATTAGAAAATCTAGTTATTATCGAAGAGGAACAACACACTTCTAATTTTAAATTAATTTTTATCTGTCTTCAATTGAGATTAACTCTATGTTTAGATCACTGAATATGACTGCCAAATTTTAACAGGGACAAGAGTTACAGGACACACTGAATACTCTGGGAGGAAGAAGGAGGGAAGATTATGGGACCCACATGTCCTGTCATTCCACTGCTCAAATGAGCTGGGTTAGGTGTGCAGTTATTTTTAGGGGCATGCCAGTGCCAGCAGCAGATGCAGCCTCGCTTCCTTTGCTGCTGGACTCTGCTTTACCTGCACAACTGTCCCCAGCACAGCTAGCATGGCGGGAACTGGTGACCATCAGCTGCTCCTGAGCTGCCTCAGTGTGACTACTTGGTGCTTGTAGGTTGAACCTTGCTGTTGACACCATGCAGAGAGGTATATTTTTCCCAGCTGTAATAAAGCAGCTATCCTTGATCTGTTCACAGCCTCAGAGGGAATTCCCATCACACCCTGGGTCAGCAGTACTGATAATAGTCATTATGGGCCGGATTAAAGGCCAGTGTGTGCCCCCCTCTGTCCCTCTCACCTACTGTCACCCAAACCAGAGATTAAATTCCAGGTTAGGGAGGGCATCACATTGCCTCCACTCAGAAAGAGAGATTACAGAGAATCACACTTTCAGCCAAAAATATACTCTATTACAGTCAGCCCAGGCTGCCTGTGAAGATGCAGGGAAGGTATGGTGGGGAAAACACACAGTAGCAGCTGAGAGTGTCGGCTGTATCTGGAAAGTAGGTTGTCTGTAATCAGAGAGAGGCAGCACCCTCTGCTTGATTTGCTGCCAGAAATGACTGAAAACAGTCAATTAACTCAGAAGCACCAGTAGAACTGCCCATGCACCCAGATCAGCTAATCCTAGAAGGTGCCTTTCCCAATCCCCTAAATCAGCTTGAGCCATGGTAGAAAAGAACTGCTGCTTGGTGGCCGTTGTGCCAGAGGACTGACTCCCCCTTCATCCCTCTTACACCAGCCCTTAACTTGGCCCTGCTGTTGTGCAGCTGCACAGGGAATCAGCCTTGTGAACTGGGAGAAAAATTTGCTTTTTGGGTTTTATTTTTTCCTTTCCAGACAGATCCATACCCAACTCTGTGGCTGCTCAGGTACGCGAGTGCTTGTGAAAGCACAGCAGGGTGGGTGGGTGCACCAGGAAGCTTATTTTGGTGTTTCTGAATGCAAACCATTTTCTGGGTGAACCTGGCCTATTAGCTAGAAAACAAATGATACTGTGGCAGATCCTCTTGGGATCAGAGAGAATACTTAGTTTTTTTTAAGCAAAAGTCTTCTCTGAATATGCCAAGCTGTCCCACTCTTATGCATTATTGAAAAAACCTCTATGCTGCTTTTTAACACTAGTTTCTGTTTTATCCTTTCTCTTAGCTTCACATACATTTTTGAAATATCCCACAATCTGGTTGCCATTCACAGTTTGGTCTTCACTGTTGAGAAGTGATTTTCAATAATCACCCAGCATCAATGGATAACAGTGTGCTACAGCTAGAGCAGATCAAATCTTTCCCTTCTCCTTCTGTGATTTTAAAAATAATTGGCATTCCTAGAACAGCATTATAATCTGCAAAATGTATCATTTCTTGAAATAGAAAGCCTCCTAGATAATGTCCAGCTTCCTGAATGATCTCACAAAAAAGTACAGTACAGTGGGAGAAAAGTTATATCAAAAAAATAATCAACTGAAAGTTAAAGCTGTTCATTTTATCATGGAAAACACTTTTCATAGGTCTGGGATATTTACTTAGTCAAACATTATCTGAGGTGTCTGTATTCAGGGTGCCTGGTAAAATGTCCTGTGAAGACAGGCTAAGAGATTTGAGTTTTGTTCAGCCTGGAGAAGAAAAGGCTCCAGGTAACATCTTCCAGCACCTCAAGAGGCTATAAGAGGGCAGGAGATGAACTTTTGACAAGGCCATGTAGTGATGGGACAATGGGTAATGGTTTTGACCTGACAAAGAACAGGTTTAGATTGGATGTCAGGAAGAATTCCTTTACTATTGGGGTGATGAGACAGTGGCACAGATTTCCCAGAGAAGTTGTAGGTGGCCCATTTCTGAAAGTGTTCAAGGCCAGGTTGGATGGGACCTTGAGCAACCTGGTCTAGTGGAAGGTATACCTACCCAAGGCAGGAGCATGAACTAGATGGTCTTTAAGGTCCCATTCAACCCCAGTCATTCTGTGGTTGTGTGTTGTGCCTGTTTACTCCAACTGTATAAGCTAAGGCAGACAAAAAGTATCTCAGTTGGAATTAACCAGCTCAGAAATTCATATCAATCAGCCATAGTATTTGTTAACTTGATTCTTTATTAGGTACAAACTCAAGTCTGACTGTGGGGATCAGTATCAGAAGCTCTGTGGAGATGGAGCACCTCACATTTAAGGAGGCAAGTACAGAACTGCAGATGAAGCTCAGTTGACTTCCTGGAGTCCTTCCCTCACCATCCCCCAGAACTGGGTCAGCTGTCAGTCTCACAGATTCATTTTGTTTTAAATACTGCTTTTCTTCAACTGATTTGTAGTGCCTTTTACCAGTGTGGTGGTGGTGGTGGTTTGTCTGACCAGGAGTCTTGATTAGTCTATGTAATTTATTGGTGTAATTACTTTTGACATCAGCTATAAGAAGTGCTACACATCCCGTTTACATG
The DNA here is from genome assembly GCA_013397555.1 of Urocynchramus pylzowi. Classification (NCBI taxonomy): domain Eukaryota; kingdom Metazoa; phylum Chordata; class Aves; order Passeriformes; family Fringillidae; genus Urocynchramus; species Urocynchramus pylzowi. Next base: position 922,252 of record VZRH01004459.1, on the reverse strand, counting down.
CACGGCACACACACACACACACACATCACTGTAACTGTTCAGAATGTATTGAGGGAATGAGCAGTGCAGAATGGAATGAGGTGCAGAGATTTTTGAGCTTTCTAGTGAAAACTGGCCATGCAGACAAGGGAGGTTTGACTCCCAAATCTAAGTAGCTGGGTGAGGTATAGCCTGGCAGAGGAGTTCATTAGAGGAGGCAGCACTGTCCCAGCCAGCAGAGCTCTGTTCTGGAGATCTCTGCACTGATGTAATTATGTTACTTCTCATTCTGATTTACTTCAATGTTTGCTAACTCAGCATCTGTGTACTGCCCATTACAGACCTGCCCTACCCACAATCTCTTGGAATTGTGGTTTTTTGCAGTATCACTAGGGGAAAAAATATTTTTTTGGAAAAAGTGTCTGTGACTGTTGCTGATAGTGCAGCACTTAACATAATGTCTTCCTTGGCTGGGAATCTCAAGTAAGCAGAATCTGAAAGTGGACGGAGGCAGTAGGAAGATGCAGAAATCCTTCATCTCTTTTCCAAACTCTAAAAACAAAGGACAAAAAGAGCACTGCATTACCACTCTGTAAGAGTGGTAGCAAAATATTCTTCCTTCCATCCCCTCAAAAAGTCTGGAAATAAAGCATGATGTAGAAAGGAATCCAACAGGACTGAGGGAAGAGGTGGAAATTCCCAGTTTGGTGCATAATTACCCTGTGGGCTCCTCCTGGCATATAGGGCATCTATGGCTTTCCCAGGTGAGCTTCTTTTCTGCAGCTTCCCCAGCTCCCTGCAGCAACCCAGTGAAGCAGAAAAGTTCTTCCATAAGACTTTTATAGGTCACCTGGTGCTTGGACTGCTGCATATGAGTGGCCTTTGTGCTGATGGAGAGAAATAAACACAGGAAGATTCTGCAGGAAATAATAAAAGGAAATGGCCCACGCTTGGGACCTCATCGTCATACATTTGCAGGAAGGATGGCTATTTGGGAGCAGGTGTACCCTAAATGATAACACACTGACCACAAGTAGGAAAGAGAGATAAGTTTAGATAAAATCCAAGGATGCAAAAAAGGAGACAGACAAACAAAAATTATATCTATCCCTAAAGGAAATGTAAAAATTAAAGGAAAAACTGTACTGTGGAAGACAGCCCTAAGAGGCATAACACAAACTTTGTCATTAAAAGCACTGGAAAGCCACATAATCATGTTAGATAAATAGGGTGTATTAAGAAGTAACATAAGAATAATCTGCTTTGGACTGAAATGGATAGAGTTCCATAGCTAAACTGAAAATTTTAGCATTGTTTTAGTTCCTCCACTCACCTACTGCTTGTATTTTCTGCCTTGGATATCTGCTGTAGGCCTGGTGCCCATGAGTTTGCAGGATTGGAGTGGATGGACCTTCTGGTAAAGGCAGCCCAGCTCTCTTCTGATTCTGAATTTGTGGGATTTCAGAATGACTAATGAGAAAAAATAGAGATCATGGACTATATTCCAAAAGAAACTATGTATCACTGGTTCTTCATAAAATGTACTCAGGCTGCAGAAGTACAAAACCTATCAATAATGAATGAGTAGATTGCAGTTCCATTATTTACTATAAAAATGTGCTCTGTAAGTATGCATAAAATTGCAATAAATAAAGGAAGCCTGGGGAAAGGCAATCCCCAAGCTAAAAAAAATATAAAGGAGCTGGCAATAGAGAAGGTACTTCCCTGAATAGTTTTAACAAGAGACTGGACATCCCATTTTGTTGCACCTTGAGGAGATTGACCAAGTCACTTCTGTGAGGCAGGGTAAGTAATTTGGTAGTCATTTTCCACTTCAGATCCTCAAAATTCTGTTAAACCAGAGTAGAAATGGTTACCTTTAGGGCATATGATGATGGATGGAATGCCTCCCGTGATGTATGCTCCTCCTTGATAAGACTCCTGGCAGGTGATTTCCTGGGGAGTTCACAATCAGCACATTAAAATAGATTAGTTATGAAGAGCATACAAACAGTGTGGACAACTGCTTTTAGGAATAAGGTTACAGTTAAGCTTTTATGTCACTATTAGGTAGAGATTACAGGCTGCTGCCTGCAGCAGAAATGAGCCTTCAAGGAGATCTTAATCAAAGAGGTGGCACAAACCTGGTGACTGAATTTGTAGTTGAAACAGTGAGCTGGGAAACCAAAAAGGCCTCTATTCTTTGCTGGCACACTGGCTGGTCAAGATGGGCATGGAAAAAAAAGCAAAGACAGCTGAGGGGAGATAAATAAGAGAACAGAACTCCACAGGGCTTTGAAGGAGATGAATGTAATGAGTTAAGGGAGAAACTCAAGGGAATGAGTGGCATAATTAAAGCAATAAGAAAAAGAAGTGATACTAGCAGATGCATTTCTCAGACCCAGAGGATAAAACATCGGGTCAGAGAAGAGGATGCTGCAGCAGTCAGGAGTTCATATAGAAATTTAACTAAAAATAGGTAAAGACAGTGAATTGCAGTAAGTCTAGAAAGTCAGGTAAAATGACTCTCAGGGAAAGATCAGTTACAAGCTTTCTTTAAAATGATGAAATAATATGTCCCAGAATTTTTACATTAAAATTATTTTTATGATTATGTATTGCAGCACTATTCCAAAAAGATATTTGTAATCTGGAATTCTGATTACCATTATTACACCTATCTACTGAGATGAAATAAGTTTCGGTGGACATGGAAGAAGAAATGCACTTAATGATGTTTACAGAGGCTAAGGAAGATTGAGAGATATTCAGGAGTAATTTTAGCAAATATGGAGATTCAAATGGAGCTTTGGTTAAATAATCTGAACTGAAAAGATATACTGTTATTTTATTCCAAAGATGTGGAAAGATAGGGCTGTTTGTTTTCCCATAAGAACTATGAGCCTATTTTCCTAGTATTCAGCTTTAGAATTATAATAACACAAAAATATGACTTCTAATGTACCAGCATAGCTTTTCCTTATGATTCTCAGAATTCTATTCATTCAGTTCCAGCACAAGAGCAAGAGAAAAGCTGATGAGTTGATAGCATAATGCACTATCTCTACCAGACTGGCATAGCTGTATTGCAGTAAGAGAAAATCACAGACAGTGATTTATGATGTTACAAGTCTTTTCAATTTTCACTGCTTACAAAAAAAATAAGTAATAAAAAATAAAACCAGTAAAAAACCCCCGAGAATGGTTTTAATTGTACAGTGTAATCCACATAGAGATGACAACATATGTCAACTCAGCAAGCAGCATCACTGTAAGTGTTCAGTTACCAACTTTTTTTCTTGTTATGTTTTCCTTAGCCTCTTTTCATCTGTTCCCATTATACTTTTGGCATTTTCTCTATATAACTATAGAACTAGTTTTATGGTAGTTACACCTCCTGCTTTCTTTGCCAGAAAGAAAGTGCTGCATATCACTTAGGTGGCTGAAGGAAAAAATGCATCCGTTACGAATGATATAAAGGCAATACTAGTCTCAGTTACTTTGACAGGTTCATCTTGTTTTCTTTCTAGCAGTATAAGTTACTTTGTTATTTACATCATAAATGAAGAGTGTTTGGTAATTTTTAACAAGGAGTACTTTGTTTTGTTTCTTATTGTAACTTATTGTAAGGTTAATCTCTGGACAGAGCAGGCAGTGCAGAGGTTCAAATAGCTTTAAGTTGTTATGTAAAACAATTATTAGCTGTGGAATAAAGAAATTATGTTAAACTCTGAGGACAGTATTTTTGAATAGGTTGTGTAAATGAATTATAGAAGGGACAATGTAGGTGGGAAGAGAACTGCAGGAGTAGTAAATTAACAGGAGCAGAGGAAGGAGCAAGTGAATGACAGATGGGTTGCTAGTCACCTGGAGCACTTTTCCAAGTGATGTACTGCAGGGCTTGTCTGAGCTACAACTAAGCTAATAGCCTGTGCCTAATCACCAAGGGACACAAGCAGGGGTCATCTGAGTTTTCCTAGAATGGTGAACTTCTGTTTACTTCATACTCTAGGAGGGACTTGTTCTGTTTTGATGGATATGAAATAGAGCAGGTTTGCTGCTGTTGGATCAGAAGAAAGGGGAAGAGGTCATTTGCACAAAACTTTCCCATTGCTACTTCATTATCTTTCTTTAGACTGTTATTAAGTCTCTGAATTTTATTTAGAAAAAATGGAATAAAAAATATTATTTAATGTGTTGACTGCTCCCTCTGATTCTCTGAGTTCATCCTTTCTTGCAATTCCCATCTACATTTTTCCTACATTTACAAAACTCATTAAATATAGTTATTCAGTCTCTTAATATTATACAGGAAGTAAAGATCTAAGGAAACTTGCCCCACTTGGAAGGGCTGTGCTCTTGGAAAGGAAGAAAATCAAGGTCACTTCTAGTTAAAAACTCTTCTGTGAGAGCTTTAACTAATGTTTCTCCTGCACTTTCACCAAGACTGACTTTAAAGTGGTGTTCGTGGTGGATTTGATTTGACTTACAAAGAGGTAAGGAGCATCATTACACTCCTTACCTCTTTTCTTCTTTTCCTCTTCAATAAAGAAAGGAGGAGAATTAGGGTAGATATTGTTGCTTCCCTTAGATTTGTTGATCTTTTGCTTAGAAAAGAAGAAGGGATTGAAGGGTTTTATTCCCTCCTTACAGAAGAAGCTTAGACAAACATAAAAGAGCAAGGAACAATAGAAAATACATTTTTATTTTCCATCTTTTTGTATTTACATGGTTCAATAGCTGCTTAGAGATCACAGAGATTATAACTGCATAGTTAGATCTTTATTATGAACAGATAGGTAATTTTACAGTGTATTTTCTGCTAAGGGCTGACCTTTTAAATTAAATACTCAGAAAGCTTATACCACTGATTAATCTTTTTATTTTTGGTAGCTTCTACAGCCCTGAAGATTTTTTAGGGGGTAGAAATACATGTAAGCACTGAAAATTTTCCCCATTACTGGGATACTTTTTTTTTTTTTTTAAGTATGAGGTAAAATTTTCTGTGGCTAGGATCTTCTGGTGAATTTCTTAAAATCAAGCTGTCATTTTTATCTTGCTTTAATGAATTGTCAGGAAAGATTTGAAGAAGTTTTTTGAAAGTCTAGAAGTTTGGTCTGTGCTTTACAAGAATAGCACACTTTCATCAGCCATTTTTTTTTTTTTCATCATCCATCCCTGGAAAACTACAAAAGATTAACTATAAAGCATTTGTGGTGCATAGAAACTGTCATAACGCCTCCCATGCTGACTTTTGGATATGTTGCTTGCATTGTCTCACATGGCTTCTCTTTTTTTGTGTTCCTGGTATCATACCAAGTGCTGAAGTTAGATAAATGCCTAAAGCAATATTTCTGCAAAATGTTCTGTACTTTGAGCTCTCTGTTTTGGATTGTTAGTAGCTCCCTCCAGTGTCGTTCATAAATGTGGAGGTCATCATAGTAGGTCTGAGCTGAAAGCAAACCTTTTCATTGCATTTATAGGAATCCCATCTGTACTTGGAACAGGAAAAGTGTTTTCAGTTTGCAGCTCCAGCCACGGGTATAATTAGCCATCATGTGCTATGGAGTGGAAATCTGGTACATTGCCTTCAAGAGCTCTAATTATTTACTTGTATCTTTTCTACTTTATTACTCCTGGAAAAAATGATACTTCCAGATGCTCCTGGGAGAACGTGCACGTACAGTAAACAATAACGTTAAGTCTAGCCTTGGCCTGGTCAATATCTTTGAATCTTAAGGTCCTCACCTAATAATCTGAGAAGGTAATAATGCCTTAGGATAATGATTGACCTAACCTATAAGGTAATTAGAAAATTTACTGTTGTATTACTTGACAAAGGAGACAGAAAGTTGAATTTCCTTATTACTTACAGAGAAATTGCTTATCTCTTTAAAACCACCCCTGCTGTATAACTAGCTATCTTCTGAATANCTTGACAAAGGAGACAGAAAGTTGAATTTCCTTATTACTTACAGAGAAATTGCTTATCTCTTTAAAACCACCCCTGCTATAGTATAACTAGCTATCTTCTGAATGCAGGTTAGACAAAATGACGAGGAACAAAAGAATAATAAATTAGAACAATAAAATAGCAAGAACTCATTTCTTAAACCTGAGTCAAACAGTTCAACTATCATGGAAGGAGGTGAGTGTGGAACATGAAGGACTGTTAAGGTCAAAGGGCTGAAGAATACATAAAAGAGACAGAAAATGTGTATCTTGATAAAGAAACGATTTTGGTCGTCAAGGAGAAGAAGCTTCTAATCTGCACAGAATGTCTTCTAATAAGGGAAACAAAGTTGATGATGAGGAAAAAAATAGAAGGAAAGAAGATAGTTATGTCAGTAAAGAACAATTGGTAAAGACTAAAGAGTTGCTATAATTGGAGAGAAAGAAAAACATACCTCCTTTTTAGTTCAAGTTGAGAATATTGTGTGATAATTGTTTTTTCTTACTCACCTAAAGCTGTGTTAATGTTAGAAAGCATAGTAACTTAGTGGAGCAAGTCCTTTTGAAATCAGAATCCAACAACAACCTGTAACAACCTTTCTCTGGCTGTCATGGCAGCATTTGAAGCTTGTGTTCTGGGTTCCCCAGAACACAGGTAAAGTAAGAGCATTATTGTGACTGTCAGTAGAAGGCCACTCAGAGAAGACTGATTTAAGTTTGATTCAGAAAGAGTACAGAAAGTAGTACTTTATTTTACCTTAGGAACAACAGATGGACTCTTCATTTGCCTGTTAGTGCTGATTTTATTGGAGGAGGACTAGTGTCCTTGTGGTGGCTCTGTTATGTGGTGCTGCTGCACAGGTCACCTTTCAGAAGGTCTACTGCGGTACTCAGAGCTCAGAACTGGAGCCAGCTCAGGGCATATGCAAGCCCAGTAGAGAATGAAGCTGTCTCTATCTTTCAGACATTATTAAAACCATCAAGTTAGTTCATCTTGTCCTCATCCTTCCAGGTAGAACTGCCAGCAAAACTGCACCCATATGACCTTGTCTATACTTCCAGTGGTGAATTTGTAGAACAAGTTTTGCCAATTGCTTTGGCTACCAGAATCTTTGCTGAGCATATTGGTCACAGTAGTCTTTTGAAGATACCATTTTTGAGACTTTTATTGTCCCTGCAATTTGACCTTCTACCTGTCAGTGTGATTCTTTGTATCAAGGAACCTAGAGAAAAATAACTACTGTGGTGATCTTGTTTGTGGGAGCATATAGCTGATGATTTTATACTCTTCCTCTGTTGTTTTTTATTCATGAGGGAGTACTTCCCAGAATAGTTCCAACTTTGGTTTCAAAGGATGAATTTCATGCAAATGCCTAGTCAGTATCCAAACCCTCACAGTAAATCAGAATATTTTCTTCAGTCTTTGAATCTTCATTGAGTCCACATGATTTATTTATCTGGGACTGCAAGGTTTCAGCTTCCTAAAGGACTTTCTATTTTGTCTGTGGTCCATAAAATGCTTCCACGGGTTCATTTAACACTAAGTAAAAGCATGTCCTCCAGGGATTGACAAGGCTTCAAAGAAAAGAACTTTTTGTTAATTGACAGCTCTGTTTCATCATTAAGCCATGCTTCAATGTCTGTGTCAAGAACTTGCTGATGACAAGCAGGGTCAAAGGCACAGAAGCAGGAAAGAAAAGCCTGTGGAAGCTCTGTATATTAAGCAATGAGTTCAGGAACCAAAGACAAACAGTAGGGAGTGTTGGCTAAATCAGGTAGGATGAAATCTTTTGTCACCACTTCAGCTGTAATGAACTACTAATTGTTGGTCTTTTTCCTCTGACAAAAGTCAGAATGGGATAAATTACCTGACATTGCTCTCCAGGTAAAGCAGCTCCTTCCCAGATTCTTCTGGGAGCTGCTTTTTTTCAGGTCTCTTCAGGAGGCTATGTAAGAAGTTGTCTGCTGCTTTTGTTGTCTGAAGATTGTATGTCCAAAGGATTTTCGTAATTCCATGCATCAGAAATCTCTCAGATTACTACTAGCTAATGTTCTACCTCTGTCACAAGTCTCTGGGCATTTGGATGAGACCCATTCAAAATAAAACCCTCTGCAGAGTCCTGATTATTATTTGATACAGCAAGTAACCATGAACACTTATAGAAAAGTATTTGCCTTCATCACTCTCACAGCTGATACACATCATCCAAGTGTCAGGGGATACTGGTAGGGCTTTAACAGCTCTAGCTATGGTGCTGAACTGGGAAGGGGAAGAAGTTTAGTATGTTACATTGTGATGTCATTTTTCCATTTAAAAATGTCTGAGTTTTTTTGGAAGCTGATTCTGTGAAAAGATAGAGCAGAACCATACCAGAGAGACTGGTATTGTGTATTTAGATAGGAGTGTCAAAATGATGCTGAGCAAACAAACTTGATTTTTGAAAATTAATCATCTGAGTCCTTAAACTTTGGAACTTGCAGCAACTGAAACAGAACTACTTGCCTCTGCTGAATTTCTCTGTAAAACTTGGCATTGCTGCAAAGACTTGGCACTGAGGCACTTCAGATCTGGTCTCAGTGGTAGATTGATGTGGAGAAGAATCTTAGAACTTTGTATCTGTTTAGTGTCAAAATCTTATTCTGAGTGGTTGTTTTTCATACACTTATTCCTGGGGATTTTTGGTTTTTAATGATTAATGTGGCTCTGGTCAGGGTCAGAATCTTAACCTTGAACTTTCCACCTGTTTTTAAGTAAAATTCTGACTTGGGTCTAAACTGTGTCCCGTGTCTCTGACTTGTTACAGAAGAAACAGAAAATACTGTAGTTCATCCAAGTGTCTGGAGTTGGTTTGTTTGGCCTGCATTCTTCTGAGACCTAGAATCTTTAAACTTTCTCTTGCTGTTGCCGTACTGCTTTCTCTCTTTCTTTACATTTCTCTCCGTCTGCAGCACAAGTTCATAATATACAGTGTGATTCCTTGATGCATCTAGCAGTCTTTTCTGCCTTTCTGTTCCTGTCAGAATGGCACTTTCTTGGATCCTCGTGGGTCACTGGTTATGCCCCAGATCCTCTTTAATGCCAACCATATAGGTAGCAATGGTTTGCAGGGATTTTTCTAGAGAGGTGAAGATAAGTGGCTCTCAAGGGTCTCTAACAGGATGGAGAATAAGATGAGTTTCAAGACTTTGTTGTCATAGTGATGTGATTTAAAACTCAGTGTTTTTCACAAATAAACCCAGGAATTTCCTTACTCTTTCAAGGAAAGTGAGGACTCTGTTTCATCACTGGTGTGAGGCTCTGTGATTCCAGCTGGGATCTTTGTGTACTTTACTATACAACTGGGCACCAAGAGAAAATTCTGAGGATGAGTGTTTTCATGTTTGCTGGAATATACATCAGGGAATATTTCCTTTTTCACTATACACATGATTATAGCAGATGTTCAGAGGTTAGTATGCTAATGAACAAATAATTTTCTGGCCTGCCACAACATGGGTTGCATCCATGCAGCAAAGATCTCTCACCAGCCTGAGACACAGAGACATCTGCAGTTGTGCCCAGACAGCCTAAGCTGGAAGTGGTCTGTGATCCATACTAACACCCAGATCATGCCTAGGCTGTGTCTGGGAGAATTCTGGTTTGCCAGAACCAAGTGGGTCATTTAATATTTGATCAGTATGCATGTACTTGTATGGACATGAGCCCCATTTTAGTTCCTGATACAAGTGTAGCCTAATTAAAATAGTTTAGATCTGGAAACTGTGAGTCATTTCCATATAGACATTCCCTGCACAAGTGTTTTTCTTTTTTTTTACAAATTCTAGATAACCCTATCTATCCCCCAAACAGGAGATGTTACCCTGTACCCGTGCTGCAGAAACCACAGGTCTCATATGTGTGGTACTATCTATGATCCACCAGTAGGGATGTAAATGGTTAGATATAATTTTTTTTTTTATTATTTTAGTACAAGTAAATGGCTAAATCTTTCAAATTTACCAAAAGAATATCAGCCACTAATTCTCTGGAGTCCTACCTTTGTTGTTTTGTGTATGTTTTCCCATTCTGTGTTGCTATTTCCACCAGACTGATGGAGAATAAATGATGGGAACAAGGTTTAAATGGGAAGGAGAGCCTCGAAGAAGCATCCAAATTTGCATATGGATTTATTCTCAGATCCAGATGTAGAATGATCCAGAAGTTGTACTGGATCATTTGTAATACGTCATGGTTTAATCCTGGTGGGCAGCTGATCCCCACGGTGGTTTGGTCTTCCTCTTCCAGTTAGATGAGGGAAAGAATCAAAAGGGTAAAAGTGAGCAAAGTCAAGGGTGGCAGTAAAGACAGTTTAATAGGGAAAACAAAAGGTGCTTTTCAAGCAGAATAGAACAAGGAATTTTTTCACCACTTACTATGGGCAAGCAGGTGTTCAGCCACCTCCAGGAGAGCAAGGCCCTATCATGTGTGATGGTGACTGGGAAAGACAAATACCATCACTTTGAATATCTCCACTTCCTTCTTCCTGGAGCTTCCATTGCTGAGCATGATGCCATATGGGCTGAAATATCCCTATGGTCAGTTGGGGTCAACTGTCCCAGCTGTGTCTCCTCCCAGCTCCTTGTGCATCCCCAGGCCCCTTGCTGGTAAGGTGGGGTGAGGAGCAGAAAATCCCTCAGCTCTGTGTGAGCACTGCTCAACAGTAACAAACCCATCCCTGTGTTATCAATGCTGTTTCCAGCACAAATCCAAAACACAACCCCATACAAACTACCATGAAGAAATTTATCTCACCATCCAAAACCAGTACCAGTATGCAAATCTTAAATTTTTTACCAGAGTAGCAAAACCCCTAATAGACCATAATAGCCTATGTCTATTTACCTTTGATTTGAATTTTTATTTTTCTTTAATAAATGAAATTAGGATCACATTTAATTTTAAATGGATAACCTAAGATATTGAATGAACCTTTTGTGCATTACAATAGTAACCATCTCAGAGTAATTTCCTAAACATGGAATCTAAGTATTTTTCAAGCTGGAATCAATAAAGCTTTAAGAAGAAAATCCTTTCCCTCTCAGCAGAAGGGATTGTAATTTTCCCTGAAGAGCTCTTTCAGGCAGTTCTTTCAGAGATGAGCCTCGTTGGTTAGAGCATGGTGCTTATAACACCCAGGATGTGTGTTCAATTCCCTGTATGAGCCATTCACTGAAGAGCTGGACTCGATGATCCTTGTGGGTCCCTTCCAACTCAGAACATTCTGTGATTCTGTGGAAACACAAAGTCAGTGTCCTGCTACCACCTTTAGTGTTTGTGTGGATTTCACCTTACCTTGGAGCTGTGTTGAGTGTCAAGGGGAGAGTCAGTGTTCCCTGACAGAGAGTGACAGGTTTTCAATTTCTGGTAAGAAAATCAATATTAGAGACCTTGTCAACCAGCCACTGATGTGGACGCAGAAGATAGTTTGCCTTTAATGTTTTGAATGTTAAGTGTGGCAGAAAGCTGGTTTGACTCAAGAAGCAGTGGCTGACATGAAAGCTGGGATCTTCCTCCCAGAGGACTACTGTGACTTCTGCAGTGCTTTTCAGATGGCTGAAGGCTGTCTTGGCCAAATTTCCTGCTTCTGTAAAAGGCAAAAGTGTCACTGAAATCGATGGAACAGCTTCATTTCACATCAGTAAGCAGGTTCTCTCCTACACAGTATCTTCCTTCTGCTGATTGCTGGGAATAGTCATTCTTCCTGTTTGGTAAAGGGACATAGCCTAGCTGACTGAGCTTGTTACTGTGTTGGCAGTAGAAAAGGGGAAAGGTCTTACATGGAATGTATGCTTTTCAGGGAGTTGTCAGCCACTGAAAGTAATGTGACGGCCATGAAATATTTGATTTTGCAAATCTTTTGGGGCAGATGAATTCCTGTTTAAATCAGTGGATTGTGACCAACAAAAATGAAATTTTTTATGTGCAGGTTTCCTGTCTAAAATCCTCTGGCACCTACTGAAACTGTCTTATACAAAATGCTATACAATACTATGCACAACAAACACACTAAAAAATAACATCAGTAACGTTTAAGTTTGGAAGATGGTAATGGAGAACTGAATCCTTAAATACAGAAATTAAGAGAACTGCTGGTGGGTGGGACAGATATTTGGGTGTGAGATTGCTTTTCTTCCTGTGTTGGAAGTAGGCAGTCAGAATCAGTATATGTTAAAATCTGGAGGCTGAACAGTCAAGGATGGTGAATGAGAATTTTTCTGGGGGTGGCAGTGATGCAATGGCATTCAGAGGAAATGTTACCATGGTATTCAGAGACTGATGTGAACATATAGGAGATATAGAAGAAGAAAAGCTTGAAACCAGTGCCAGGATATGGACAGAAAAAGCAGGAGGGTGCTGAAATCTCTCATTATCTGAAAGTGGCATTCTGCCTTTTTATGTTAGCAGTTTTCTTTTCCTTCATGGCAGCTTTTGTGTAACCCAGTCTTTGACAGTGACACTCAACCATTTGCGATTCATTTTAGTTATGTCTTCAATAAAAAATATTGCTCAAAATTCTGTCCTTTTAATGTGAACTGCAATAGCCAACTTTTAGTCATTACTATGAACTGTTTAGTTCATTTCTCTAGATCAGGAGACTCAGGTGCTGCATTGCATCAAGATTTGGTTGTATGTACACCCCAATGTAGTTCTGGATGACAATGATGCAGTAGGATACTGCATCTTGCAGGATGATAATGATCCTGTAGGATACATCATCAGGATGTTGTAGGATACAACAACAGGAGTGTTGCAACCAGGGTGGGCAAACAGTCACAGCACAGAGGTTTGCATAGGAGGATGTGGAGAATGAGACGTTCTACTGGCCAAATGGGGACACTTAAAGTCCACATAATGCAGCAACTGGGCACCATTCCATGACCATTTGCACAGGAGAAGGCCACTTATCCCACCTGCCTCTCCATGCAGGACCTTCCTCTGAGAGCAAAGGCTGCAGCTCCACCTGAGGGCTCTGCACCATCCATCCCCATGGTGGCCGATGCCTCCACCCAGATGGAGCTGCTGAAGAGACAGGATGCAGTAGAGGCCTTGACTGCAGGAAGTGTCTGGATCTTTCTCCTGTGGCACAAACAGGCAGTGGGTGGAGGAGCTACTCCTGGACCACCATTGAAAAGGTTAGGAGCCATCTAAGATTATTAAGAATGATTACAGAGCACTGGTAGTGGTGCTAAAGGTCTCTAAAGCTCAATATGCCTCATCAATGTGTGCTCACAGTTCATAAGGCCAGCTGTACCCTGGGCTACGTCAGAAGTGTGACCAGCAGGTTGAGGGAGGTGTTTCTCCCCCTCTACTCTGATCTTATGAGACCCCACCTAGAGTACAGTGTTCCACCCTGGGGCCCTGACATAAGAAAGATGTGAACCTGTTGGAGCAAGTCTTGAGGAGGCCATGAAGATGATCAGAGGGCTGGACTGCCTCTTCTATGAGACAGGCTGAGAAAGTTAGGTTTGTTCAGCCTGGAGAAGAAGAGACTCCAGGGAGATCTTAGAGTACCTTCCATTACCTAGAGGTGCTGCAACAGAGGTAGAGAGAACTTTTCAAAAGAGTTTATAGTGATAGGACAAGGGATAATGGATTTAAACTGAAAGACAATAAGTTTAGATTAGATATAAAGAAGAAATTCTTTATTGTGAGAGTGGTGAGGAGAAACTGTGGATGCCCTGTCCCTGGAAGTGTTCAAGTGTTCCAAGGCTGGATGAGGCTTTGAGCATCCTGGTCTAGTGGAAGGAGTCCCTGTCCATGGTGGGGGACTTGAACTACATGATCTTTAAGATCCCTTCCCAACTAATCCATTCTATAATTCTATTTTTCTGTGAGTTACACAGCTGAAACCTCCTGCTCAAACTGCTTCTGTAGGAGTTGTAGGTGAAAATGCCTTGGTTGAGTTTGTCTCCTATTAATTACTTACAATGTCCCATGACAAGTACTGTAGCTTTATTGCATATTGGCACCTGTTTATACAGCACCTGATGCAAAGGGTTGTGTTCTGTTGTTGGGAGCTGTAGTTGCTGCAGGCATAAAAAGAACCAGCACTATTGATTATAATCATCATATTAATGTTTCTGGAGTTCTTGGAGAAGAATAGGGAATATATTTTTCATCCCAGTTGATATTCCCTTCTTAATTAAAACATTTATTAATGTCTAGGTTTGGGTGCTAACTTTTAATGAGCACACTGTAACTAAAAATCCCTCATAAATATGTAAAGCACGTTGGGTTACTCCAAATGTGTCTAGAAGTATAAAAATCATATTTTCTTAATGGCAGTACTAAAATATAATGTGCTCATAAATCTGTTTATATGAAAAATATGCAGAAACTAATAAACCATCCAAAGCATTATGATTTCTGAAATTTAGTCCTGTCATCTATGAAGGCACCAATTCCATGAAATTGTGATATGATGTCTATGTTATCATAAACTACAGGTGTATCACTCATTCTAATAAAATCATTGAAAATACATTAAAAATAAGAATAAAATATCCTCAAAAATATGCCAGCACATGTATTTCCCATATATCAAACTTCTATATTTCAATGTGAAGGTGTAATTCACCATAGTCCTAAGTAGGTCACTTTTTTGGGTTTTTTTTCAGAATTCATAGAGTTTGCATTTCAGGTAGTGTCAGTAAGGTAATCATTCCTATCTGGAGGTTGTAATCAAGGGAAATCATTCCTGAGGGTGTAAAAACATTTGAGATTTCATATTTATTAAACCAGTGCATCTTTATGTCTCTAGTTTTGATGAACAACTTTACACAAAGATGGAGCATGTGAATTTCTGTGGTATTTTTAGTGACTGTAATGATCTTTGATAAAACCTGTCCTACAGTGCCATCATTGTTATATATAATTCATCTGATAATCTTTTATCTGGCAGTGAAAAGGAAAAATCCTTTAAAAGATTGCATAAGCATTTCAACAACTTTCTAGCCTAAATATATGCAAAACTGCTGAATTACATAAAGTATTTAACTGATATATGAATTATAAGCTCTTTCTTCAAGACTGAGAAAAGCATTTAGCTTTTCTAGAAAAGAATTTAGCTGATAAATGCTGTATTCCCTTAGGGATTCAAGCATTCCGTTTACAGGAGTTTACTGGTAGCCCCATAAGAATTGTATTTCGAGGCTGGACCATATATGAAAAAGAGGCAAAAGTGGTTGCATGTTGAGTTAAAATATTTCAGATGTTCTCTAGAAGAGTGATGCTATTTTGCTTACTTACAGCCATACAGGATTTGTCCAGCTGCTAAAATGACTTAGATGAATTAGGAAATCCCTCTCATTAGACAAACAAGCAAACAATCCCCACCAACCCTCCCCCCTGCCAAAAAAAAAAAAAAAAGATAAAAACCAACCAAAACCAGAAAAAAGCCAAAAAACCCCAACAAACCCAAAAAACCCCATACCTTAAAACCCTGGAGAGGTCACAGGGCAAAGAAGATGGCTGTGCCTAAAGTGGCTTAAAAATAGAAATAGCATGTTAATTTGGTCTTATGTGCTGGAACAACCTTGGAAAGAATTTGTTGTAATGGGAGTGTCCTTTGCTGATCATTTGGGTTGGGTGGGAGCTTCTTTGAAGATGAAAAACATTCATTAGGAAGAAGAAGCAGCTTGTGCATAAATTAAACCAATTTTCTGCTCGTGCCTTTCTAGTACTGAAGTCTCTATGCACCTAATGGCCTTTCCCTTCCTGGACCCAAATTTTACATATGTATACACATATATATGTATTTATATATATGTAGAATTACAATGAAAAAGAGCAGTCAATTTAATTAGTTAATGTTTATAAATTTCTTTCAAGATAAAAAGAGCTCTGTTAAGTGTCATGCATTATTAATTGATAATAATATTTGTTCAGAAATTGAAGTTGATATTGGTGACATCATTAGTGTGCATAAATGAGCTTTTTTCTTAGTTTAATATATTTGTTAATTGGCTTTGCAAAGTTTTTTTGCTGTTTTGGTCTGCAAGCTCTTTAAAACATTCAATTTTGTCAGCTGGCAATGAGTAAATGAATATGTTATTAATGTAGCATAGGTGGTCAGAAGACACTAGGTATGAACACCATCATGGTTCTGGTTTAACTTAGGGGAACTAAATAAGATTTCCAATATGTCAACATGGAATGAAAATTGTAGGAGGAACAGCAGGATGTCTCTAGCCATACTCAATTCAGAAACTTGGAGGGGGAAGAGATTGGAATAGAACACCATTCCTCAAAGTGGTTAAAAGATGTCTCCATTGTTTCCAGAGCTAAATGAAGGAACTCAGATGAAGTTTGTGGTCATCCTTATGAAAGAGTCCAAAATTATTCCCAGGAAGGACTTTCATCTGACATAAATATACTTTGCCTTGAATAATGAGCTTTGTGATTACATCTTTTTTTCTCATCCATCATATGATTGAGTTTATGCATTGTAGTTTCTCCTGTGATCCACTTCCTTGGAATCAATTTTGAAAACCACTAGGACTTTACAAATGATAAGTGGTATGTGACACATTGACCAGCTTCATCTGGAGTATTTACTTTCTTTTTCTTGCATTTATACATTTAAGATTGGTACATACAGATGTCTTCCATGGGTTCACATCCATTTCTGGAATTGAAATTTATGACTGTTGTGCACACTTTTATGGCCTTTGGATATTTCAGGACATCAGTTGTTAATGGGCAGCCTGGGGATTTGGCAGCAACATAACACAAGAATTTCTCTTTCTATTTGAAATCATGTAGTCATTTCCAAGAGGAAATGTAACTATTCCTATCAACCACTGCCCACTAGTAAACCTAGTTAATGCAAACATGTAGGCTGATTGGATGGAACTGGAGGCATGATTAATTTTTTGCTGTTAATTAATTTTTTACATGTTATCAGTTTTGTCGACCTTTCATAGGCTAAATTACGCATCACTGGGTTTACTGCTAGAAAATAACCTCTTATCACCAAGGTGCAGTGGTGAGACAATTGCTTGTATGAATGACAGGTGGAGAGGTGAGTGTCCACATCTTTAGAAGAAAGTACATGCCATTGAGCAGTGTCTGCTTTGACCTGTAAGTATTTAACTTGTGTACTTACATACTGGCACAAGTTCAGGTTGAATGGAGCTCTGAGCCATTGAGCTGAAGATGTCCCTGTTTATTGCAGGGACAAGGTGGCCTTTAAAAATCTCTTCCAATGCAAACTACTCTGGAGTGACTGCATTGGTGAGCAAAGGAAGGGTAGTCATTTATCTGGACTATGACATGGTCTCCCACAACATCCTTCTCTTAAACTGGAGAAAGATGGGTTTGATGTGTGGACTGTTAGATTGATAAGAAGGGGGTTGGGTGGTCACTATCCAGAGGGTAGTGGTCAATGGGTCAGAGTCCTGATAGACAGTGATAATGTCTCTCAGGGGTTCATACTGAGACCAGTGTTATTTAATGTTATTAATCTTGTTTAATGTTTCCTTCATTAATTACATACATGGAAGAATTGAGTGCAGCCTCAGCAAATTTGCAGATGACATCAAGCTGAGTGGTGCTGTTGACACACCTGATGGATGGGATGCCATCCAGAGGGACCTGGACAAGCTTGTGAAGTGGGTCCATGGGAATTTCATGAGATGCAAGGTTCTATATCTGGGTTGGGGCAACCCTTGGTATCAATCAAGAGGATGAACAGATCAGACCAGGAAAGGAAAAACACGAGNTCCAGAGGGACCTGGACAAGCTTGTGAAGTGGGTCCATGGGAATTTCATGAGATGCAAGGTTCTATATCTGGGTTGGGGCAACCCTTGGTATCAATCAAGAGGATGAACAGATCAGACCAGGAAAGGAAAAACACGAGGAAAGGCTAAGAGAATTGGGTTTGTTCAGCCTGGAAAAAAAAAAAAAAAGGCTTTGCAGCCTTCTAGGAGCTGAAGGAAGCCTACAAGAAAGCTGGCAGAGGGACTTCTTACAAAAGCATGTATTGACGGGACAAGGGACAATGGCTTCAAATTGAAAGCAGGTAAATTTAGACTAGGTGTTAGGAAAAAATTCTTTACTGTGAGGGTGGTGAGGCACTGGAACAAGTTGCTGAGAAATGTTGTCAATCCCCCCAAGTACTTACAGCCAGATTAGAGACAGCTCTGAGAAACCTGGTCAAGTAGAAAGTATCCCTGTCCCTGGAAGGGGGTTTGTAGCTAGGTGATCTTTAAGGTCCCTTCCAACCCAAGCCATCTGTGATTCTATGATTCTATGACATACAGTAGCTGAGAGAGCCTCACTGCAGCCTGGGATACAAGGAAGCATGGATTTTAACATTCTGTCAACAGTAAGACATCACTGTTTCATGTCCCAAGTGATAGTCATGAGGGACATGATCAAAGATGTCTTCTACTTCCTCCTGGAGGACTCAGGACTATTTTCTTGTTTTTAAAAGTTTTTGGTTTTTTTCCTAAAATATATACATAACCCTCAAATGTCAAAGGATCTGATTTTTCTCCTATGTGTATTTGCAGAGATTAATTTATGAATATTTTAGGTCAGAGAATTGTGTTCCCACCCATGGGTATGTGTTGCTTATGTTTAGGATAACTTTGTGATGTATTTTCAGGATAAAGATTTTTGTTTTGCTATATGAGGTTTGGTTTTGTTCTTGCTGCTCTTTCGTTCCAGAAACTGGGACAAAGACTGGAACTGGTCGAGAATTTTTAAAAACATATGACAAATATTGTAAGTGACAATGAGTATAATTTATAGAATGGTGAGCATCAGGACAGCAGGGCAATTAAAATCAGGGTGAGAGCAAGAGGCACTACTGCCACTCCCACCCTCCTGTTCTGCTTCTTATGCAAACTCAATAGATGTAGTTCATTACCACAGGTAGTTTAATCCACATTTATTTGCCTTATTCATCTCTAATTGCTTCCTGTCCCATCTTCTCTGCTTCTGTTCTCATTGAATATGTTTGGTATTTTTCCTCTTCTTCACAGACTTACTCCTACCTTCTCTCCTGTGCTGTCTCACCCACCTTTCTTAAGAGATAAAAGGTTTTTCGAATTAATATATTTTAACAGGCAGGAAAAGAAGTTCAAATGTGTAGATTATAATGACACATTTTTATTCAGTGTCTTATTGTATATTCCTAAGAGCTAAAATATTGTGGAAGGTCTGCATTGCCTATGAATATTCACTGGGGAAATAACCCTATGGGTTCTGCCTATTTGCTTTTCACTTTCATGTTTGTTTTCCTGTTAGTCTACCAAACATATTTACTAGCAAAAATCCCTGAGAAATCCAGCAGGTTTTTGAAGGTTGTTAGGTTCCTCATTGGGGAGCTGATCCTAGGAGTTAGGCTATAAACTACTCTGCCTATAAACAAAAAGTGATAGTCAGAACTAACCACTGTAACTGAAAGGTGAAATTGTAAAGATTCAAGAATAAACTGCTGCTGACTCTTCACAGGTAAAACAAATATCAGCAGAAAATAATAATTCTGTAACTGGTGTAGAATAAATAATTTGTAGAAGCATGTAAGCAACACTTGCCCAGTTTCAGTAAAAGGGATAATTAATCAAAGAAGTTATTTGCTACCAAATTGCTACCTATGCATGACAGATTTGAATTCACTGCTACTCTTTTGGTAAGAAACTCATGAAGACATGGCACTGCTTGAAAGAAGTTGTGTGTGCAATTGTAAGCCTTGGGAAAGCTTTAGAAGGACTTGAGATTTGTCAGAGATTCAAATCTAGTGTTCTTATCACTGATCTCTTGTTCCATCTACCATGTCAGACCAAGGAACTGAGATTAATAATGATGTTACAGTATTTGTCATATGTGACCTATTCTGTGCTTTGCTTCTGTCTCACTACAAAAACAATGGGGAAAACCCAGTTGTAACAATAGTATTCTTTTGAGGACTAAATGGTGCCTAATAATTTTACAGGTATATTAATACTTATGGGATTGTGCACATGTGCACTGTAGCCTATTTAATCACTTGATTACACAGCAGAAACAGTTTGTCCAGTCTAATGCCCTTCTGTGCAGCATGTTGCCTTGGCTGGTTGGAGACCCCCAGGGAGAGTGTCATCTCAGGGGAGGAGGAAGCTCAACAAATACTGGATTTACTTATTGCCACTTTCCGCCTCTGGTATGGGACATGTTAGGGCTGAAATGAGCTGCAGAGATCAGACCTATTCCATTTCAGTTTCTGAGAGAATCTTTTCTGACAGTGTGCTGGACAGCAGGGAGGCACAGTTCTGCATGTAGATTGCAGTCAAGGATATGTTTGCTGTAGGCTGATTTATCCTCTTGGGAAGTAAAAAGTTAACCTGTGGGCAACACCATGCTGTTCTAACTAATTCCAATATCTCAGCTGGCTCATTTAGAGCTGGAACAGATACCAATGCACTACTCTGCAGGCCGCAATATTGATGTACACTGGAGTGAGAAGTCTTGAGGATCATTTTGGCAGAAGCATAATTCACTTTCTAATATTTCTGTGAAGTCAGGCTGCTGGATCTCACAGCAAATGTGAAGGGATGTGTGAGACTGGGAGTAAGGCTGGATACTTCAAATGAGAAAATAGGGTTGCTGTTGTTTGCTCTGGGTCCTGCACAGAACCTGGGTGTAGTGAGGTGGCTGGGAACCTGCTCCCCAGACCTGTGAGCCTCTGCCACATGAAGGAGTGGGAAATAGGGTAGCTGGGTCCGATGGAGCAAAATGGGTGCAGAAGTGCTGCTTTTCTGGGAGCTGATTGCAGTGGACCACATTTGCTCATCTCCACACTATCAAGTGGTGAAGGGGCATAACGTGGCATGCTGCATGGTGGGCATCTCACTGTGGTCTCTCTGGGCTTGGGGGAAAGAATGGCAGTCCCATCAAACTGAAGTGCAAGCAAGTGTTAGTTTCCCTTGCCTCCGGGAATAAATACCTAGCCAAAAGAAGAGAGAAGAATGAACAGAGGAAGGTATGTTAAGGGTTGGGGGAAAACCAAATCGCTGTGATATTTGTGTCACTGCAGTGATTATGACATTGAAGCACAGAAACTAATTTCTTTATTTCTTCACTGTGTGAGACGAGGTTTGTCTTGCAGTTTTATTGTGGATAAATCCACCATGTGGATTTCCTTTCCCAGGCAGTTTTAGAACCACAGTAATCTCACAGCAGACTGGTGGATATTGCTTCCAAAAAGTGTGTTATATTGGACACCTGGGTCAAATCTGTTCTTTTTATTGCTTATGATACCAAAACATAATTAGAACATATCTAGCTTAACACTTGAGAGAGGTCAGTTGATTTCATATGCTGATCTGATATTTAAATCAAAGCTACAATCATTGGAATTACTATCATATTAGCTTTTGAAATTGAAGTGATCACGTTTAATCTCCCTATTATCATTTGCTGCTTATTTCTAGCACGATGATTTCCTTTTTATATTTTATTTATTTGGACTTCTTATGTATTAATTAATTTATACAACATTTGTTCCAGCTATACCTGGAAGCTGTTGCTAGGTACGTTGGCTTCTTTTTTCTGTGAACAATCCAGCCTGGCTTCTGGGAACTGTCAGTAGAAAGTTTATGGCAAAAGCCATCCAGGATGAAGATTCTTTTGTTTTGCAAGGTGGAGCCATTTTAGCTTCATGTTCCCTTGCCTCACAGAGAAGTATCATTTCAGTGAACAGCACCCTAAGGCTGCTTGACAGAGGGGTTATACAGTGCCTGGAATGACACTGTACCCTGACCTCTTTTGTTCGAGCCCAGCCTTGTAAATCCTAACATAGTGAGACCATTGGCTATCTTATCACGGTAGCCAATATGTTCTTGTAATATCCAGGCCAATTCTGCCTAGAGGCGTAGATAAATTCAGCAAGTTGCAAAGAGGTGCAAAGGCAATTTTTCCTTTCCTCCCACATTACACTGGGCAGAATCTCAGAAAACTGGAGATTTTTCAAGTTGCTTGAAAACAGTGAAGTTCTCTGAGGAGCTCATTGAAGCCATGCACTTACAGGTAACTGGAGTTCTTTGCACAGGTAATATCACTAGTATCTAGCTCCCAGGCAATCCTATTGAGTACTTTGAAATCAGAATTGAAAATTTAAAGTTCAGGGGTAGGTGTGCTACCCAATAAAATTCTGTTATGCCTTGCATTTATTCTGGTTTATTAAGCACTCTGAGATACTCAGGGTGATCATATTGCACATCTACTCAAGTTTCCAAATGTTTGTCGCAAGCAATACCAAAGAGATTGCATTGCAGAGATTTGGTCTGAAATCTACTGAAACGTATTTAGTTGGCATGAGCCTGAGTAATACTGTTAAATGGCATTGAAAAACTGCTGTGCATACATTAATTCCAGACAATGTGCACATTATCTTAAAAAACTCCCAGTTCCAGAAAAGAAGATTACAAGAAAGATTATTCGGCACCAAGATGAGCAATGATGCTTTTCCTGCTTTTGCCATGCAATAAAAAGATGGACAAAGGCAACTAACATTGGGAAGACATGTATGTGTCCTGAATTAGTATAGGTCCCAGGTGGATGGTAGCATCTACATAATGAACAGATCCCAGACATTTAGTGGGATGTCTGGGATGTTGTTTTAATGAAGGGATTTGAGTATTTCTGGCTGCCAGGAGATAAGAGATGCCTACAGCTGTTGGAGAAGACAAGTATGAATTCTCTTTTTGAAGGTTAATTTTTTCACCTAGCAGCTGTTGGGTGAAAATGATGCCGTGACTGTTTCAGCCTTTTCTGGTTCATGGAGAGCCTTCATTGTTGAGGCCTTTGAAGAGAGAATGAGAAGCTTAAAGTTCTCCCAAATAGCTCTCCTTACATATGGTTAATGGTTATGGTCTCTGTTAATGCTTGGGGTTTAATTTAGTGTTTAACATCCTTCTAGTCAAGCCTGGTGCAGGAGTGCCCATGACATTCTTCATGGCTGTCCACTCTTTTGTCAGGCAGCTGCTGAGCTCTGCCCTCTGACAGTTCATCACAGGGTTGGCTCTCAGGCTTTCCCACACAGATTCATTTCTTCTCTGGTCTTTCTACTTGCTTTATCTATAAATCATGGCTATTTCTTCTCAAGGTTAGGCTATTTTGGGCTCTGGACCAAATATTGAAAGGTGACTGAGCTCTTGCATTACTGATGGAAAGGAGTTCCTTCACTCCTGCATCCATTTTTGCAGCTATCTGGGAGGAAAGCAAGGGGATTGATCACATTTTTAGGGAGTGTGTGTAGAGATGGGATGCAGTTTTGATTAACCTTCCCTGCACACATAAAGAGCCTTTTTCTTTCAGATTCATATGCCAAGCAGATGGTTTGATATGTGAAGTCAATTGGTTTAGTTACTATAGAAGGGTTGTAATTTATTGAAATTTTGTTTAATTAACTGAAAATATTTTTTGGATTGCAGTTTTTGGACTTAATAATACAGTTGTATGTGACTTGTATCATGGTTCCCTCAGTTGCATTCAACCTAATTCCAGTGCTAAACTTGGGCTCTCTCTTGGTTAAATTTTTGACATTTGCTTGAGAGGAGAGACAATGATAAGTTCTGCCTACCATAACTAAATTTATTTTCCCTTGTGAGTAATGGGGAATAATTATAAAAAGTCTATCCACTCTACATCATGCCATATAGCCCTTCTCTGAATATGATGGTGAGTTATCCAAGTGGTCCCAAGTGAATAATCCAAACACAAGGATCTCAGGTGAAAAATGGCATAATTTCTGGTGCTGCACCAGTACTGTGATGCTAACAGTAGTGTTCACTACTTCATCTAGATTTTATGCTTCTTAGAGATAACTAGATAGAGGTCAAAGAAGGATTTAGTTAGGGTCTAAGTGGCTGTATCCCTATAGATGAGCTTCAAGATGGTTTTAGATTGGACATAATTACCAATTTATTAGAATACATGCTTTGTGTATGTGTTAAAGTGTTAAAAAACTGAGTCATGCTCATGAGCTGATCTTCATATATATGACACTGAGATGTTGTAGGTGAAACATCTTACTCTTTATCACACTGATGCGTACCTATGGCAGAGCAGGGAGTTTAACCAAGTCTTAAGAGCCAAGAGCTGTTGCCCAAACCAAGCACCTTCTGGCCTGCAAAGAGCAGCAACCAACTATTGCTCTACTAAGTTTTTTCATATGCAGCTCCTCTTTTTCTTAGAATTAAAGTGAGTTCCTTTACCAGTTTCTTTCTGTGTCCTATTTCTGCAGCTGGACCTTCTGACATGTTACCTACATATCTCTGAATTATGTACCAGGCATAAAACTGTCAGAGGCTTCTTCAGAAAATTTGGCTGGAGGGCATAAACTCCCTTCCTCTCTCATGATTTTCACTGGTTTTCTGTGGGGATTGTAGAGTAGCTGAAAATAATGTAGTAAAATGCTATATATAAGATAATATAGTAAAACAAGAAAAAGTATGACAGTGAAAGAGTCTTCTTATAGGCAAGCTGAAGACTCTGGAGGCTGTTCTGGGTGCTGCATAGCTACCTTTAATGACTGTGGCTCAGTGGAATGTAAAACCACACACCAGGAAAACAGCACAATAATTTTCAGGTTATTGTGGACAGAGACATCAGTATGTTGATGATGTAATCTAGTGGGAAGCCCAAAAAAATAATAATAAATGGCATCTCATTGATTTTGGTATTTTACTAAGAATATAGCTGTGTTGGAAGCTTGATTTTTTTTTCCCTAGAAATATGAGGTGCCAACCCAGAGATGTCTTCAATATGTTCTGAGAGGGTTGTGAAAAATATCAAGTTCCATTCTTAAAATCAAGCGTGCTGCTTGTGATACAGGGAGGTACAAATATATGCATTCACATAGGGTAAAATCCTTTGAGAAATGCTCTGGGTGCTAGAGCACAAAACTACACACTGTGGGTGGTAGAACTCAAAGATTCAGTGAGCATGGAGGTGTGTTTGCTCAGATTAAGGAAATCAAATATTCCAAATCAATCTCTAGAAATTACTTGAAAATATTAACCTCTCTCACTTATACTTGTCATTCAAAATTTCACAGACCAAAGTGCGTCCTTACTGAAAGGTAATATGCAGTTACAAAGCAGCAAAGACTAGGAATTATAATAAAACCACTGACATTTTGAGAGTTATTACTGGGAAGATACAATAAATACCAGTTTGCAGATGAAAATTGAGGGACAGTGCTATTTACCACACCTGGTAAACTGAAAGAGAGATCCTGAGAGTCTTGGCTTTCAGTCTTGGCTCTGACTGCTACCAGTTTGCCTTCTACTGTAGAAGAATAACATTCTAATTTACACTATTTGCTGTGCAATAATGTAATAGTCAATAAACAGATCTTTCTTGTAGCAGTAGAAGCCAGGAAATGGAAAGGAAATGGTGATCTCTTTTGGTCTCCAATGTTTCCCAGTTCTATTTAAGCAAAAAAGGTTTTATCTGTTCAAGATATGTAGAGCAGTATGTAGGCAGAAGCTGCTTTATGCATGAAATTCTATTTTCATTCTTATATTACCAATTAGCATTGAGTTCCGTGTTAATTACCTAAAAAAATTCCGGAGATGATGGTAGATATAGGAGATCTATGATAATAGGAACATGTTGCCATAGACACAACTGTTCAATATGACACTGGGACGCTGCTGCGTGAAGAAACCCACTGAAGCTGTATTTCACAATGCACTGAAATCATGCAGTTGTGAAAAAATAATTATACTCCTTTCACTGAAATACCATGATGTTGATTCTAAAATATTCAACAAGCTATTGCAGTGCAGAGGGCTGTCAAATGATAGAGAAAGCCAATGCATCAGAAGTACTGAGATGTGTTTAAAAGTTTTTATTCATCCAGGTGGCCAACATTTCTGAGCATTGCACAGCTTCATTATGGGTTTTCACAGCTTCACTTGTAGCTTGGGAATTTCTACATCTCTTAAAACCCCAATCTCATTAATTGGCAGGAAATGCCACTATTTATAGAAAACATAAGGGAAGAAGCGGAGAACAATGCAAAGCAGAAGTATAAAATGACAGTTTTCTGTTACAGGCAGTAACAACTGTGGAGTTGAGAGTGTTTCCAGATTGTTCCAGTCTTGTGCTTTTTTTGTGCATGTGAATTAGAAGATACATCGGCATGTGGTCCAGAAGAACTTGGCTATCATCTGGCCTGACTTCCTGGCCAGAAATTCACTGAAATCAGCAGACAGCAATTGTCTGCCCATTTAGCATACTCTGTGGTTTGGTTTGTTTTTCCAGAGCATCATATCCAGCAGCAGCAGCCATTAATTAGCAGATTTCTGATGAGTATTTAAAGAGATATATTCTTGTTACAAAGGTAAATTTATGAATGCACATACATACACTCTACGTTAACCATTACTATATAGTTCTCATTACCCTATTGCATCACAGGTTTTGTGAAGGACCAGGCATCATCAAAGGTGGGGAGATGAGCTACATTCCTGTGCTGGTTTGGTGGAGGATGGAAAAAAGCCCTTCCTATGGTGTATGTTTATTTTATTGGCTACACTTATTTCTTTCTCTTCAGACTCAGATTTTTAAAAAAAAAAACAATAGCTGTATTACATCTCTCCAGCTCACAAAAGACTAACCCAATTGCATTCTTCTGTTTTGTAGATACCTCTCACAACCTCTCACAACAGATTCTTCTCTCCTCCTTTCTTGGGATTATCTTTTTAAAGTCCAGTTTGACTCCTCTCACTGAGTCAGTAACAACTCTCATTAGCCTTGCTTTGATTCTGATTGACAAGCACAAGCTGAAAGGTCTCTTGCCCACCTGCCCTTCCACTGAAGACCCACACAATATTTCTATAATCTATATCAGGACTCTCTGACTTTCTCAGCAATCCCTCACTCTCTATATACTTTCCATCTTTTTTGCAGTGTTTATAGGAGTAAACTTCATGTTGGAGTTTCCCAAATCAGGACATTTGGATTAAAGTTACCCAATAACTGCAAATGTACATGGAGTTTCTCAGATGACACTATTCTTGTGTTCTGAATGCTCTTTGACAATTGCATGATGCTCTTACAGTGTATTCAATGTTCCAGTCATTGTGACTGAACAAATATTCACAAACACTTCCTAAAGCATATTTCAATATGTGAACTCCAATTTGAGTGTGGTGATGAAAAGGGGACAGAAAAAGATGCTTTCAGACTTTATTACTGTGCTTTTGTAGAACAACTACAGTAGAACTGATAATCTGCGAAAAGAAGAACAGGGAGCATCAACTCTTTATAACTGAGGTTTACAAACAAACTCAGTGTTGTGGCATGTGCATTAAATGTATTTTATTAAAAAACAAAATTGAAATTATTTGAAGTTAATGAGAAGGTTGGTTTTAGTGTTGGCTTTAGTAGATGCAGATTTTCATTCAGCATATATCATACTTTAGTCTGATTTTATTTATTCTTTGGGCCGGAGTCTCATATTTTATAGGACTGTAGATACTTGTGAACCTGTTGAAATTAAAAAGGTTACTTGTATTATGATTGACAGTAGACTCTGGCTTTGTTTTCCTAAGAGATTTGAGGATATTTTTAGTTAATGTATGAAATGGGACATGCTTCTTTGGGTCAAGAGGGCTGCAATTTCTAAAACTGTTTAAATAAAGTATTAACAGAAAACATAAAATGTTCCTCTTGGATAAATATGGCTCTAGTCAATCAGTATTCTGCTGTCATCATGCACATTTCATTCAGTCTTGTCCTCTGTACAAAAAAGATACTGACCCTGTGTACTACACTGAGACTAATTTTGCATATAGAAGTATTAAAAAAATGTTTATAGACAGCCCCATAGTCAGAAAGATTGGTGGAGTTTTTTAGTTTTTATAAATAGTCACAGAGGAAGCAGTGCTAAAGCCAGCTTCCTTGTGAAATATCATCAGATTATAGCAGTAATTTACATTTTACAAGATATTTCACTGAAGATATTATCTGAGTTTATCTGATCTGCACTGCATGTGACTCAAGGGAGTATTGAAGTGAGAAGAGGACATGCTTGGAAGAAATGTGCAAAGCATGGTACTTTAAAAGGAAACTTCTAACTACTTGGAGATAATAGAACTTCTTAAATAATATTGGCAAAAGAGTTCTTTAACTGCTGTGAAATAATAGAAGTACTTAGATACTAGCAATGTTAAAAGTTTCTATTCAGATGTAAATTTGTTGAAAATATTTTGTGTCTCTTAAGGACATTTAAAATTTTTGTCTTTGTGTGCCAAATTCTCCACAACTGTAGTAACTGTAGTAAAAAAGAATCATTTCCAGACAGAAATAACCATGCTTTGACCACAGCATTTGAGGGATTCCCTTGGACCTAGAACAGCAAAAAATGACAATAATTATTCAGTCTGTACATGTGGAGCCTCCCTACACCATCAAAAATAAAAAATCCCACAAAACTTTTTTATCATGATGCCATTAATTACAGCCCCAAAAGAAATGGGATCTAGTTGCTGAGATTTGTCTTCTCAATAGCAGTTTTCAGGAGCACCATGTGAAATTCTCAATTCCCTCTACAGCTTTCTTGTAGGACCCATTTATGTACTGCAAGGCTTCAGTAAGGTCTTCCTAGAACTTTTTCTTCTCCAGGCTGAGCAGCCCCAACTCTCTCAGCCATTCTTCATAGGAGAGGTGCTCCAGCCCTCCAAATATCTTCATGGCCTCCTCTGGACCCACTTCATCAGGTCCTTATCCTTCTAATGCTGGGTCCCAAAGCTGGATGCAGACTCTGGGTGGGGTCTCAGGAGAGCAGTGTAGATGGGGACAAAATCACGTCCCTCAATCTGCTTGCTGGTCATGCTTCTTGTGATGCAGCCCAGGATAGGGTTGGCTTTCTGGGCTGTGAGTGCACATTGTGGCTGACGTTAATTTATTTATCCACCACTGTTCCCAAGTCCTTTTCTGCAGGGCTTCTCTTAACCTATTAATACCTGATACTAGTGATTGCCTGGATTTAGGTGTAACATCTTGCAGTTGGCCTTGTTGAGCTTAATGAGATTTCCATTGGACAATTCCTTGAGCCTGTCAATGTCCCATTTTATGGCATCCCTTCTCTCCTTCCCTCTAGCATATCCATGGTACCACTCAGGTTGGTGTCATGTGCAGATTTTCATTGTCACACTGGTTAGGTCATTAATAAAGATACTGACCTGTGCTGGTCCCAGCATGGGCTCCTGCAGAATACCACTTGGTAATGATCTTGATTTGGACTTTGAGCCATTGACTGCAACTGAACATCCAGCAGATTCCTTATCCATCAAATAGCCCATCCATCAAATCATATCTCTCTAATTTAGAGACAAAGTGTGTGGGACCCTGTCAAAGACCTTGTTGAAGTCAAGATAAATGATATCAGTTTCTCTTCCATTATCCAGCAGCACAGTCACTCCATCACTTCATTGTAGAAGGCCAACAGATAATTTAGTGGTGATTTATGCATTGTGAAGCTGTGTTGGCTGTCTAGAATCACCTTCCTGCCATTCATATGCCTTGACATCGCTCCCAAGAGGATCTCTTCCATTATCTTACCAAACACAGAGGTGAGGCTGACTGGCTGGTAGCTCCTATGGTCCTCCTTTTTATTCTTTTTGAAAATTGGCGTGATATTTTCTTTTTTCCAGTCACTGGGTACTTTCACTGCTGTGACTTTTCAAATATGATGCGGAGTGGCCTATCAACTACACTTGCCAGTTTTCTCAGGACCATGGGATTCATCTCACTGACTCCCATGAACATCTGTACATACAGCTGAAAATAATACAGCTGAAAAGATTTTGACTTGATGGGTAAAGAGGAGCTGAAGTAAGGAATGAAATAATTGGTAAAACAGGAAAAGTCCCAGTCAGTCATGGGAAGGGTTTTTGCTGAGTTTATTTTTGCTGCTAGTATGTTTTTAGTGTATTTACAGTTTGGATAGTATCAGAAGAAAAAGTATCTAGGTTGGCCAGGTGTCTTTATATGTTGGGAGTCACAGATTCCAGAGGACATAAAGATGTAACATTCATCACCAGTTTACTGGTTTTCACAGAGATAGGTCACTCAAAAAGGTTTTTTGCTCCTTCATGTTTATAATACACTTATTTTGAAGATTATTTTCTTTTTTTAAAGAAAAAAAATGATTGCTAGATTTGGCACATTATTAAAGTAATTAGACCTGTTATAACCTATCCTTTACTGAGCCTAATAGTTTGATTTTAACTCATAAGGTTTCTGGAAACATCTTGATTCATCACTTAAAATCAGTAAAACATAGAAAATTACACTAATTGCCTTGTAAATAGTTTCCATTATTAATTATCCTTTGCTTGCAAATGCTATGCAGGCTTGGAATTACTTTTCAAGAACCAGCTAAATTGAAACATATTTTTAAAACAAGGTGTTTATCTCACTGATAAGATTTGCAGTTGAAGTTTGTTAATATATTAAGCTAATAACTGTTATCAATGGAATGAAGAGGAATAGTTAGATCATGGCCAATGAATATCCATCCATGTACTCTATATTATAAATTCAAACACTTTGCTTTTTTAATGAAAATACTGTCTACATTAAAAAAAACCAAAACCAAAAAAAAAACCTACACATGTATTTTCATGAAAACTTTGCTTGTTTCCAGTGCTACAAAATTTTTTATCACATTTCTTAATGTAACAATAGGTTCCCATTAAATAGTTTCCTCAACTAAAATCAAAGTACAAAGAATAAAATTCTAAGTGCTTCGACACACACGGGTCTTTATCAAATACAATTCAAAATCCAGTTGTTGTGTTATACAAGTTTACAGTGAGAGATTTAATTTTAATTATTTTTTTTCTTACAAAAAGACTACAGCAATTTCCTCAGTGAAATTGCTGGAGGTTTATTTTTAAGTACTCTAATAAATGCAGTTGAACTTTGGAAGTTCACTCCTTCTTCATTCATGTTGTTACCATGGAAATGTGGATTTTATGCTTAAATGAATAAGCTTAGTTCATAAATTATAGTTCAAAAATTATAAAAGTAAAATGTTAATTCAAAATTGGGGAGTGATGGCAGTCATGACCAAGATAGGTATCATTTTCCTCAATTTTCATTTTTCCCCAAGTTTTTAAAACAATTGTGGTAAATTATTTTTTGTGCACAAAACAAGCATAGGCTTCTAATCACTTAAAGGCTTCTAATAATTTAAGGTTTTTGTCTTTTGTTGAGTTGGTGGTGTTTAGTCTGGAGAAAAGGAGTCTGAGAAGGGACCTTATCTCTCTCTACAACTAGCTGAAAGGAGGTTGTAGGGTGGTGGGGTCAGTCTCTTCTTCTTGGTAACAAGTGACAGGACAAAAGGAAAAGACCTCAAGCAGTACCCTGGGAGGTTTACCTTGGAGAATAGGGAGAATTTCTTCACTGGAAGGGTTTTCAAGCATTGGAACAGGCTGCCCAGGAAAGTGGTGGAATCACCATCCCACAAAGTGTTCAAAATATATGTGGATGTGGCACTCTAAGAACATGGTTTAGTGGTGGACATGGTGGTGGTGCTATGTTGATAGTTGGACTTGATTATTTTAGAGGTCTTTTTCAACCTTGTCAATTCCATGATTTTTTGATTTCCAGATTAAGAATAAAGGATCAACAGAAATAAAGGTTGCATTCTGTTCATGAGAGACTTGGAAGTTGGACAACCATTTGCCAAGAACAGTCTGTGTGTGGTTAATCTTCCCGCAGCAAGAAAAGCAGCCTAGATAATCTCCTAGGGTTCCAGAATGCCATGGCCTTTAATATGACTGTGAATGGAAATGCCTTTTTGGAGGAGTTATCATGGGAATTCAGGTCAAGGAGAAAGGCAGGTTTTCTCTCATAGTCACAAAATGAAACACATATTGTGGAGACATGTTAGTAATCAGTTTGAGTGAAATCCAGGAAACTCAACTGGGGATCTTCAGAGTCGGAAAAGTCTTTGCAGCCTGGGAGTCTCAGTTGAGGCGTTAAAGGGTTTATGTCATCTCAATCAGTTGTATAGGATGAGATGTAAAATAAACTTGATCCATGGATTACAGGTACAGGATTGGAAAAATGAGGCTTTGAGTAACTCAAGATGAAGCTTAATCCAATTCTTTCTTTCTGAACCTGTGTTCCTTGTTCCTCATTATTTTGTTTTAGGGTCATCAGGAACAATGAGGAAACCTGTCCTGAAAAATTTGCAGTCATAGAAAAGACTCAGAGGATGAGGCCATTCTTCACTAAATTTTTATTTATAATTTAAATTTTATTTATTTATTCTTTGAATTTGCTTATTATAAATGGCTTTATGATTGAAATTATGAAATACTAACTACAAAGTCTGGTTTATGAAATATGTATAAATTTTAATATTGAGAAGGAATTATTTTATAAGTAATTTATAAGTTTTTTGTTATATATCTGATCAAAGCCTTCCTCAATGCAACCACATAAGACAGAAAGCAAAGATCTGGGAATTTTAGAGGAAAAGTATTAAATGTTCAAAAATCAGGCAAATGTATTAAGAAGATTGTGCAGGAAAAAGGGAACAGAAAGTTTTCAGGCAAAACTGTGGCTTAAGTTAATTCAGCCCAGGGCAAGGTCTTTGGTGTTTACTGGTCTGGAAGTGAGGAAGAATTTTTGACACAGCAACTTATGCATCAGAATGCCAGGATATCAGAGAGCTGTTTACAGCACTGGAGATGTTTGTAAATAATCTGTTCAGCCTTTTTCATTCTCTTTGTGAAAACTTTAGGATATTCTGAGTTCAAGGTGCTGATGTAGTTCCTCTGTTTGTTATGTTTTATTAGGCTTTGCTGCAGTGGACAGCCTAAGAAGGACTTCTTTCCAGCTGTGGCTTTGTTACACATTCTTCTTTCTGCAGTTGTTTCCAGATTGCCCTACAGATTCAATCCACTGTTTCTAGTCAATAATTGCCATCCCTACAGCACCCTTCACCTACAGTCCATATCACCAATTCCTTCAATATCCCACCCCTCAACGTGAATATCAGTGTAAGGAACTTCTTGCAGATGTGGAAAATAACATTTTTATATGACAGTTTAAAGTCTTAGAAATGGGAGAAAGAGTAAAATCATTTCAATTTAGAGCTTCTGTGCTGAAATCAGAATTATTTAGCCAATGCAGGACTAGGGTGCTGTACAGATTGTATCACTGGAGTGTGCAAGGACAGAAAGTGATGGAGCATGACTGTAGCCAGAGTGCCAGGACTGCACAAGCAAGTACCTCCTGCGAAAAGAGGGAGAATTACACCCCTGGCTACTCAAAGTCAGTGACGCAAATTGTCAGTGTTGATAGTAATAAGCATTGCATGGCCTACAAATAGCCTTGCAAACCTCCACCATTATGCCCAATTTCCTGCAGACATCCACTCTTCCATCTTTTGGAGGACAGGAGTGTCATTTTTCCCTCTGTCCACTCAGAAAGCAATGCACCCTCTTCTTTAGACCTTTCCCCCTCTAATTTACTCTTTTTTTCATAGCTAATCTTTGCTTTCTTTGTGGTCATCACAGGGTGATTAAAAAAATCTGTCTCATTGCATTTTTTAAGATCAACTTATAGTATTTACCCACAAATGTGCTGCTTAAGTGAAGTGGGGCACACTTAAGTTACATTGCACTGTCATAAAGCAAATCCTGGAGAGTGTTGGTTTCTTTACTGTATTTTTAGTCTATTTTTTTGTTGGTACTCTCTTTTAAAATACCACCCTTTCCATCATGCCTGGAAAAAACAAACAACCCAAACTTGAAAATGCTTAGGTGTCTGAGGATGAAAAATGTTATAATTTCACATTATGGTTCCAGTGTTATGCCAGAGAAGTGGTGGATGCTTCATCCCCGGCACTGTTCATCGCTAGGTGAGATGGGGTTCTGGGCAACCTGGTCTAGTGGGTGGCATCCCTCCCCTGGCAGGGGGCTGAGTCTAGATGATCTTTAAGATCCCTTCCAACTCAAACCATTCTGTGATTCTGTGGTTCTCTCATCTCTGTGCTAATATAGTGCCATGGCACTGTGGTGGTCCTTGAGCACAACCTCAGGACACAACAGCCACAGGGCATTCCCACTACACGTACTACTGCTATTACTGCTACTAGCTCCTGAGCTCTTCTTCTGGGCAGTGATGGATGCTGCAAAGGGCTGTGCCCTCCTCGCTGCTCTGAAGCAGACTGGCCTCAGGCCCTCCTGAGATCAAAGTCCTCCAAGGCAGCATGTTCCATCTGCTCTCTTTGAACCTCTGCAGACAACCAGGGTATCCTTCCAAGCGTTCCCTTCTGCCCCTCTGAAGGCACAGGTGCAAAGAGCAACAATGGAATTTCACAGCTCAACTCAAACCCTCCAGTTTCTGAGAATATTCAGAATTTTCTAAGAATATTCAGGTCACCAGTTGTGTGTCTTTTTAAAGAGCGTCTGTGGTATGCCTAATGTCTCTCTACTGGTTTTATTAATATATATATTTTTTTTAATGGAATAACTTATTTCATCTCTAGGGCTTTTCCCTATTGTCACCTGTTTAAAGAGGCCCTGAGCGCTTCAAATATTCTGGTGTTTTTGGCATGTCTGGATGACTCAGCCAGAGCTATTTCCCCACTCATTTTTAATGACTCTGTATCTTTAACTGTAAATATCACCAACATGTGATGCTTTTGAGTAGCTGTTAAGTCATCATAAAATACTGTATGTCCTTGATGACAATGTTTTCTTTAACAATTAGGCTGCTGTGATAAGAAATGTCTTGGCAGAAGTGAAAAAGCCCTGCAGGGATCTGTTTGTGTAGATTACCTGAAGTAGCCCCTGATAAATGTTTTGGGTTGGTCTGCTAGCAAAGGAAAACTTTGTTGGCTGCTACAGAGGTCTCAATTGTCTGGCAAATTCTCACTTGCCCCACAGTTCTTACAGGAGGCAACTACCATATGCATGAGGGTCTCTCTTTCCCCTTGCAGTTTTATGAGGGTCAGTCTGTAATTTTCTAGGTAATTTTTCCTCTTAGATGCTCAGGAGTCATGGGAGTTTTTTCTGGGTGAAGACTTTGGGACTGCATTACTTCTTGTTTTCTTAAATGAGTCTGAAGTTTTATGTCCAGGAAATCACTCAGAAATTGTATCATTATGCAGCCTTGAATTATTTTAGTGAGATTTTCCTCATGTTGGGTTTGTTTGCCTAAACCCAAAACCATTAACTTTTTTAGGAATGAGAAAAATAAAGTTGTTTCAAAGACTTTGCTGACTGAAACCTTGTGCAATTCCTTTGGCAGAAAGAAAGCTTGAATTTGATTTTCATATGCAGCTACATGCTTGCCTGAACCTTGCCTCACTTCTCAGGACTGTGCATCTTTTCATCTCTGCTTTTTGAATTGCATTTCTCTGTGGATCAGAATTCCCCAAGATCTATGATATTTTTTTTTTTTCAATTACTAAGATACTTAGTTTTAATTTTTAGTCTACTGTACTGCGAAATAAACCATGACTCCTTTAACTTTCTATTCACTTGAAAAATGACAAAAAATGTGTCAATTAATTCTCCCATGCTTTTGCTGAGCACCACATTACTATGTTTTAGCTTATTTGATGAATATTTGGATATTGCTGTAGCCAGAGTCTGAACCACCATAAGTTTAGGATACTCCAGCTTTTTGAACTATGACATCTAGACCCTAGTTTCACTAGTAACAAAAATCTCAGAATTAGATTTAAAATCAGGGTTCATCTCTTTTGTTGTGGAAGTCATTGTTTGTGCCAAAGAAGGCTGTGATTACTAATTACCTAATTTGTATGACAGATGGAGCTGGGGATCAAATTAAGTAGCTGTCTTGGGCTATGTTACAGAGCAATATCTAGCTTTAAACACGACTGCCTTTTTCGTTCCTAAAAAAAGGCACAAACAATGACAAGCTAAAAATAGCTGTTCTCTTGGAGTTGACGACAGTTTCTGAGAGCTTGTCTTTAGGAAGATGTTGGAAAAAACCTTGCTGTCTTTTCCCCTCCCCCTTATTCTTCTTTAAATGCACACCCTTCTGTTTAAGCTTGTTCACCCCATTGCACACAGAAAGATACCCACTGATTTGGTTAGGACTTCAGTGTTTTTGAAGATTTCCAAGGGGGTTTACATAAAACATTTAAAGAAATCTAAAAGTCACTGCAGATATTTCTATTAAGCTGTGCTTATCCTACGCAAATTGCTCTGTGCTGATAGAGAAGGAGGTAGTAAAGCCTCTTTCACTCTTTGCCTCCCACAGTATCTGCTGCAGTGGGGAAAAAAAAAAAAAAAAAAAAAAGCCTCTTTTCTGGTTTTATTCCTGGAGATTACTTCATAATTCAGTACTGATATCAGTGGTTTCCGGTGCTGTAAACAGAGTTGAGTCTTTGACTTTGTGTCCCTGCAGCCCAGTAAACAATCAGTTAATTTGCAGCATCCCAGCGGTTGACAGGAGTGAGAGAAGTGGTTTGATTTTATTTTTGTGCTTGTGAATTAAAGCTTTGCCTTCTGGCTAGGTTCTGAGTTCCCTCGTTCTGGAAGATTTTGGAGCATTTTGAATTCAGAATATGTAGTTACAAATGTGAGGGCACAGACTTCTTCCAGGATTTTTCTGCTTTCATTTTATTTTTTCTTTGTGTTTCTAATCCGAAGCAAGCAAGAGAACAGTTCGAAAGCAATGTCCAGTGCCTGAGCTGGGAGCACAATGCAGTTCAGGATATTTAGAGCCAGTCCGCTGCATTTTTATTAAATGAGAGGGAAGGAGTAGGTGGGACTTTTTATTTAAAAATAGATTAGCACAGGGAACTGAACTTGCATTTGAGGAAACGTTAATAAGCCAGCCAGCCATTGTCCTTAATCAGAGACTGTATTTGTAAGTAGAACATGTTGAATCTGTCATGATTGATGACGTTGTCTTTGTTAAAAGGGATGCTGCATCTTTAACAAGAGCAGACAGAAGCAGTGCAGAATCTACAGTAAATTTGAGACTTGGAAGAGAAACCTTTCTTCATTTTTCTGTGTATAACATTTGTAAAATATTGAATAGAAAACATCAAAGCCAGGGGGAAATATAAGTAACTCACTGCGTATGTTTTAATTCCTCACCTTTCCCCCCTGGCTGAGTTCCCCCTCCTTTTTCCCCCCTGAATTTAAAATGCTGGAAGGAAAAGCAACTGAGGTCCAAGTTTCAGATGCTGAATTCTCTGCTAATTGAAATTACTGGGCATATTTCTATATATAGTTGCTGAAGAGATATGTAGCTTTCACTGAGTGCCTTCAAGACATGTCTTTTTGTAGTCAGAAAAACAGAGATCAATGCATTTTCAAACTGACAGAGGGAACGGATGCTCCTTAGTAGCACATGCTCGGGATCGTGTGTGTACCATTTGTGCAGAGCAGAGACGCTGAATACTGGTCCATATGCTCCTTGTTTACTGCAATGTTTTTTGCATGTTACTGTGCACTCCGGACTAATGTGAAGGTAAGAGGGGACGAGACAACAATTTGGCAGGCATGTTCATGTAAAACCAGCTGCAGAAAATGTCTACCTTGTGTTGCTGAGTACTTTGGAATTGCTGG
Organism: Urocynchramus pylzowi; assembly: GCA_013397555.1. NCBI lineage: Eukaryota > Metazoa > Chordata > Aves > Passeriformes > Fringillidae > Urocynchramus > Urocynchramus pylzowi. Next base: position 884,706 of record VZRH01004459.1, on the reverse strand, counting down.
CTGAACAGGCATATTATTACAGGTGGTTGTGGAGGCTTTGTTTTATCGTTGTCTGTGTGGCTAAAGCATAGAAGCTTGTTTGAATTTTGCAGTTTAGCGACCTTCAGTTTTTAACTGCTTGCAGCTCAGGTTCTGGGCTTTTATGGTCTGATAAACATGTTTTGCTACTGTCCAGGTAGGCCAGAGACAAGATGCCAAAGGCTGTTTGTGCAAGGCTACATGGCTTTATACAGGATAAGAATTCCTATAGTCGGGTCCCCGGTGCATCCTCCCAGGGATGCTGCTTGCATGCTTTCTTGTTGATTACTTGTCTGAAAGCCGGGAGTGTTGCTGCTGCTATCCGGGCTGGTTTTTGTGCTGATTTGTTTCTAACTTGAACCAAAATGCATAAAAACAAATTATAAGCAATGTCCTTAGAAATAAAGAAAGGATTATTGCTGCAAAATGCTACAAGAAAGTGCCAGTTGGCTGCACCGGTCTCACAGTAACTATTAAGCAGGATTTGTCACTAATGTCAACATTTGCTTGCTCTGTTAATTAGAGTCAGAACTTCAATATAAGTTGCTGGATATATTACCTTCTCTGCAAGTAGGACAATATTAGCAGACAGGTTCACTGGCATTGAATCGAGCTCTCAGCCAAGCTGTGGGCCAGCTGTGGGAATCCAGTTGCATAATTTAAATGAATTATAGTCCTTAGTCAACATATTGGGGAGGCACTTCTGGCATTCTGGCTTTTTCAAGTTTGAATGAGTGTATCTGTCTGTGAAGGAAAGCACTGGCAAATGACAGATAATAGTTAGAACAGTTTTACCTGCAGAAGTAATTGCAAAGGATTTTTTTTTTTTGCTTTCAAACTGCTTTAAGCATGCCTCTGAATTAAAGTGAGTTTTCTGTAGTTGCACTTGGTTTGGTAATAATGAACTTAATATTTATTTGTTAAGTCAAAATATTTGTTGTCATTTGATTAAAAAAGTATTTTGCATTAAAAGTTCACATTCTAAGAGCCTGCTCCTATGTTTTTGCTCAAAGTCTGTACTGTTGTTTGCTGTAATAAATTGCTAAGCTTTCACATTTTATTACTTTCTAATTAACTTTTGCAATTATGATCCACTTCTAAGAAGGAATTCTTTAAATCTGTGGATAACAAGCCAAAAAATCCAAGTTAAAACCTTTAATGCCATTCTGTCTTCCTAAATACATACATTATACTCTCCTAATGTTTCCCTATAATGTTTTTGGCAGGTTAGTAAATTTCATCTGTTTTATATTTCCTGTGATCTATGTAGTAAATTGTCCATATAGAAATGTTTTGAGACCAGCCATTCTTTGTTGCTTATTTTTTCCCTTAGCCTGCAGTGCTGTACTGAAGATCTTCTGTAAAAGTGGGGTTGTTGTTGAGATACGATTTCTCAGTTTAAATAAGAATAGGTACAGGAGAAATTTCAATGACTGTTTTTACTGTAATTTCCATGAGATATCTTATCAATAAGTACCTCAGCAACTGTTAGAAGTCTCATGGGTTTAACTTTTGAAATGCCTTTGTTTCCATTCATAGACAGAAGAAAAAAGTGAGAGATTTGTACCAGTACAAGTCTGGCAAATGTTTGGACAAGATAGTTTTAATTTATTGGAACTTCTTCAACTGTTGAGTATTTCTGGAACAATTATTTATTATACAGTATCTGCTATTTACATTATATTATTCTGAGGATGTCACTTCCAGATGTTTTACTTACAGTAAACTCATCCACTTTCAATGTATACTTTGATCATCTACCTTCCAAGCTCTACGTTAGGATACAATACTGTAATAAAGCAGCACAAATTTGCCAATCCCCCCAGGAACTGCTCAAGTACGGCAGCACCACTTGTGCCTTCAGTTATTCCTGTTTTCTTTTTCTGACATTGAAGTTTGCTTAATAAATAGAAGTTCATTGAAAGGAGCTCCCTATGCCTGGTCTTTGTACAATATGTTACGTAGTGTTTATGAAGAACTTTGTTGATTTTAACTTGCTTGGCACTAACAGAACCCACAGCTCTATGGGTGGCCAAAATAAATTAGAAACATTATAAAACATCTGTTTTGCGTTTTGCATTTTCCCCCTTTATGGGTGGAAAAATCCTAGTGGTGCTCAAATATTTTAGTCTTTAAGTCATAAGATAGAATAAAACTATAAGTACAGGCTGCAACAGGAAATAGATTTGCTTGGCCTGGAAAATGAAAAAGGAAAGCAATTGGGTCTGTTTCTGATGGCAGCTGTACGTTATGCCTTTAGAGAAAGCAGATTTTTCAAGTTCAAGGTAGGACCCTCACTTCTTGATTGCCAGTCTGTATGAGACTGCCCATGTGAACTTGGTTTGCATGTGCAGGCCTATTCAAAGAAAGAGAGGTCTACTCCATGCATTCTTAATCAAAGCCTATTTTTACAGCTGACCAAAGAAAAGTACTGACTTTGAACATGTACCTGCCTATGTGGATGCTTATTTCTTCCTACCTGAGCACTGGGTAAAATAGGCAAAAAGATGTCTGAGAAGTTATGAGCAAGATATCTTTGTCTATCAGAGTTTCTCTGGACCTACATATTGAATTATTAAAAAAAAAAAAAAAAAGAGGAAAAATAACTATTGCTTACTGTTGTCTGTTTACCACATACAGTGTTATTAGAATTCTACTTTTGGACCAATCTCTTCCTTGCTCTCATGTATGCACAATTTTGTACCTCAGTGGAAGAAACCAAAAATGAGCAGAGAAGTCAGGGAATTAAAGTCTAGAAGTGGTTCCTCCCAAATCAGAAGTGTTCTTGTGGAAATGTGCGGTGTGCCTGAAAAAGTGAACTCTTGCTATATGCAGTAGTTAAATATATTGTTGTATTTTCAGCATGAGTAAATCTTAGGCTAACTATGGCAGGGGGCTGCCTGGTGTCAAGTGTTTGTTGTTTTAATTGTGTCCACTGTGTATTGAAAATACTTTATTCATATGCAAGAGACTTTTAGAGGTTGCCATTAAAACCTTTCTGTTCTTGGTTCAGGCAAGTATTTTAAATTCCCTTAGTATTAGCAATATTTCTTGTAAAACTATGGCTAACACTGCAAATATTTAGGCTCCATAGTCTTACCTAAGCTTTAAAAACTTTTATGGATTGTGTCTGACTTTTCTTTAAAGTTTGTAGGAGTTTTGCCTTCTCCTGGCCTTGATGAACTCTCTGTGTAGTTCTGACAGATATTTTTCTGTGAATCTGGGCTGCTATTTCTGGCTGACAGTTTGAGGGTCTTACTGGAGGCACAGCTGGTGCTTCTGGGAATTTGGGTAACAGACCTGAAGTCTTCCATTTGTACTTTAGCACAAAACTAGATGTGAGTGTTGGACTCTCTCACCTTGAAACATCTCCTCAGCAGCAGTCAGCACTGGCTCTGGGGTCGTCAGAGCTTCATGTAAAGAATGTTGTGAATTCAGATCCAGACTCTTTGAAGTGCCAAAGGCTTCCCAGGAGGTTCAGAGTTACTTCAGCAGGAGTTTAAGGCTGTCTTCATGTTAATGGGTACACTTGGCACCTCACAGAACTGAGCTCCTGCCTGAACACTGGGTTAACTAAGAGCTCTTTCTGGTTGTGGCTGCTAACTGTGGGCTACCTATGTAATCTAAAACTATGAAGCTAAAAGATTTTGCCTGTGTCAGTCATCGTGATGTGATTTACGACTGAAATGTTGACCTATGCATTGTCACTTCATGAGGATCTCAGATGATGGAGAGGACCTTTTGGGGTAGAAATGGAGCATGGGCCCATGGAGGGTGTTGGGAGCTGGAATTCTTTAATCACTTTACTTTTCCGTGTTCATCCACTTTTTCCACATGCAAAAATAGAAATAATTATATTAACTTAGAAGCTTCCAATTCCAACCTAAATTAAGGATTAACAGTAAAGGCAGAGGAATCATAATAAGTAGCAAAATGTTTCACTGGCCAAAGCTATAAAATGTCACAAATGACAACTGAACTTCTGATTTCTGTCTACATTTTTACACACAGCTGTAATTCCTCCTCTCTGCCCATCTGTATTAATGATATAATAACATAATTAAGTTGTATATATCCCATATTCTGCCGCCTGTACCAAGAGTTGTTTTGTTCTTCCAAAGGAAAAGAGCTTATGGATCTTTCAGACTTGGGCCCCTATTGCCAAAATATGTCCTGTTGTGCTCTTATGGTATTCTTTGCAAAGGGTGGATGAAGTGAAAAAGGACTTCAAGCTCTCGCAGACTTCCAAACATGATCCTTGGTTTCTTTTGCATATTTTCCTCCTTTAAATGTTCAATCATGCACCATCATCTAGCACTTCTCGATGAAGTGAGGAACAGTTCAAAAGCCACAGGAATGGCTTTGATGTAGCATTTTAAAAGGAGTAAACAGGAAAGATTGGTTTCTCACTTTTCCTAATGTAATTAAGAATTGACTCATGAGCAACTTTTATTTGAGTTTACTCCTTTTTGTAGTTCTGATTATGTCTGACAGTCTGACTTACTTTACTCATAGCTGCAGAGACGTAACTACAAGTGGCAGGTCAAAGCACAATTCCTCTGCTACCTTAGGACACCAAGGCAAAGTGTGGGTTAGTACTAGAAAGCAAACAAAGCTGGTGTGGCATTTCCACCCTGAGAGGTTAGATGATAAGGAAAAGGGTAATACTATATATGTTGTGAATATCTAGTTGCATTTCTGTAATATATCTTTTCATCTGCTTATAAAATATTTGCCTAGACTGTAAAATAAACAAGACCTTGAACTTTCTTAGGGATTTGTGCAACACCTGTGAGATCTAGCCTCAAGAGCTACAGCCAGCTGAGCTGTTTGTATTGTTGTCATCCTTTTGCTAGATATGGATGGAATTTTAGGGAAGTCATAACTCATTGCAAAAAAAAAAAAGATTTAGTGATTTCTTGGACCAGCTTCTACAAAGGTCTCTCAAAACTGATATTAACAACACAGCATTTCTTTCTTTTGGTTGCTTGCAGTACTACCTGTGCTTCTGATTCATAGAAAGGTTAAGTTCTCATTTATGGCCCAGTTTTTGCAGTCACACCAGTGACATTAATAGGAATTCATCAGGAAATCTGAATCCAGTTTCATACTGTTCGAACAATAGTTCTGCCTTGAGTAGAACACAGTAGAAGTACATTGTTTAAATCTTGAACATTGATTTTTCCACTTTTAAAATCAAACATGGGAAGATTTATAAGCATTTGTAATACCTAAGTATATACTTTACCACTTCTCTCAGCTTCAAGTGCTGATTACATGACCATAACAAGTTATGAATGAAAGAGGTAATTAGACTAGATTAATAACACAGCAGCAGCAGCTCTGGTTTTCTAGATATGATAAGACTGGGACTATATTTAACCCATAGACTAAAATAATATTCCCTTAAAGGCCATTAAAAATGTGTGAATAGGTGCAGAGATGCTAAAATGACAAGCACAGTGTAAGGAATTAAATCCACTACTAAGAATTCTTTATGAACTCAAAGCAAATATGAATATTTTGCTATGGGGATAAGGGGCACTCATCTAAAGTTAGAAGAGTTAGTCTCAAAAATAGTGGTTGGAATAGCTGTAGAAGAAGCTAGGCCCTGATTTCTTCATTCAGAAATTTCTGGATAGATAATAATACCGAGAAAAATATTTCAGTTCTATTTTGTGTCTCTCATTTTAATGTGGACTCATTAGAGATTATCTAATGAGCTGTTCCTATCAGAGATACGTAATTGGCCTTTTTGTTAGAGGAGAATTAGAAAAGATCTAGGATTGCAAAAGCATTTAAATTTATTGGGTTTTAAATATGTGCAAGGAACTAGAATATAATATCATGTCTATATGTGACAATTTTATGTTTACATAAAAATGATGAAGAGTTAAATCCTCCACTATTAAATCATGGCTGATAGGCTTGCCCTATGAGCTTAAGATGTCAGTGTTTGTGTGATTTTTATGAGATTGCATAGAAATTAGAACAGCAATCCTGAATGCAGTGCTGCCTACAAAATGCAGTGATGTCAGGCAAAAGCAAGGGCTGTTTTATTTTTTTGGGAAACTCTGTGCCTCCTGTTATGTGGATGGGAAGAAGTGCAGGAGACCCTTAATCAGTGATGGATGAAGTTGACAAAAACTTTTTACAGTTAAAGGCTGCCCAGAGATCTCTCCTGGTTTTCTTCTACCTACATTCACTTCCAACTTCATCTGTTTTCCCTGTCCCATTTGTTGGTGCTAAGTTGGAATAAAGATAGTGTGTGGTTGAGTGGCAGGTTCTGTTCTCCAGGGTGGCCTTCACAGGTGTGTCCTCTCTTAATGCTTCTGCTACTGGCTGTATATGTACATTTTGGGCATGCTGAGATGTTTTGGTCCCATGTTTTTGGTATGGAATGTATGCATGAAATGCTTGTATCCGTTCTCAGAAGGGGAAGCCTCCATTCCTTTCCTTCTCTCATATCTGTACAGACAGTTGGAGACAAGGAAAGTGTCTTTTGCAAGTGAAGATGTAAAAGAAAATTTCAAAAGGAGAACTGATTTTTTTTTTTTTCTCTTATGGACTCACACAAAAGGAATTAACTCTGGAACACATTCAGTGCAGGCAGTCTGCATTCCACCTGTGTTCACATGTCAAAATAATGTGATTGCTACACATTAATGGCTAATAAAAAAGTTACAGAATGAAAAAACCTTGTTATTAAAGGCATGGCCATCACTGGTTTCTCAGATAAGGAGGAAGTGTCTGATTTTTCCCTTTGCTACTCCAGACAGATTGAAGTGTTTGAAATAGTATAAATTCTCCTGGTAACTGAGTAGCTTCCAGACATTTTCTGGAAAAACAAGTAAACCAAAATCTGAATCCCATAAAGCAAAATTTTTCTTTTAGTCTCATGCTCACCAAAGAAACAAATTTCTCAAATTTCAAACAGGAATCTCTGCAGAGAAGTAGTTAGAAAGACTTTCCTGCATTTGATAGCACAGTGGTTCATGAAAACCTTTGAAAAGGAAGATTAACTGGAGAAGTAAAATTCAGAAAAGCATTTTTATCTGAGTTGCAGTACAGATGAAGAGAAATATTGTGGATACATCACAGATATTTGCAGATGTTTTGGATAGGGTTTTCAAAACTTCAGTTTTCATTTGCAAACAAAATCAAGTGGCTGAGTTTTCAAGTTGGGCAGAACAATCACAGTTACTCTAGTTTGTCAGAGCAGACTGTGTAGTTAACATGAGCTGTTGGAGGAAGGATCCATCTCTTGACTCCTGCTCTACCTTTTAGAAAAACATTCTGTTTCTGCTGAATAATTTCTGATGATCAGAACCTCTCACACATTTACAAATGTATTATTCCAGGGGTTAATTAGTCTTTTGGAGACATGTGCCGTATTTCTAATCCGAATTAATCTAGACTCAGCTTCCAGCTTTGAGTGCCTTTCAGTTTTTTGCCTCTTAATCGTCTGGACTGAGGAGCCCACTGCAAAGGGTTGTGCCCCTGTCAGTAGCTCTGGGCTACAGTAAAGACATCATCTAATCACCTCTTTGATTAAGTAAATACACTGAGCTCCTGGCATCTCTTACTGCAAGGCATGATTGTCAGAGTTCTCATCTGTCGCATGACCAGTCTTTGAGCTCTCCCTGGTTTCACAGCAGGAGGGCTGAGCTGTGCCTGCCACAGCTGCATGGAGCCTCAGAGCAGTTGCAGCCCTGTGCAGGAGTAATGAATGTCCTGGCTTCCTCAGGAGTGACTGTGTGCATCTCCAGGGTTATGCTGGCTCCTTTGGCCACGTGGCTGCACTGGGAGTTCATGTCCTGCCCCACAGCCAGCAGGATTGCCATCTGCTTCACACTAGACCTCTCTGGAAAGTGCCCGTAAGGAAGAGTTGCTTTATTCCCAGTGTTAGGGCTTTATTGCTGTCTTTGTTAAAAATTACATTGACCTGTATCAGTGACCTGTCTTCAGTACCATTTACCACAATACCTCTGTTCTGTCATTGCTGAAACTGGACAGTAGTAAGTGACTGAATTTTCTCCCAGACTGGTCAGCATTTGAAAAACACAGGGCCAGGATCAGGCCCTGAGGATCCCACCAAACAGGTGATCAACTCCCATTTCTAGCTGCATGCTAATAAATCCTGTCAAATAGATACTTTTTAATTCATTTATTGTGTGCCACTTTTTTTTTTTAATCAATAAAATCCCATGAAGTGCTGGGTTAAATGGTTTACAGAAGTCTAAGCATATTATACCAATACTTTTACCAGTGCCAGTCAAATTCATAACCCCATCTGAAAAAAGATATGATGATATTTACCTTGACAGTGTCTGTTTTCCATTGATTTAGCATTATGTGTATTTCTGTTCTTCAGAAATTAGTATCTGTTTTACCAGCAGCTCCATGCTAAGTGCTTGGCTAATTAGCCATTAATAGCACAGTAGAAATTCCTAGGAATTAATCTCTTTAAACCTAGTCCTTGTGCAAATTCCTATTTAGAAATCTATCTCTAGTTAAGCACTAAGAAAAAGTAAGGAAGTCTTGAAGGTTTGAACTTCTCACAAAACAGGGACCTCTCAGTTTTAATGGAAAGTGAATACATTGTGAATGAAACAAAGCTGGTATGGAAGAGATGGTTTCTTGTATTGCACCATCTCCAGTGGCTGAAAAGCAGCAAATGTGCTTCTGGGTACTCAATGTCCTTTGGTCTCCCTTGTATTCTTAGATTATTATGATATCTGCTAGAAACTGACTGACTGGACATTACATGAAATGTGATTTTATTAGAAAGTAAATCATACTGCATAATTCTAGAAAAGGGAAATGTTGAAACTTTGAAAGATGATTTCATTTTTACTGGATAATCTGTGAAGTCAAGAACCTGAATTCTTGCTGAGAAGCTGTTGGGAGTGCTGATTAGCTCTTTCATACACTTTGTGCCATGTGCTCTGGAGATGTTATTAATTTCTTATGAAAACCTGCTTTTGTAGTGAATCACATTATACATTCATATATCTCTTGTAGTGCTTGGGCTATTAAAAACAATGACACAAAGGCCACAAGCTTGTTTCTTGCCACGTGTGTAACCAAAAGATGAATATAAAGCATTTTGCCTCTAAAGCAAGAAATCTATCTGAAGAGCTCAGGTGGCATCCAGCTCACTTAACTTCAGACATAACCGATGTAAACATCTATATCTAGTGATTTCAGGCTCCCTTTAGTGTCAGTAGAGAGGAATTGTCTCTTCTAAGGCATGATTCATATGACCTAGTTTAAATATCTACATGGGGATGAGATTAATTGCGTCCTGAAAGTGCCAGTTTTTCTCCATTTGCCAGAAAAAGCTTAGGTGACTAGCTGAGATGTAGGTCTCTGTCTTACAGACATTTCCATCTGGTAAAATTAATCCTGTCCTTCCAAGCAGGAGAGATGGGATTTTTAATGCTGGTCAGGCATCTTTTTCTCTCCTTTTCTTTTGCATGTAACAGAAGGAATACATAAAAATGTGGGGAGGAGGAACAAGCTGTTGTGAAGGGTCAGCCAAGATGCCCTGGAGACCAGGCAAGAGCAAGAGCTTGTGGGACTGTGAGATCATCCAATTTGTTTTCCATTGTTTTTGTCTTGGTTCCTGCTTCTAAATTACTTAATTAATATACAAAAAATAAGCAGTAAGCAATTGTATGGAGCTGTTTGCAGCATGTTTCTTTCTTGCCCAGCTGGTAGATCAGCCCATTACTTAAATGGTGTTCAATTGTATTTTATTTTAATTGCTTTAAAATTATGATACAGCAAATTAAGGGCTGCATACTTAGGTCTGGTTCTTTCCTGAGCTCTGTGCAGCTTTCACAGTGTAGGCAGGTGCTGCAAGGACATTAAAAAAAAGAGAGAGAGAAAGAGAGAGAGAAAGAGAGAGAAAGAACTCATATTAAGTTTTTTAGATTGAGGCACAGGGTCTTCATTTGAGCTTGGTCACTATCAGACAGTAAATCTAGATAAATGAGAACAAGAAGGAATGGTTTTAAATTAAAACAGGAGAGATTTAGATCAGATGTTAGGAAGAAATTCCTTACTCAGAGGGTAGTGAGGCACTGGCAGAGGTTGTTCAGAGAAGCTGTGGATGCCCCATTCTGGGAAGTGTTCAAGAAGTTTGGACAGGGCTTTGAGCAGTCTGGTCTAGTGGAAGGTGTCCCTGCACATGGCAGGGGATTTGGAAACAGATGCTCTTTAAGGGAGTCTTCTAATCCAAGCTATTCTATGATCATGAGAAACCAGTTCAGCTCACCTGAGATTAGACACATACAGTTGTCCAGCTGAGCAGTTGACTGAATCATAAACCTCACAAAGGACCCAGAAGTGTGGGATCATCTCAGGGGTACACTTGGAAGAAGAAGTCTGAACGTAAGCCTAGAGGTGTAGGTGTGGCTCTGAAAAACCTGAACTGCTGGCAGGGATTCACCAAAAAATGTCAATATTAGTAACAAAGTCCCTAATTCATCTTAGGGGGATATTTATTGAGCAACAATTAACAAATATACAGTACATCCACAATAATTTTGCTAAATCTCTATAATACATGGTAAATTAGCAAGGAATTTAAGTGTCAGAGACTGTTTAAGGTAATTTAAAACAAGTTTTTAAAAGTTAGAAGCTGGTTACTAGGAAGTCTGTGAAGATCTAATCACTCTTAGCTGTCTGACCAAAAGAGGTGACTTGATCCTGAGAATATCCCAGGTAGATGTAAATGTTGATCTGATTTCCTAAAGAGGTCAAATTCCACAAAAGTTTGAATGGTTAAGTGAATGTTCATGTCATTATTTTTCACACTAAAAATGTAATACTTCTCAACCTAAAGATGAGCTTGGATTTAATTGTAACCTGTAGCTTTTTGCTATGTAATTGATTTTGACAGAATTAAGATACGGGAGAATGTTTGCTGTCTTCTGTTTTTAGGAGAAGTTAGAGATTTAATACAGAAAAATGTTTTAAAGATTTCTTGACAGGCTAATAAATCATGAATGTATGGATTGTCTACCATCAGGATATAGGTTCACACAGGATGGTGAAAAAAAGATTCAAAAAAAAGCTTTTTTTTTTCTTGATCTATAGTTGTTGGAATACATCAGCTCTAATGGAAAAGAAAAGAAAAGAAAAAAAAAAAGAAAAAAAAAAGAGAAAAGAAAAACCTTCTCCAAAGATCAGTCAGGAAGAGAAGTTGTGGGGCTGTCCCTAGGTGATCATTCACTTCTGTGTGTCTTCTCCAATGTGTACGGTGTTCCTGAATACCTTTTCCAAAGTAATCTCATAGTGTCTTCAGGATCTTCTCAGTCTCCTCCATTGGTTTTTCTTGCTGCTTTGCCAACAGAGCTGGCAGGAGCACTTGTCAATCACAGCTGATAAGCTTGGCACATACATCTTGCAGGGAAACAATCAGTGGCTTTCTAAAAGATGAGTTTTTATTGTTATCACCTGCTAAACTCAGTGGAATCCCTACCACAGGATTTAGGTACTAACCAAAATTTAGGGACTAAGGAGGGGGACTAAGGGTGAGTGAAAGCAAGAGCAATTCAAGTGGTGGAAAACAAGGGCTTGAGGTACTGCCACAGCAACTGGGTAGGGGAGATGTGTCAATGGGAGCAGCTTGCTCCCAACAAGATTGCACATGAAGGACTTCAAAAGGAAAGCCCTGAATATTACACAGATTAAGGCAATGTACAACCAATAAAGAATCTGTGGGAGGAGAAGAAAAGAGAAAGTAATGTTTTTTCCAATGAATGACTACACAGACTGTTTAACCTTCAGTGGACCTTTGTCATTGATCTTGCAACTGACTGAACAGAATACCCCCCCAACCCCTGCCATTACCCCCAAATACCCAGAAAAAGTATCTCTTCTCTCTCCTTACTAACTGTCAACAGCAATGAATAACTTCTGGGTTTTCCTAGTTTATTCTGGTCTTACTCATTTCAGTTTTATTATGCCTAAATTGCATCTGCCATGGTTCTGTCTCTTCACACACTTAGAATCTCTCCACTGCTGACATTTGATACTAGTTTCTGGCTTTGCATCAAACTTGTCTATGTGTCACTACTTTTCAATATGGTTCTTGTGTCTCTGCAGTGATATTTTCTCATTGAAATGCTGTCTGTTTCTCTTGCAGTGCGCATCTTTTAGTGGATACCTTGGGACACAACTCAAAAAAAAAATTGCTAGCCTTACTGTTTCAAATCTTCCAGATATTTTTCCAATTTTTGCTTCCTTCTTTTCCTTTCTGTGCCTCTCAGAAGTTCACTACTATACCCTCTGAGAATTTGCCTTTGCATAGTGAGTTAAAGGCAATGCAATATGAGAACAATGCTATGTCAATGATACATAAGCACATTTTATTTAGAAGTAAAGGATAGCAGAAAGGCACAGAAAATTATAGGCCCAGATTTTGGTCCTACACAAATTGCTGTATGATTTTCTACCACTGTAGTAATGTCCTCACTGTGTCTGTCTCCATCCTTCCCTTCCAGTCTGGCTTAGGGACCACTGTTCTCCTTGCTCATCATTCCAGGGAGTTGTGTCACTGTCTTCTCTTTCCCTTTGCTTGTTGCAACTCAGTCCCAGCCTAAGTGTCTTTTGCTGAAATACCTCATCGTCTGGAAATCACTGTCCTGTGTTTTTCATAGAATCTTCCCTATGTTCAGCAATTTCTCCCCTCAAATAGCTAATCTACTTTTCTGTTCAACTCCTCTTGTTCACCAGGAAAGATTTCATTTTGCCCTGTTTAATTCCTTCTTCCACAGAGGAAAAAAAAAATACTTTGTTCTCCTCCTTTCTTTATGAGATTATACCAATTCCTGTTTAGATTAAAAACAAATAAAAAGAAGTATTTTCCTCCCTTCTGTAATTACTTATCTGGTCTAAAATGTTATCAGCCTAGAGCAACAACAAACCTATTGCACCTCTCTCAAAATTATCAGCTTTTTGTTTATGTGAAGGTCACTAGTGAGTAGAGGCAAAAAGGCTTTCAGGATGAGAGATTTTAAAGATTGAGGCTGTTTCCTTTAGGAAATGCATGATTTAAGAGGCCATGGCATTAAACAATGTGAAGAAGATACATTTTCTGCCTGTCTCAAGATTTTCTGCACATTCCACCAAAGGGGCATTTAGGGAAGGTGAAAGGCACTCTCCTAAGTGACAAAAGAATATATTACTGAAAGCATCACTGGAATCTGATTTCAAAACACCATGGATGCTGAGAGTTTGGAAGGACTATAAAAGGAGAAAAAAAAACCTGAAAAGTGACAAATATAAAGTTTCAAAAGTAGAAATTAGATAAGTTATTCTATTGTTACAATTTCACTCTGCTTTTTACTTTTCTCTGCCAGATATAAGTCAATGAGTGAGATGATTCATGGTAGTTTTGTATCTAATGTGTTAATAATAATTAGGAAGAAAACAAAAAAAAAAACCTTGCAAACACAGTGCTGAAATTTTTTCCCTCAATAAAGGCCTTATGAATTGAAGGTTTGGACTCAAGGAGCAGAGTCTCTCTCATCTTCATTTCTCTGAGGGAATTTGTAATCCCTGATATATTTGGCTGAAGTTTATCTTTCTGTTTCTCCTGTTCAAATATTTGACAGAGAACTTCTAAGATTTACCCACCTACCATAACCAGAACTCATTGAAAGCACATTCCCAACCATTAGATTGGATATTAAGAAAAATTTCTTCACTGAAAGCATGGTCAGGCATTGCAACAGCCTGCCCAGGGAAGTGGTGGAAATGTTCAAGAAACATGTGGGCATGGTGCTTAGAGACATGATTTATTGGTGGACCTGGCTGTGCTGGGATAATGCTTGGATTTGATGATACTTGACATCTCTTCCAACCTTAATGATTCTATGATTCCAAGAAAATATACTAACAGTAGGAGTACCAAAAAAAGTGAATTATATGTAAGTGGTGGTGTAAATTACTTCAGAGTACAGGCAGGCCGAAAGTGCACTGAATATTCATTGGATGCCTTTGAAGAACTAACTGCAAGTGCATTAAAATAAAGACATCCAAAGAAAGGCATGATTCTACCTGCAAAAGCAGAATTTGCCTTAGGAAAAAACATTTCTTCTTGTGATGATTGTTGAAACAGTTACAATCTGAGTGATGTTGAGAAATCATTTTATATTTCCTTGTTGCTGACAGTCAGATTTGGCTCAGGCTATTGTGCAATACTTGTTCCCTTAGATGTTTTCAAGTGGTGTTAAATTGTGAGATAGCAGCAAGTATGGTCAGAAGGCAGTGCATTGCACATGGCTTCAGTACACATTTTCAGGCTTGGTCTTCTACTGTGAATTATTCTGGAAACTTAAATGTAAGGAAGACAGGGAGACATTACTCTCCTTCTCTCCATATGGAACCTTTTCTTGCTGAGGTTTCAGGGAACCATGCCTCTCTTACACTCTCTATGAGGACAATAATAAACTAAGTTCAGAATTAACAGCTCAGTTTCAGTTACTTGAGTAAAATTTTTTCCTGCATTCTCCAAGGCTGGGGGACAGAGGTTTGGTTACTTTGTCCAGTACTGGTTTGACCACCGATTACAGTGGTCACACAGCATTTTAGAATACAGTAAGATAAATAAATTATATGGAAGACATAAAAAGTCAACATAAAAAACTTAGGAATGTGGAAGAGAAAAAAATCCCCAAACCAGACAAACCTACTTTCTTTCATCATACAGTTCCATGAAACAACTTCAGGTAAAAAAGTCCTCTCCAAAAAGTGTACTTATAGTGGCTTTAAAACTTTCATGGTGGAAATAGTAAATTGAAAGCATTTAAACCATGAAAATGCAAAAAATTGCTCCGCAAAAATATCAGCAGGTTTGAGGATTAAATAGTTAGACATTCCATGTAAAAAAAATAATACTTGTAAAAATTATCTTCTCTCACTCCCCAAATCTTCCAAAGGTTTGCCAAGATGTTGCGTGTCAGTAGAAACTTTTGAAACTCTGTTAGTGTGGCATTGGTCATGCACACACTTCCATGCATGCTTCAGAAGAGGCCAAAATGTTGAGCTGGGAGCCATAACACCTCTGCTGGTATTTCAACTCACTTGCTGCTCTCTCATTAAGTCACTAAGGTTACTTTTACTTAATCTTCTACATTCAAAAAATGTCTCTGCAAAAGAGAAGGAGGACTGTTATGATCCTTGTAGTCTTCAAATGAATTACCTTGGATGTTAAACTAACATAGAGGGTGGTAGCTGTGATCCATGTAACTTTTTTATCAACAGAGAAAAATGTTAGGACCAGTTAGGCAGTTTTGAGAGTTAGAGAAAACAGAAATCCTTCACAGGGGACTTACATGTTTTTGTAGGTCTTACATTACCTTTCCTGGACCTTGTTCTGTCAGCAAGGTCTGTGTCCTTACATAGCCCAGCAGCAATTATTACTTTTTTTCTTGTAGTGATCTACTCCCAGGACACTTTCTATCACCTTTTATCAGTGAAAACACTGTTCAAATGGTAGCTAAACAGAAAAAATATGTTGTGTCAAAATGAAACCCAAGTGGTGAATACTGACAACAGCTGTGAGCCTTTTCAGTTGGAGACTTTTATTTGGAGGCAGAATCCACCCAGATGGTTGAGATGGGCTATGAAAATGGATAATGTACTTGCTGCAAGAAATTGCAGCAGTGGAAAATGCTGATTGTTTGTCTGGAAGAAGAGGAAACAACCTGGATGGAGTGCAGGGCCTCAAACTGTTATCGTGAATGAACTATAACAGATCAGCTCTAGAAAATGTTGATAGTAATTGTCTGTGGAGAGAGATAAAGATCTCTGTTAACTCATTTGATAGATTAACACCATTAGAAATAAAGTTGAGTACCCCTAACAGTAAGAGCTTAGTTTTTACTCAATGGGAAGAATGCCAATTGTTCCTCAAGTCTGAATCCTAGGTCATTATAATTTTATGAAGAAGTGTTCATGAAATTAAAATAAGCTCTTCACAGAGAATTCAAGATGCACTGTTCCTGTAGGTAAGAAAAGAAATGCTCTAAAAACATTAACAATAATTTACTGTAGGATTAGATCGTCTTTCAGTGATTACTTGGGGGAAATCTTTACCCTCTCTCTCTTTCATACCACATAAAAATGCCACAGATGCTACAGAGCCCTCAAGGCTTTTTTTTCTCCCAGCTTTAAGAAGTTTCTCTTGCAAAAGCCTTTGTAGAAGAGCAGTGGGTGGCCACTGTATCCCATCAAGTCCATGGCTATTAATTACACCAGGCTCATTCCAGCACTTTGAGTAGCCTAGGACCAAGAAGACAGAAATGTAAATGTAATCTACGCTATTGCCTTGCTGCTCTTGGGTTTCAGTTCCTAGTCTATACCTGCTCTAAAATTGGCACGAGTTTTTTTAATATGTGCTTTGCAGAACTTTTCATTAAATGTTTCATACTATTTTGCTTGCTCTATTAGATAGAACAAATTACTGATTTAAGCCATGAGTATTACTGTAACATGCTTTTTTTTTATTATTTGCATTGTAATTATTATATCATCAGCTACAGACATATACTGCTTCACATAATTAATTTCACATGTGACCGTAATACAAACAGGACAAATGAACGTAGCTACATGCTGTATTCAGAACTGCTCTTCTCAGCAGAGGGGATTTGTTCAAGTTCTTTCTCTTCCAAATGTGAGTGATTTCATGGTTTATTCATGATGGTTATCCATGCAAACATGCCTAATTGTTATGGAGAGTGTGTGTAATTCCGCATCCCTAATCCAGAAAACAGGAGCAGCGAGGGTTTATAAACATAGTTGACTCATTGGGAATGATAACTTCTAACCCAAGCAAGCTGTTGCTTTGATACGTTCTGAATCACAGCTGCTCACTTCAGTGGTGCAAATCCATTTCCCACTGCTCCCTGCTCCCGTTAACCCACTGAACCAACACTGCTAAACGAGAGCATGGAGACATCTCTGCCCCGTTTTGCACATCATCAACAGAATTGTTTCCTGCATTAAATTCCCACTGAAAATAAGGGTGGGACCTGGTATCACTGAGGCATAAATGGAAGGTTGTGGGATTTGCTCTGGTGTTGCACTGAAGACCTGAGGCAGCCAGCAGAACATTTATTGATGAGGTTGAATCTCACAGGCCTGTGCTAGGGACAGAAAGTGATTTTCTCCTCTGCAAATGAAGCACATCTGCTCTGGAGTCACTGAATAAATAATATGGTGATACCACATGACAGCCTTTTTGCAGTCATTTCTTGTAATACTATTTTTGACCTTTTCAAGACCACATTTTCTTTTTCTTAAAAATAAAAATATTTCAATGATTTCTTCCCCGTTTTAGCTTGCATTACATTTTGAAGCTTACTTTTAAAGGTTTACATCATAATTCATACAAGATATTTTAGCTAGATAAGTAAATTGATGGTGATAACCATCAATATCACGTAACAGGATTAGGAATGATGAATAATTTTAGCACAATTTATACATGATTTTGCTTGTGTACCTAGTATTTATGCCGGATTGATTCTTCCTTAGAATGAGTAATTACACTACATTTATAAGGTAAGCAAAATTTTAAATAGTCTATGGTTTAAATTGGTAGCTGTAGGGTAGGCTGAAAGGCAGCTCCATTTAACTAACTGCTGCTATGACCCAGACCTTGCAACAGATATTAGGTTTGGTTTTCTTTCAGAGCCCTTTCAAGCTCTGATTTTCCTTATGAGAGACTGTAAGGAAGGAAAAAGAATGTTTTTTGTCTGAACAGTATCATCCAGAGAATACGGAGAAGGAAATCTTTTACATGCAGTACTGGTATTTTAAATAAGACGTTTACACATGCATTGAAGTACCTGTCTTAATGAATTTAGGACTACCAACAATAATACATAGAATTGTCTGTATTTCTGTATTAAAGCTGATTCAATCTGTAGCTTATTATCTTAACTCTCTGATGATCTTTTTCACTACATTTATTCCAGAATTGTTTTAAACTTTAAAACCTTCAGCAGTGCTAGAAATAGCAGCATTTTTTTCACACAGCAGCTCAGTCTGACACTGGGAGCAAACGTATTAAAGAAAAAATATTATTTTCACCCTATTCCTATCCTTGTATTTCATGCATCCTCATATTTCACACAACCAGGTCCTGGGCTGTATCCAAAGCAGTGTAGCCAGCAGGTCTCTGTTTCTTTGAGACACCACCTGTAGTGCTGCCTCCAGCTCTGGAGCCCTGAATATAAGAAGGATGTGAATGTGTTAGAGTGTGTCCAGAGGAGTCCACAAAGGTGGTCAAAGGGCTGGAGCAGCTCTCCTATGAAGACAGGCTGAGAAAGCTGGAGTTCTGCAGTCTGGAGAAGACCTAGGGCGGACCTTTGAGTACCTTAAGGGGCTATGAAAGAGCTAGAAAGGGACTTCTGACAGGGACATGGAGCAAAAGGACAAAGGGGAAAGGCTTGAAACTGAAAGACGATAGGTTTGGATTAGACATTGAAAGAAATTCTTCAGTTTAAGGGCACAGGGGCACTGAAACAGGTTGCTCAGAGAAGTTGTGGCTGTCCCATCCCTGTAAGTGTTCAAGGCCAGGTTGGATGGGGCTCTGAGCAGCTTGGTCTGATGAGTGACATCCCTGCCCATGGAAGAGGGATTGGAACTAGAAAATCTTCAAGTTCCCTTTCAGACCAGAGAGTATATAATACTGGGTTTCTTTTTTAACTTGTACTTCTTTAAAGGGATATTGAACTAACTATGTTTGTTATAAAATCTCAGAGTAAACAGAATGTTTCCCTCTTTGAACCAAGACCTATCACAAAAAGGTTCTCCCTCTCTGCCTGCCAGTAAGAAGAGCTTGTGAACTCCCATAGTTAAGGCCTTTAAATGGGATTCAGGCATCAGACTTCAGTGAAATGGTGTATAGGTGCCTGCAGCTGCTGTTTACTCCTTTTGTATTTGTTTGTTTGTGTTCTTGTGAAAAGATGGAGCGTCAGTTTACACTATGCACCATGTGGCAAAAAGAAAGCTCCTAAATGGTGTCTGAAAAATAATTTTGTAAAATAGTATCCATGGGCAGGAAAAGTTACAATGTATATGTTTTTTTCATCTGCCTGTAATATTTTGCTGATACTATGGATAAAATCCAAAATGTGCTTTGCTTATTAGGATCTGCTGATGAAAAATACCCAGATTCAGGTTTGTGCAAATGATTCTCTGTGTCTTTTGTAAGAAATAGATGTTTATCCCTGTGTTATTTTGTTTTGCAAGTGATTAAACATATTAAATCCTGCAAAAGGGAACAGGAGATGCTATCTTTGTACAAAGATAACTTCTATAAGGATACCTAATGCTTTTTCAGGCACTTTGTCCTCCAAAATGAGACTGTGAAATAGAGTAACTGGCAATTGAACTCACAGCTAAGGGTTAGTCTTTTCCCCTCATTTGTGCTGTCTCAGGATGTGAGATTTTAACACTCTGTAAATAGCTTTAGTTCCTGTTCTGCTAAAAGTGTTGCTATTATTACTAATATTCTAATCATGTTACTAATATTGCTTTAATATTATGCTTTAGTACTTCTAAATACTCAACTTTCTAGAAAGAAAACCCAAACATACGCTCTAATAACCTTGATCTTTCAGCTAAAGTCATTCTAGCTTTAATGAAAATCAGCATTTTAGGTATCTTAGGTAATGTAGCTCCTAATATCTTGTCATTAATAAGATTTTAGGATTCCTCCTGTGTTGGGATACGAGTGAATGCAAATAATGTACTTCAGCAACTTTAATTTGGTTTCAGAACCAGTTCTACAGAAATACACTAAAATGTAAACCACAGAGCACATGATTTATAATTAGCAGAGGAATACTTATTGAAGAAGTTCTTGTGGGTGGGGCATGGATGGACACCAGGTGCCCACCAAGCCACTCTATCCCTCCTCTTGTCAGCTGCACAGAGGGAGTGCATATGATGCTCTCATGGCTGAGATAAGGGCAGAGGGAGATCTCTCACCAATTACTGTCATGGGCAAAATAGACTTGACTTGGGAAAATTAGTTTTATTTATTACCAAAGATAGCAGAGTAGGATAATGGGAAATAAAATCAAAATCTAAAACATCTGCTTCCCACCCCTCCCTCTTTCCTGGGCTCAGCTTCACTCCTCTGATTTCTCTACCTCCTCTCACCCAGCAGGGCAAGGGGACGGGGAGTGGGAACTGTGGTCAGGTCATCACACATTGTCTCTGCTGCTCCTTCCTCTTCAGGGGAAAGACTCTTCAAACTCTTTCCCGCCTCCAGGACCTCCCACTGGAGATGATCCTCAACAATCTTCTCCAACATGGTTACTTCCCATGGGTTGCACTTCTTCATTACTTCTCTAGTGTGAATCTCTTCCATAGGGTGCAGTCCTTCAGGAACAGACTGCTCCAGTTTGGGCTCCTCTCTCCACAGGGTCTCAGGTTCTGCCAGGAGCCTTCTCCAGTGTCACAGCCTTCTTTGGGCATCCACCTGCTCTGGCATGAGATCCTCCATGCACTGCAGGTGGATCTCTGCATCCCTGTGGTCCTCCATGGGCTGCAAGAGCACAGCTGCCTCAAAGTGGGTTGCACCAGGAGCTGCAGGGAATCTCAGCTCTGGCACCTGGAGCACCTCTTGCCCCTTCTTCTGCACTGACCTGGAGGTTTGCAGAGTGTTTGTCTTACATGTTCTCACTATTATTTCTGGCTTCAGTTGCTGTTTTTTTCCCCCTTCTTAAATATGTTATCCCAGAGGCTCTGCCTCTATCGCTAATGGGTCCATCGTGGAGCTGGCTAGCACTGGTCTCTTAGACATGAGAGAAGCTTCTGACAGCTTCTCATAGAAGCCACCCCCACAGCCTTCCCTACAAAACTTTTGTTGCACAAAGCCAATACAGCTCTTCAGTAGAAAAAGGTGGAAGTCATTTGGACTCCGTGGTGGCTGGTTTTTATTGTAGTGATTGGAAGTATTACTTACATTCAAGACCTGTCATGGCTTTGGAGACGAGTCTCTTGGTGTACTGAGGAAAAAAAGAAATTAACAATAAGCTACTAGAGGAAAAGTGAAGGTGTAACCCAACCCTATGAGGGTGTATATCATGAAGGGACAGTCCAGCAGGCTGAGTGCCCTGCTGCACATACAGTTGCACTGTTCTTGATACAGTTCTTATAAGGCTGTGGCTGCAGTTTTCATCCAAATGTTTAAGGAAAATTAGTTTTGGTTTGCCTGTTTTGGGTCTGAGTTTTTGGGTCACAGCTGCTGCCTGTGTAGTGGAGTTGGGAGAGACAGCATCCTACCTGTAAATTGAACCTAGTGAGTTTGTTTGGTCTGGTTTTGGTTTGTTGGTTTCTTTGGGTTGTTGATTTTTTTTTTTTCCAGAGAAAGGTATTCCAGAAATTAAATACAATTTTTTTCATGAGATTTTCACATAGCATTTGTGTGTCAAAAGACTTGTTTTAGGGTGGTGTGGTTTCACCCCAGCTGGGAACCAGCCACCAGACAGGTGCTTGCTCACTCCCTCACCACCAGGATCAGAGATAGAATTGGAAGGGTAAAGGCTGGAAAACTTATGGATTGAGATAAAGAAGTTTATTAGGAAAAGCAAAAGCTGCACACAGAAGAAAAGCCAAACAAGGAATTAATTCACCTTCTAATGGGCAGGCAGGTGTTCTGTCACCTCCAGGAGAGCAGGGCCCCATCATGCATAACATTGACTTGGGAAGACAAAGCATCCACTCCAAATGTCCCCCTTCTTCCTTCTTCTTCCTACTTTATGTACTGAACATGATGTCTTATGGTCCCTTTGGTCTCTTGGGGTCACCTGTCCTGGCTGTGTCTCCTCCCAACCTCCCCTGCACACCCAATTTCCTCCACAGTGTAGCAGCACAAAAAGCAGAAAAGGCCTTGGCTCTGTGCAAGCCCTGCTCAGCAATAACAAAAACATCTCTGTATTATTAGCCCTGCGTTCAGCACAAATCCAAAACACAGCTCTGTTCTAGCCACTATAAAAACAATTAATTCTATACCAGCCTAAAACCAGCACATAAGGAAAGGTAGAGACTGGACTTTTGTCATCAGGTCTGAACCCTACCCTCACATAAATAAATGAAAAAATATCATTATCAGAGATCATCTCCATGGTAAAAATAGCTGCTTGGTTTTCTTCCACAGACATAAGATCTGTTGAAGGAAATTAAACAAAGCAAGTGAAATGATATCAGCCTTATTAACGACATCACCCAGATATGCTGGTCTTGTATACAGTTTTTTTTTTTAAGAAGTCTTTTGCTTTGCAANCTGGAGATGATCCTCAACAATCTTCTCCAACATGGTTACTTCCCATGGGTTGCACTTCTTCATTACTTCTCTAGTGTGAATCTCTTCCATAGGGTGCAGTCCTTCAGGAACAGACTGCTCCAGTTTGGGCTCCTCTCTCCACAGGGTCTCAGGTTCTGCCAGGAGCCTTCTCCAGTGTCACAGCCTTCTTTGGGCATCCACCTGCTCTGGCATGAGATCCTCCATGCACTGCAGGTGGATCTCTGCATCCCTGTGGTCCTCCATGGGCTGCAAGAGCACAGCTGCCTCAAAGTGGGTTGCACCAGGAGCTGCAGGGAATCTCAGCTCTGGCACCTGGAGCACCTCTTGCCCCTTCTTCTGCACTGACCTGGAGGTTTGCAGAGTGTTTGTCTTACATGTTCTCACTATTATTTCTGGCTTCAGTTGCTGTTTTTTTCCCCCTTCTTAAATATGTTATCCCAGAGGCTCTGCCTCTATCGCTAATGGGTCCATCGTGGAGCTGGCTAGCACTGGTCTCTTAGACATGAGAGAAGCTTCTGACAGCTTCTCATAGAAGCCACCCCCACAGCCTTCCCTACAAAACTTTTGTTGCACAAAGCCAATACAGCTCTTCAGTAGAAAAAGGTGGAAGTCATTTGGACTCCGTGGTGGCTGGTTTTTATTGTAGTGATTGGAAGTATTACTTACATTCAAGACCTGTCATGGCTTTGGAGACGAGTCTCTTGGTGTACTGAGGAAAAAAAGAAATTAACAATAAGCTACTAGAGGAAAAGTGAAGGTGTAACCCAACCCTATGAGGGTGTATATCATGAAGGGACAGTCCAGCAGGCTGAGTGCCCTGCTGCACATACAGTTGCACTGTTCTTGATACAGTTCTTATAAGGCTGTGGCTGCAGTTTTCATCCAAATGTTTAAGGAAAATTAGTTTTGGTTTGCCTGTTTTGGGTCTGAGTTTTTGGGTCACAGCTGCTGCCTGTGTAGTGGAGTTGGGAGAGACAGCATCCTACCTGTAAATTGAACCTAGTGAGTTTGTTTGGTCTGGTTTTGGTTTGTTGGTTTCTTTGGGTTGTTGATTTTTTTTTTTTCCAGAGAAAGGTATTCCAGAAATTAAATACAATTTTTTTCATGAGATTTTCACATAGCATTTGTGTGTCAAAAGACTTGTTTTAGGGTGGTGTGGTTTCACCCCAGCTGGGAACCAGCCACCAGACAGGTGCTTGCTCACTCCCTCACCACCAGGATCAGAGATAGAATTGGAAGGGTAAAGGCTGGAAAACTTATGGATTGAGATAAAGAAGTTTATTAGGAAAAGCAAAAGCTGCACACAGAAGAAAAGCCAAACAAGGAATTAATTCACCTTCTAATGGGCAGGCAGGTGTTCTGTCACCTCCAGGAGAGCAGGGCCCCATCATGCATAACATTGACTTGGGAAGACAAAGCATCCACTCCAAATGTCCCCCTTCTTCCTTCTTCTTCCTACTTTATGTACTGAACATGATGTCTTATGGTCCCTTTGGTCTCTTGGGGTCACCTGTCCTGGCTGTGTCTCCTCCCAACCTCCCCTGCACACCCAATTTCCTCCACAGTGTAGCAGCACAAAAAGCAGAAAAGGCCTTGGCTCTGTGCAAGCCCTGCTCAGCAATAACAAAAACATCTCTGTATTATTAGCCCTGCGTTCAGCACAAATCCAAAACACAGCTCTGTTCTAGCCACTATAAAAACAATTAATTCTATACCAGCCTAAAACCAGCACATAAGGAAAGGTAGAGACTGGACTTTTGTCATCAGGTCTGAACCCTACCCTCACATAAATAAATGAAAAAATATCATTATCAGAGATCATCTCCATGGTAAAAATAGCTGCTTGGTTTTCTTCCACAGACATAAGATCTGTTGAAGGAAATTAAACAAAGCAAGTGAAATGATATCAGCCTTATTAACGACATCACCCAGATATGCTGGTCTTGTATACAGTTTTTTTTTTTAAGAAGTCTTTTGCTTTGCAAGTTTCTTTTGCATTATGAAAGTTGAATTCTGCTACTGGGTTCACATAATGGATTTCAGAAAGCAGACAAACTCAAAGAGTATTTCTTCCTCCTTGAAGGCATCAAGTGGGGATCCACAGCATGCTCCCACTCTTTAAGCTGCATACATGCAAAAGTTCTCCTTTCTTCCGCTTACACTAAGTTGGTACCACAGGATTAATACTTCCAGTGATTTTTCTCCAGTAATTCAAACTACTGCAGCCAAAACCTGTGGACAGCTTTTCTGCTGGTGTATTGTTTCCCTTTGTACCTATCCCTGCAAGCAGTAGTCACGAAAAGAGGAATAGTGCTCATCAGTCATGCAGGGAAAGTCTCCTTCCTTCCTTCCCCAGTAATGAGGGGTTAATTAAAAACCTTTTTTTTTTTTTTTAATCTTCAGAAGTGTGGTTGTGAGCATGTTATTATTACCACTGCTGCCACAGTCAAAGGTCACAGATTAGACAATTGAACTATGTTTGTCCTGTCTTTGTCATCTTGTCTAATCTTGGGCACACATGGTGCACGGAGCCCACAGCAAGGGCATCCACAGTGACTGTGGGTGTGGGATTGACCTTCAGAGAAGTCATTGATTTCTCTGCTTTTCAAGTAGGTTTTCTACAGCCTTGGGACACTGTCTCCCAGCAGATAACGAAGTAGTCATGTTCAGGGGAAAATGCAAGCCCTGATGTTACTGAGAATGGCAAGAAAGTTTTCATCTGGCAGCACTGGGGTAAAAGAATATATGAGCAGCCTACACGAGATTAAAAAATTGTGGAAGATATTGGTGATTTTTCTGGAAGGCAGACATTACCTTCAATAAAAAGGTAAGGGGTGGGCGGTGAAAGAATTGCTCCGAACCTTAGACAGAGTGTGCATTCCCTCTCCAAATGTGAAGCCATGAGCAACATGTCAGGAATGTGTGCCTTTTCCCATGAATATCAGTATTCCATATCTTTATGGAAAGCTGAAACACTCTCTAGAGAATTATTTTCCTTTTAAAAATGTAGATGGTGGGAGGGTGTGCAACACACAATTATCTCAATTTTTTTTCTCTCCTAGAGTAATTTTTTTTTCAATAATAATCTGCTGTGTATCCTTCTGTGTCAGCACATGAACCATTATCTTTCAGCTAAAGAGGTTTTCTCTGCTTGACAGACAGAACAAAACATCTTGAACCAAGTGTCTGCTTACCTCTGGGGAAGGATTTGGGGCTTGTTGTTGTATGAACTGTGAATGTGTTACTGAGCAGTGCATATCTGGAAAGCCTTCAGCTGACTTACAGGGCATGTCTAAGCCTTGGAGAAGACAGAGGGGAATTTAGGTTGCTTTTCACACTAGGATTACCAGTTGGTCAAGCTTGTGTACCCACAGCTATCAAACAACAAAATTGAATTCCTTTAATGGATTTAATTATTCAATTGATTTTTATTTAGAAAAAGTTAAGCAGTCCTTATGGTTAAGTAAACTGTGAAGAAGGTTTTGAAGTTTATGGAATTGCAGTAGAAAAGTTTGTATGGCAAACTACGACTATGAATTGTCCAGTATGATAATATGTTAATAATGAGAGTCCCAAGGACTTGCACATTGAATTAGAAGAGAAATCAGATTGTTGACAAAGTCATGATTTCAAAAGACAATTCTCTATTTTCAAATACATATTGTTTTCCTCTTCTGCTTTCCTGGTCTTTTGTGCTGTCTCTTTTTCTCCTGGGCTCTAACCTTTTGCTGAGATTGTACTGCTTTTTATAAAAAAGGCTGAAATGAATGGGTTTCATAAACATGGACACAGAGAGGTTGAAGTAATATGAATTTACTTCTAGAGATGGATTTCTTGACAGTCTAGAGATGACATTAGACATGGTGGAATGCAATCTCTGTACCATAATATTGCTTAAGAGTACTGCTTAATATGTTGGGAGCTTGGATGCGCAGCACAGAAGCTACAGCGTTACTGGAGGAGAAGCTGGGGAAGGGCATCGCTGTTTAAGCCGCGTGCCCAACTTGTGTGAGTGCCAGCAGAGACAATTTACTCAGAGGATTTGCTGTCCATCTGTCTCATTGCTTAATGAGGAGATGCCAAAAATGAAACTCAGACACAGAGATGGATTTTTTAAATGGAATTTTGCCAGTTTGTTATCTTTTACTTTGAACAAGGTGGTGAAAAAGGCCCAGCTACCTTGCAAATCATTTGCACGTGTTCCTCAGTTTCCTATCCCATCCAATGACCAGGATGAGGATGTCCACGCAGTTTTTCTGCCTGCACAGGTTTCATATTCCTCTTTTTCCCCTCCTCAGGGCTTTGCTAATCCTGGCTGCACAAGCACTTGCAGGAGTTGTCTCCTTTCAATCTTAAATGCTGGCCATTGATTGCAGACTGGACAACTTTTCAGTCCTGTTCCTGCTGTTTCTTAATTTAATGTCAGGCCACCAAGGGGCTGCTGGTGAGTGAGAACATTAAACAGAACACTGCTCATGAGACACTGTGATAGCCTTGCCTGGAGAGATAAATTGCTTATGCCCAAGCCAATGATACAGTCCCACCAGGGGCATTTGGGAACTGCATTTCAGACTTCCAGCTCATGTTAGGTCTGGGGCTGTGGTTAAATGGCCCTGTTGTGATGGCAGGACTTCCCAAGGAAGGTCAGGCCCTGGATGTGTGTACATGTACTAAGTGTTGCAAAATGCAAGGATGGAATTGGAGGAAACATCTGTCAGTGCTGCACCTGTGCCCTCAGACTCACTCTCAGCTGTAAGCAAACAGAAAGAAACTAATATTTTTATTTGGGCTTAAATTTATAGGTGTATGTCATTCTGTCTTCCCACAGGGAACAGACAGACAGTGAAAAAGATATACATGAATGTCTGTTTTCCTCTTCAACAATTAGATACTAGTACAGTGTGCTACTGGGTGAAATAGATGTTTTTTCTGACTAGAGTCAAATGACTTTGGCAAATATAAAGCTGTAGGAGCTAATTTTCTGCTGCACTTTACCTTTCATAGGTGTTTCCCCAGCATTGAGTGGATATTAAATCTTAATGGTGAATGTAAAGCCACTTGGCCTTCCCTCTATTCTGGTATAAATAATTACACCTAATGTAAGACAACAAAGAAGTAAGACTGCTGATTCTGTTTTTAACTAAGAATAATAGCCTGTTCAAGGCATGCTATGACTCATGTTCAATGAAAGTGATGCTGGTTACATAGTAATTTGGAGCTAAATTTTATTTATACCTGCACTTTAGGAAATGTGATAAAATTGCCAGTGATGAAGTGGAATCAAAAGTCACAATGAAAACCTTATCAAAAGCTTTCGTCATCTTCTGTTTCCCTTGGTTTTAGCTTGCTTCTTTGAAAAGAATAAGATGACAGACTGGGCTTGGTTTAGCATTAAAGAAGAACTTGCACACTTTCCCAGACCAGAGTGCTGATGTCAGTCTTTCATATGTTTCTCTAGCAGGACATAGATAGTGTCTTCACAACAATCAGTATGGATGTCACCTCCATAGGTTCTGTTTTGCTTTCCTATGTATGTGCTTGCTTATATGTATTTTCCTTGAGAGCTTTTGTTAAAAAATTCTGTTTAAAGTTCTCCCCTTTGTTTTAGGCAACTGTCTTCATTAACTGCAGTTGAGCCTCAAGTTCAGCGACACCCCAGGTTTTGCTGTTGACTGTTTTTATTAAACCTGCCTTGTTTGTATCAGATTGTATCAGACCTACATAGCAGAGCTTTCTGAGGGAGTGCTTAATAGCTGTTTTAATGACATATCAATCAATGTCTTACACTACAGCTCTGAAACTCATAACAGAGAAGTCAGTTATTCTTGTAATCCATGATTTTAACCCTTAGGACTTCAGTTCAGATTGTGTAATGTAGCTCTTTCCCACATTGCTACCTACTCATGTAACAGCTGGGTATCCCTTGCTGCCAGTTCCAGCTGTATTTCCATCACCTGCATCTACACCCTTAGCATCACGTTTTAGCAGAACTGCTGAAAGAAAGCCTATTGCAATAGAGAGCAATGCTCCTCAGTTTCATTTCCAGCCTAAACAGCTCTATAATTTCATTTGCAGCTCAGATTCCTGGATGTTGACTGATATCAGGTTCTGAAAGAATTTATTTAGATAATCTGGAATTTTGGTGCCTTCATGTCTCATCAATATTTTGAAATCTACTTCATTGGTGATATCACAATTTGGTGAGCTGATGTTTTTTGGGGTGAGTTTTTGTAAATACTGAGAGTGAAAAAAAACCCTCTTTGCATTCTCTCTTGCAGCGATCCTCTAATTCTGCCCTCTATTGACATATTCCTGCTTATTGTCTCCCAGTATATCTCTTGATCAGGATACTGGTGTTCCTCTTGTTCAGTCTCATTGTGATGTCTTCTTAATGTAAGTATTTGTACTCCAATTAGCTGCTTATTCATTCATCCTCATTTGCTGCTGTCTGCAGGTTATCACTTTGTTCCAAACCATCCATATCTGCAATGTTTCACTAGGGAGGAGAGACATGACAGTGTTTTCATGTTGTATTCTACTTCTGTGGTCATAGCTTTGGAACTGCTTGTTGTTTCTGTATTGTGTTCATAATTGACTTTTGAGACTGTACCACTCTGGAAAAAATATAGTTTATATCTGATGCTTTCTTCATGAAGATGCAAGCTGCAAGTATTCCATCTTGGCAGCACTTGGGAATCTTTGACTCCAGAAGAGTGGTAGCTGTGAAAGTCAAAGTCCCAGTGTGTCTGTTCAGTTGGGTCTTTGCTCTTTTGGTGTCAGAGAAGTCTGGTAGTAACAGTTTTGCCGCTTTCCTTAATTAATTCCTTTAGATTGGTTGTTTGAGTCTCATTCTCTCTGAGATCTTTTGCAAGGGTAGCCTTTAATTTTAGTGGACTAAAAATCTGGTTGTTTTAAGCTGCTGCTGAATTTTTGGTTTAGGCCAGAATTCTGTCTTTTAAAACATACTTAGAAGAAAGTCATCTTATACTTACCGCTTTCTTATGCTTTTTACCTTTCATTGCCTTTTTGTAGCAGTGGTAGCTATCGAGATTTCAAATTGCAACACCTTGTTCTGAGACCTTTTCCAGTAGTTCTTTCTGGTCTAAATAACATTAATCGTGAGACAACTATTAATTTATATGTCAAACATTAAATGTATATATATTTACATCAATTTATAAAAATAAAAATATTGGAGATAAGTGTCAAATATTTAATTCAAATTACAGCAATGAATACATCTTCTTAGAAATCCTAATTTTGAGATGTAGGCTATAGTGAAGATTAAAGGCCCATATTAATTTCCTATGAACTTACTGACACTGCAAATCAGTGCAATTTGTTGCTGATATTCACATACAACAGTGCACTGCTCACATAGTAGTACAGAAAATAGGGATGTAAGGAGACAGTTAGAAGAGGTAGACTGGATTCACTTTTTCTCTCAGTAAAAAGTCCTTGGAAGCTCATAAAAATTGCACCAGTGCCTTGAGTTTAAACGTACACAAAGCTTGACCCACTGTGGTGAATTACCGGCATTCCTTTGAACATATTAGTTCTTCATAAGTGAGCTCAGCGCTGGTATAGCAGGGGAAGATGGGGAGTGGCTGCTCAGTCACAAGGACACTTGAGACCTAACAGTGTGTAGGGCAGGCTGCTTGCTTCTTGTCCTCTTCCTCCTAGTAAATGTGCTTTGAATTTGTCTAGACTGATTTCAGCATGCTCGAATGAACACGCCCGAGGTTGTGAAGGCATTTGTATTTGTGCATAGAAGTCCTACAGAATTCAGTAAGATCCCAGTGTTGCCTGTGTCTCTCATCTCATATAGAGAGGGGTTCACCCTTTCATTTATATCTTTCTCAGCCTACCCAGATCTGCTTACATCTCCCTTTGTATTTGAATTCAGAAAGAGAGGGAGAACAGGCATAACATCATGTTCCCTGTGGTGCTTGCAAATTTATGCCTCTCTGATAAATTGCAATTGTTCAGGAGAATGATCAGGGAATGGAGCAGATCTCCTGGAGACACTCCCTCCCACACCAAGAGAGGGACAAAGAAATCCTTTCTGCCATCTGATAAGAAAAAATAGAGGCACTACAGAATGAAATTAATATCGTGAAATGATGAGGCTGCAATAATGATATCCTGGCATTACTTTGCAGTTTATCCATTACAGTGCAACATCTCTGCATGATAACTGAGCAGCAGTGACATAAAATCAACAAATGCTGTGAGGTAGTAAAAGGATGTTTTAGTGTAATTATGTAGTGATACCATCTCTGTCCATAGAAATGGTCCCTCTTCCAGCAGCTATGGCAAGCTTAAAAAATCAGGCAGTACATTTGAATTAGAAGAGATAAACAAAATCAATCAATGTATGTATTATAGCTGTGCATTTACTACAGATGGTAACTAGTTTTACTTCGAAACAGAAAACTGCACATGTAATAGTCTCAACATACTCAGGACCTATTGGCATCAGCTACAATAAGCTGATTGTAGGAATTTGCAATGGATCTCAGTGGAGCAATGTAGATGAGTAATGTTGCCATTACAATATACATTCCTATATAGATTTTAATTTCTATGTGAGTTCTCTTTGTTTCTGAGTGGAACTATATTGACACAGTATTTTGTCCATGTAAAATCCACAGTGTCTGCAATAACAATAGCCCAGTGGATTGCAGTTCAAATATGATTATAGACAATTCATTTCTCCAGACCAGTAGAACATAAAAATTTACAAGTCAGAACTGTTGTGCCCTTTTCCCTTGAATTTGCTGTGCACTTTGATACTATTTCTTGAAATATATCAGCAAATGTAGAACCGTTTCTATGACACCACAAGAGTATTACAGTGAAAATTTATGTGAAGAATAAAATTCAAGCACTGAACAGTGAAATATAAAATGTAACCAAGATGATGAATGTCCTTTCCAGCTTATACAATTCAAGTCTATCCAATAAATGCTTAGGATTTAGAGTGACTTGAACTCAGTCACTCTACCTCCTCTTTCTTGTCCTGCCTTGAAGTCTGTGCTAAGCATCTACTAACACAACTGTGTGTGTTAAATGAGTGTGGGTCCACAGTCACATCCATACATCTCCTGTAGCCCTGAGCTCATGTCCAGTCCCCCTCCCAGTTCTGGAGTTGAACCAGCTCTCCTCACTGCTAGTTTGTTGACTGCTTTGGGAGTCAAAGTAGAGCATGAATAATTGTAACAAAGTTTGATGCTGAATGGTAAGTCCTTTCAAACCTCCAGGGATAAATAAAGGGATAAAGGAAATATCTGTTTCAAAGACAGAGGATGGTAGCTTTAGCTTCCCTGAAGTCAGAACAAGCAACTACTTGAACCAAGAATAGAAGCCTGGGGTTCACGACTCCAATGCTCAGTCTAAATTATGCCTAAGTAATACCAGCTTGTGGGAGTCATTAATCACTTGCTTTCCTTTCCCTCCACTTTAGAACCCTAGAATATCTGAAAATAAAATAAAAGTTATATTCAGAAGGATAATAGATTAAATTGGAGTCGCATGACAATTAAAGAACCGCAAATAAGATTTTGTGTTGCAATGATGCTTAATGAACTGTGAAAAATCCAGGAAGTATGGAGAGATAGCTGAAAGGAGACATAGTATTTTTGGGGGCGTAGTAGTAAAGAAAGCACACAGGAAAGTGAATTTTATAAACCATCTCAGTGAAAACTATTGTTGAAGAAGTAATTTTTAGGAATAATGACCTTGTGTTGATCATCGTTGTCATGGTTGGTTCAATTTTGAAAACTTGGTCATGTCCAGCAGATTTACCAGGATTGCCATGTGCATTCCACCTTTATCTTGCAGGTGTTCCCTGCATTTTTTCCTAAATTTTCTTTGCTCTTGCTCATCTTTGAATTTCCGTTATGTAAAGATGGTTGATTTTCTGTCTCAAGAAAAAGTAGACAGTCACTGGCTAGCTGCCTTTTCATTATAATTTATGTGAATCTGAATTTACACTGGGTGTAATCACTGATGAATATTCATGCAATCTAGTATCTTTGAGGAATTGTTATCCTGTTTAATCATGCTTTAAAGCTTGTGATCCTCTTTCCTGTTGATAATGCTTCTTACCATATTTCCTGTTGCGAAGAGACTGAGCCACTCAAAGATGCTTAGGTGGTGATTTGGGACATGGTGCAGAAGTGGGATGTGTTTTCATCTTTTTTGAGAGCTGAGGCCAATAAGATGCCTGGCGTTGTCTCTGGGAAGCTGATAAGATCAAATACTCCCTGATGTTGGGAAAGCAAAATAAGCAGTATATCATGTTTTTTCTCTGCTGTTAGAGGGTAGGTCTCATTCACTTTCAAGGCAATGTCACCTTCAGCAGCCACTTTGCTTGTCACTCAGGTCACTCCTTAAAGCAAGAGTCCGGCCGTTCTCCAATTTCAAGAATTAATCTTTTGTGTAGGGGGAATTCAGCAAGCAGTACTGAAAGAGCTTGCACCAAATTGTGTCTGGCTTAGCCTCGTTGTGCTGAATACACAAAAGGACCTCTGTGCCCCTTCCCTCCAATTGCTAATGAAGCTAATTGCAGTCTCTGGTTGCAGCTTCTGGGGGGTTCTATGCCTCTGTGTGCACACAGTGGCACTAAGACAGGCAAACCAGAGATGGGGTTTTCATTTTACAGACCTGAACATGATGATGAAATACTTGTACTTTGGTATAGACTATCTATACGATGGTAAGACTGGCACCTGTTGCACTTTTTATGACAAAATATAGTATTTACTAATAAAGTAAATTTATTTTCTATTCTATTATATTAATATATTCTATAATACTATAGATAACCAGAAGCAAGCACATCACTATCAGAATTTTCAGCTTTTTTTCATGTCTTCTGAATTATTTTTTTTTTCTTATTCTTATAGGGATTCTGTAGCATTTGTGTTCTATGGGATTTTTTTCTGTCAGCTTCTTAGGGGGCTCAGACCTGGAAAATGGCTCTTATATGGGCAGTTATAGATTGTTGAAGACACTTGTTTTTTGTCTCCCTGGGAATATTGCAAACGCAGGTACAGAAACACAGTCCTAACTTCACCTAACTGATCTCTAAAATTCAGTATCTTGAGGAAAAAAAAATCCTGATGCAGCCTTGGTTGTATTGTGATGGTTCCCTTGTGCAGTCTTCATTCCTGCAGGCTCACTGGTTACACATAGGCACTTTTGCTGCAGATATATCATAACACTTGTTTTTTCTGCTATGAGATATACCATTGATATGTACAGACAAAATAACTCTCCTTCAATTTGTCCTTCCAAGAGCAGCTGTGCACAACTGTGTATTGCAGGAATATTTCTTAAAACTGCTGATCACTTTAAAATTAGTCACTCTTTTTTTGTAGATGTTTAATCAATGACTATTTGGAGAAGGATTAGTGCAGTGTATTTATTCCCCAGGCTCTCTACAGTGTCCAGACACGGTATTTTTCATGTCACAGGAACACTGTGAGGGTGGTGTGGGATAGCATGGCAGTGCTGCAGGGAGTGGAACAGGTGGGGGCACGTACATCCAGCTCCAGCCTCCCTTTGGGTACATTCCATTCCATTGGTGAATGAAATAAGTTCTTCCACTTGTGCTTCTGTTATTTTGAGTTTTGGTTAAAACTGGAGTTTCTAGTGTGCCATAAATACACTTTATATAATGATTTCCCTTTCAGACTCCTTGAAGGAACTAGAGTAGTTTTTCCTCAGAAAAAAATCCAACCCTCATGCTTTCCTAAATTAGTAAAAATAAGAAAATTTTAGCATATTTTTTAAGCAGCAATATTTTTGAGGGTTAATAAAGTGTTATTGCCATCACAATTAACACTTACACGTATTCATCTGTTATCTCTATTTTTTTTAGGATTGTTTTTGCTTCATAACTATCGGTTAAAGGAGTCTGGAAAGGTTGATGACAGTGATGTATATAGCATGTTTAGATGATGAATTTTTTTCCCCCTCTATCCTTTACAAGCTATTTGAATCTTCTGAACATATTAAGGCTAGATCCTAACCCTTTGCCCAAATTTTCTATTCAGCCATTAAGCTCTTGACAAGGTACCTGAGTCCATCTGTCCCACAGTAATTTAGAAGCCACAAAGACACCTTAGTTTTCAAATGAACTAGAGAAGTAGTAGTTTTAAATGTAAGAACATGCTTCTCTGGAGTAACAGATTGGCATTCACCTCTACTGAAAGATATTCTGGCTGTCTTTATGTAGTATGGGGTGCTCATTACATTATTACTGATGTGTACAAAGAATTAAGACTTGGGTGCTGACCAGACAAGAAAAAAGTTGCTGTCAGTTCTATTTCAAAATCGTTTTGCTTGATACAAAATCTATAGAACTGATGATGCCAAATATTGATCTCTTTTCCTCCTGTATTTCCATCTGTGCCTTCTCCTAATGCATTTAATCTTTTTTTAAGCAGATAAAAAATTTGGAACAAAATGTAACTGAATGATTAGAGACTTTATTCTTTCTCCCCTCTGCAATAAT
The DNA here is from genome assembly GCA_013397555.1 of Urocynchramus pylzowi. Taxonomy (NCBI): domain Eukaryota; kingdom Metazoa; phylum Chordata; class Aves; order Passeriformes; family Fringillidae; genus Urocynchramus; species Urocynchramus pylzowi. The sequence continues at coordinate 849,823 of VZRH01004459.1, read as the reverse complement.
TGCCTGAGAAAGCGAATCATTAGTTCAACTGATCACAGGACACCGAGCCCGCAGTTCCCGAGTCCCTGCTCTATTGTCAGACACTTGCCTTGGGAAGTCATTTAATTTCTCTGCTTACAGTGGAGAACTGTACTTGCTAATTTCTCAAGAGCCTAACACAGTTAATGTTAGAAGAGGATGGGGAAGATCTAGCCTGTTCTGCTTATGGATGCACCCTATGGCCAGATTCATTTTCAAGATCCTGGATTTCATAGCCATTTCTTAGCCTCTCCATTTCTGGCCATGATCTCCCTTGATCAGACATTGGGGTTTTTCCTCTCTCAAGCTTAGGAAACCCTATTTCTACTTCTTGATGTTGTGTTCTGACAGAGTTCTTCCATCTCACTATCTAGGGAGCTACATGTAAATTCTCTTTCTGACCTAAGATTTTCTTTTTCTTCCCCCTTACCCTGCTTTTCCCAGGAGTTTCTTCCTCCAATTCCCTCAAAGACCTGGGATGCCTGGTCTCCACAGCTACTACTTATCTAGTCATTCCTACGATGTCCTTCTTTCTTCCAGCTATTTCTCCGGTCTTTTTCCTCATTCCTATGAAACCAATTCTCAAGCACATTCTTTCCTCCTTCCATTTCAAAGACCCAGCATCCCTTCACACATGCAATTCATTGGTGTTATCAAAGGACTCATTTAACTTTACATGAATAGCTTTGGCCCAGTGACTGACAGGCAACGTGACCATTGTTCTTCAATACACTTGTGAAGCAATAGATGCATCATAACATCCCTGTGCTAAACATTATGCACCTAGTCCCTTAACTAGGGCATCACAATTCACAGCATGTGCTGCTTTTCTAGTCCCAGGATATGGACTGGAGCCAGCTTCTTTTATTATTAATAACATCAATAGCTACAAACTTTTTGAGTTTCCTCTGACTAAATATGTGCATAACTGGGTCTCATTTTTACAAAATCAAAGCAAGTTCCCTTCTTTTTTTAATGAAAAATGTAACTGTAGTCTTTTAATTATTGGGTTTCCTTTATCTTGCCATACAATGTCTCTCAAGCTGGTCTACCTTAGCTTTCATAATGTCCCATGAAATAAAGCAAAACTTCCAGTAACAGTTCACAAAATACCAGCTTGTTCAACACCCCTCTTTGCCTACAATTCTTACTTGCATTTTTCTGAGTTTTCTTTCCAGATAGAAACTTATCCATTGTGTTGTCATGGATTTCCTGTCACTCCAGGTACTAAAGTTGGGATCTTCACTTGCTGTGCTACATATACATGCTAGTTTGGGGGTGATGGATGCCTTCTTACCAGTGCAATCATTTTCCTTCTTGTCTCCATGATGAGAGAGGTCTCCAGATCCTGTAGCTGTGAGGGATGTAGTGATTCTTCATATGAAAGGGATCTACAGAGAAAACAATGGTTTCAGAGGAAAGATGTCCTTATCCATCCTTCCCAGTGTCACACATTTCCTCACTTCACAAAGCTACATCTTTGTACCAGAGATTTCTCTGCATGCTGGGTCTCCACATCTCTTATTCAGTCATTCAGTCTCAAGCAAGTATAAAATCCCAACACCTTTGAGTCAGGCACATTGTAGGAACACTTTGCCACATCTGAACAAAGCTCTTGATAAAGGGTCTTTCATGGTTTCTGATGATTTTCTCACTAGAAACTGTCCCCATGAGTAATTTCCGTTTCTTTGAAGAACTTGAATTTTTTCTTTTTCTTTTTTTGTCTTTTTTCCTTTTCCTTTTCCTTTTCCTTGTCCTTTTCCTTGTCCTTTTCCTTTTCTTTTTCCTTTCTTCAACACATGCAAGGAATAAGTGGACATACAAAAATAAATGGCTTTGAAGTGCCACTGTGAAGCAAACTTTGAAAGAAAAGTGAATGCCTTAGAGTAAATGAAGACTGGATAACAAATTTCTCAGACTCCTAGATCTTTGTTCATGAGCTACAGAGAATACTTTGAATACAGGCTTTTTCCTGGCATGCTTAGTTCTTTTACTGTTTTCACTTTCACAGAGAAGTACTAGTACTTGGTCTAGCTGATTTTAAAAGAAAGTTTTTGATTTTTCTCTACCACAGAAACTATGATATGTATGGATACGATTGCCCCCAAGTTATTAAAATCCTGCAGGGTAAAGTAATTCTCACAGTAATACAAATAACCTTTGACTACACTCTTGACTTCCCTGGCCTCTCACAAGTATAACAGAGTAAAAAGTAAATCTGCACAATGTTAGATGTGGTTCATTTGCTGAAACATGCTTTTTCAGAGACTATTAATAGCTGATTCTATGTTACAGAGGAATATGCATTCATTAATTACTATCTTAAAGAAAAATATGGACAATTAAATATACGAAGCCACTCATAAAAATCCTAGAAGGGCAAAATATTTGAAACACACATTTGTCTATCTTCTTTCAGCATGGGCTCACAGGCATACAGATGGTCTGCAGTAGTCTGATCCTTCCTAGAAGCATCAGCATCACTATGCACACGTAATGCCCAATACATCCTTTTCTGCTTCTGTCCAGAGACTCCCAAACACACTACTCTGATTGGATGCAGCTGCTCAGCAGCAGTTGCCCATGATGTACCTGAAGGGTACACATTTATCAGGATTTTTTACATGAGGTGGCAATTTTGTTTTGCAATAGACTTTGCAAGTAGGTGCCCAGTTGTGCATTTGCCGGTGTCAACTTCTGGTTTCTACCAGTGTGGTGTGGCCATGGGGGAAGAGAAAAAAAGGAAGCAAATACTTAGTGCAAGTAAAAATGGTTGAATTCTCAGTAACTTCTTTCCTGAAAGATTTCTGTGAATATTATCTCTTTTGTAAGTATTCCAGCAGCATCTGAGTTTGAAAATAAATAAAGTTCTTCAGAGAACAGAGTGGGCATTTGAAGAGTATCCCAAGGGCCAGGGTAGATAATGTCCAATCAGAAACATAGCATAGCATAGCATAGCATAGCATAGCATAGCATAGCATAGCATAGCATAGCATGAGAATAGAATAGAATAGAATAGAATAATTTCAGTTGGAATGGACCTACAAGGACTGTCTTGTCCAGTTGTCTGACCAGTTCAGCGCTGACCACTAAAAGCATGTTATTGAGAGCACTGTGCAAGTTCCTTTCTAATACTTTCTAATAAGGCTTGAGGCATCGATCTTCTCTCTAGAAAGCCTGTTCCAGTGTTTGACAATGCTCTCAATAAAGAAATATTTCCTTATGACTAGTCTGAACCTCTCCTGGTGCAGCTGTGGACTATTTCCTCATGTTCTATCACTGGATCCCAGGGAGAAGAGGTCAGCACCTCCCTCTCCTCTGCCCCTCCTCAGGGAGCTGTAGGGATCAATGAGACTTGTTCATATGTCCTGGGGTAAGACTGGATGGAAAGGAAAATCAGAATCACAGAATCACAAGAATCACAGAATCACTTCAAGGTTGGAAGAGACCTTGAAGATCATCGAGTCCAACCTGTTCCCTGACACCTCAACTAAGCCATGACACCAAGTGCCACATCCAGTCTTTTTTTAAACACATCCAGGGATGGTGACTCCACCACCTCCTGGGCAGACAGTTCAAGTGCTTGATCACTCTTTCCGTGGAAAACTTTTTCCTAATATCCAACCTATATTTCCCTTGATGCAGCTTGAGACTGGGACCTCTNAGTGACCTCCCTGCTCCTGCTGGCCACACCATTCCTGATACAGGCCAGGAGCCATTGGCCTTCTTGGCCACCAGGGCACACTGCTGGCTCATGTTCAGCCGGCTGTGACCAGCACCCCCAGGTCCCTTTCTGCCTGGGCACTGTCCAGCCACACCGTCCCCAGCCTGTAGCACTGCAGGGGGTTATTGTGGCCAAAATGCAGCACTCCACACTTGGACTTATTAAATTTCATCTTACATTCCAGTAAGTATCGTCTGACTTAGCTCTTCAAATGACTGACTTATTTGTATGGTTTAGTTTTCTTTTACATTAGAAAACACAGCCTTTTAAAATGACATGCTCACTTATGCCAATTTTTAGGCAGAGGAGTACTGTCAGGAAGAGATTTTCACCTCTCAAACTAAATTCCGACATCTTTAACACTTCAAACCCCCTAGGTATTTTCCTAGTTGAAGGAAGGATGAAGAAAACTCTGCATTGCTGTTTTCACCCTCGCAATAATACAAGGTTTTTCTTAAATTGTCTGTGCAGATGGCTGTCAGATTTATTGGGTCACTTACTTGCTACCATATCATCAGTTCAGGTGTCAGAACTCTTTGGGAAAGGAAAGGCGTGCACTGTTAAAAGCTGTCATGGAAGTTGCTCAGCAATGACAGTTTATCTCATGCTCAGCTGCCTGCTGCTGCTGCAGACCCCTTTTTACCACACAGATCCTGGTAATCCTGGGGGGGCACAGCATGGCAGCCCGGTGGCATCTGACTCGATGTGAGAGGTTTGGAAGTCATCACTTCCATGGGAATGACCCTCTGTTAGGAAACAGGATCTGGAGCATTGCAGGTTTTCTGGAAAATCCCTGCATCTGCTGCCTGGTCACCCTGAAGGGGCAGGAGAGGAATAGAAAACAGATTAGCCTGTGTTGTGAGGCTCAATCCTTTTATTGATTGCCTTTAAGGGACACTTTTCATGGCACAATTAGCCAGAACTTTGGATGTAAATCCTATTTTAGACATTTTTAAGCCTGAGTTAGCAATAAAGCACACATTTGCTGTCAGCATTCAGGCCAGATTACTGAAGCAGTTTCCAGCCCATCCTCTTCTGCTGATGCACCAAGTCCTCCCATGACTGATGTGCTTTTCTAGAAAGATCTTCCCTCCCAGCACAGAAAGTGGTCATGAACATATACAAGCCAGTGAAATGCTCTGGGTTTGCTGTGGAAATGCTACTTTTGGATGAATTAAGTGGTCAAGATACATGTTGTGTGCAACCCACTAAGTGCTTTGAACATGAGACTGGATTGACCCTTAAGAATCCTCAGTGAGTGCCAAGACACAGCTCTGTAAGGAGAAGCAAAGTCTCTGTGAAGGGGAATGAGTAGGCTTGGAACCTCTCTCTGTGAGTAATGTGCCAAGAGTGGGACATCCAGCTGGCACGCAGGATCTGTGCTGTGTCCCCTGTTGCTGCATTCCAAGCTGTGATGGGAATTAGGGAGAAGGGCCACCTTAGGCTAGTTTGGGATGGACACAGAGTCCGACATTGCGCCTTGTTTCTGGACAAAGCACTTAGATAGTTGCTATATAGTCACTCCTGATTTAACCTCACAAAACATTAACCTTATTAATATTTAATATTCATATGCAAATCGCAGTCAGCCAATTAGTTTTCTCTGCAGCTTCAGCAGTTTGCCAAGAGGCTTATGCTTAAGTACCTTAATTTCTCTTTCTGAGGAAGGTGAAAGTGTTAAAAGGAGCTTTAATTTGTTGTTTAGTTGTCTTTCCAGGTTTTGTAGCAATCTGTTGAAAGATGGTCAGAAGAAATGAGTTTATTTTCCTTTTATTTCCTGCAAAAAGCAGTTGAAATGTTGATATTGAAGCAGACAAAGCTTTCTAGTCTAAGTAGGTGGTCTCACTTCCTTGACCTATTTACACACCTTTGCCCCCTGAAGACATTTTGCTCTTTCTGTAACTTTGAATTAGCTGCAGTCTATATTAATACATTGGATTATTGTATGTTATTGCATATCTAGAGTTAGAAGTTAGCCTCTTACTAATAACTGCTGTAATTTTTTGCTTTAAATCTGAACTCAGGCTTTTCCTCATTTGTTGTTCAAGGTTATGATGACAATTTTCTCTCTCATCAGCTCTGGAGCAGATACAGTGCATGATAGCACAGGATAAAGTGTGTAGCAAAATATTGCTATATCAGACAAGGCAACAAGTGTGACGATTTGAACCATAAATTGGATAGATGATGTAAAATCTAACAACCCAAGAAAGTTGTGTGGTTTAACCTACTTCTCTCTGGTTGAAAGAGTTATTTGACACACAGGACACTTAGATCCTCTCAATTTGCTGATGATTTCTCAAATATCTGACACAGTGGGAAAATTGGCAGCACTTGTTTTTCAATACTTCATTGCCATTAGTACCCCAGAGCTGGTCAGAGTGTGTGTGTAATATGGTTAAAGCACTGCTGAGTACTGCTGAGAGCAGGGGAAGACCACTTATCTGTGCCAGCCAGACGTGTGGAGCTTACAGCTCTAATCGTCCTTCCTGAGCTCGGGCAGTGCTTGGAGCACTTGGTGTTAAAACTGCGCCAGCACTTTCCGCCTTTCTAATGACCCTCCTCCGCAGTAAGGTACCTCTGCTCTTACCATCATTTTCTTGCCACCTGATTATACTTCACTTTGCCTCTGCTGAGCATGTATTGACTGATAACAGAACAGACACATTGCAGAGCTACCATACCCGCCATCATTCATTTTTAAGGGCAATAAGTGCATTGGTTAAGCAGGGGGTGCTTTTATTTGTTGGGCTGTTTGTCTTTTAATGTCTTCAAAAACACAAGCAAAGCACTGCCAGGTAAGGTGCAGAGATTTCTCTGCAGACACAGATGTATTGTCCTCATGCATCACTTCCAACTGCTCAAAAAGCTGTAGTAAAACGTCTCACTGTGGGCTGGTTGTGGGTCCTCTCTTCTGAATAAAGGCAGCACAGCTTTTATGTACTGAGAATTCATACAGAGGAAAGTACAGGGGAAAGTACTGTCACTGAAGTACTTGTTTCATAGGAGTAAGTAAATTAATGTCACGACTGGGATAAAAATAATTCATTTTTACATGCTAACCCATTTCTTAGTAATTTTTGGTATTTCAAGACATTATCAAGTTTCTAGTTTATGCCCTGTTATCACCTATAACTTCTCCCTCATCTTTAAGGCATGATGTTATTTTTTAGGATTATACTTGGACTTGCTCGACATATTGTCTGTCCCAGTTCAAATTCAACCTGACATCCCAAATTCAATGAGGTTAGTGGTTTCATTGTAGCCTCAAGTGCACAGTAGTATGCTGCTGCACATATAATTCTGCTAAATTTGGACTGTAAGGGGGCCCTAGCACTGAGTTACTATGGAAACAGAATTCTTCTTTTCTTTAGAAAGAAATTCCCCCTAGGTTTAGTAGTGTGAAAAAATTCCCAATATTAGTACCCTGTGATGGTTCCTTTCATTATCCTTTTGTGTCTACACTTTCTTAATAAGAGTTTAAAGATGACTTTTTTTTTTTCTCATTTGTCCATTTAATATTTAATTTGGACACTGAGTTTTCATGGTATTTTGTCTGAAGAAAAAACCAGTTTTCTTCTTCCACCAAAGCTGTTTGGATAGCTCTATGTATGAGTGCTAAGGATTCATGAAGGACTTGGCACAGTCGCAGTGCTAAGCAGAGGACAGGCAATGCTTCCTCTTCATCACAATATGTAGCCATAGGAAGAATCTCTTTTCTAGAATGTTATCTCATAAGGGCTGGAATGCCTCTGCTCATGAATTTCATCATCTCACCCAGGTCTTAGGATGAAAGATTTTGAAACAAAACCAAGTTAAAAGACTTGCAAGATAGGAAACTATAGTGTTTCCCATCCCTGGAAGTCTTCAAGGCCTGGTTGGATGGGGCCCTGAGTAACCTGATCGAGTGTGTGGCATCCCTGCCCATGGTAGACAATCTTTAAGGTGCCTTCCAACTCAAACCATTCTATGATTCTGTGATTCTATGACTCTGTGAATAGAGAACTGTGTCTTATGTGAATTGGACATACTTGGACAGGACAGTGCTTTTTCCTGAGACTATATTTACTAGAAATATTTTTGGGAGCAGCTTTATGAGGGACTGTGGGAAAGTCCCATGACAAGGAAGCTGAGCTAAGCATGAATAGAAGGTGCCATGGGTACAGAGAGGTACAAGGAGGCAAAATGGGCTGTGTGTAGAGGAAGAACTGTTGAGAGAGGGAGCAGTGGTGAGAAAGGAAGGCACCATGGGAGCAGGACTTGAGAAGAGAGGGGAATTAGTACTCTTTTGAATGAGAAGCTCTGAAACTTGATATAACATGAGGAATAGCAGTACTGGGAACTGTAATTATGTTTGTAAATGTGCAGTTTTCCAATGGATAGACTCAACAGCTGAGAAACACTCTTTCTTTGCTTGTGTGCCTGCATATAACAATCCTGTTAAAGTGAGGGGAAAAAAAAGTGAGATTTTCCAATTCAGTAGCAGCTTGAAATTTCCATCTCTTTTTAAATTGTTACTCTTTTGAACATAACTTTATATTCTAGTATAAATAATTAATTTTTTTCATGCTCTTTCAAGTTTATCTCTTCTCCTTATAAAGCTCACTAAAGATGAATATGTTTTTAAAAAGCTGTTTCGTTTAAGTCGTGAAAAAATGCTGAAGAGAAGTACTGAAACTCTTTCCATATAGTGCAGCTAGTCTTCAACCACAGGTTGTTACTCTTGTCTTGAAGAGCCAGGTTTGTAAGACCATATAAAGAAAAAGAAAGTGAGATAGTTACACACTTACACTCAGTGAACAATTTCTGCTCCTTCCAGTAAAAACAAAGCAAATTTTGCATTCTTGTATAATACTTATGTAAGGGATATATGGCACAGAACAACAGTACATCCTTGGAAGAATATTAGCATACACATTTTAAGTTTAATTAATTTAGATGATCTTCCTTTTAAATATAATATGGGGCAGTGGATCTTATGGCCAGACTCTGTGTGCTGCTGAGGGGATTTGCATTGCCCAGATGTGTCTGGAAGAGTGTTGTCATTGCAGAACATCCTGGGGACAGACAGACAGTAAAGGTAACTCTACCTGCAGCCAAGGAAGTTGCCTGGGGAGTAGATTGCTGTTTGTAGCAGGTCTGTTATGAGGCATGAGAGAAGCACTGTATGTTAGAGCGAGGTCTCCTTCTTTTCTTTCTACTCTATTGTATTGCAAAATGCCATTAGTGAGAACCACAGTAAGCAACGAGAGAGAACCTCCAGTCTCTTAATGCTTGTCCAAGGCTGAATTCCTAGGCACTACTGCACACACATGTTGCCTGTGACATGGAAAAATAGCAGAGGATGGGAATTGCAGCCTCATGCAGAGGATTTCGATTACTTAACCAAATCCCGTGTCCAGCTGAGGCATCAGTCCTTACCCTTTTTGAGGACTCTGTCTGTTACTAGTTTCTCCAAGTAGAGATCGACTATCATTGCCTCTTCCAGATTTGGCAAAGAAATGTGTTGTGAAACTCAACTGTTCTACCCTGTCCCAGGACTTGTTGCACAGTTGAATGCAAGTATAGGCATTTGGAGAGGTTTTCAAAGGTGCAATTAGTACCTAGGTTTTTAATTTTTCATTTACTGATGCTGGTGAAGAACACCTTCTTGCACTGTTGGGTTAAATAGGGTTGAACTGGTTTGAATAACAGCAACGATGTCTAGGATTTTGCTGTCTTTCTGACTCCACCTGGAAAATACTTTTAAACAATAGTTTAGAAGTTTAGAAGAATAGTTTAATAGTTTAGAAGAGAATAAACCTATCAAGTGACATGCAGGCAGCTACTGTTCCCTGGCAGTACTGCTGTCACTCCTTTTCTCTTAATGATCAAAGGCAGAGAACTCTGCATTAGGAAGGCTGTACAGTAACCCTGGAGAAAATGATAGATTTAAGAAATTTAATTGCTGTAAAAAATGAAGGTGGTTGTGCTTAAATGGTACACTACAGATAACAGTCTCTCTCTGTGGAAGGTCTTAGTTTCATTATGAAAAAAGGTCAGAAGTTACAGGTTCCCATGTTGCCAGTTTATCAGAAAATTGTGAAGGAATAAAAGCTTTTATAAACTGATTTAATGTCTTGTGAATTTGCCATTCTAGACATGCTGTCTGAATCCTCCTAATCAAAGTTTTATTAACCAGAAGTTGAAAAAACACTGCAGACATAGATTTGGGGTGGGGGATGGGGCTTTGTTTTATGCAGTGACACTGCTATGGCTGTTTGAAATACCATGTATACTAAATTGACTTTTGAAATGAATTTCAGGGATATTAACTTCCAATAAGTGCATAATTTAATTTTGATTCAAAAGAATATTGATGTCACCAGAAAGTACCTACCAGAAGTGTTATAGCACAATTCTTTTAAGCTGCATGAAGCTTAGCAGAGTGGTTAGAGGGAATCAGTCAGGTGCTCACACATTTCAACACTTAGTAATTTGTAAAACTTCCAGAGACACTGTAGCAATAGTAGGAATCCAAGTACTTTGTCCACTATGACTGCTTTCTAATATATTTTTGACAATCCTTGGTGTGTTGGAGAATCAGAGTTTAGTACTAAAAGATTTTGTGAAACAGAAATCCTTACTAAAGGGTGTAGATAGACCATGAGCAAGAGCAGTGCATGAGTAAGGAATACTGCCAGGCAGAATTCACTCAAAAGCAGACTAAAATCTTCATTCAGGATCCATTTCCATTTCTCTCACTGAGTGAAATAAAACTCTCTGCTAAATGTTAGAAGACCATTGTTACTTCAGCAATATACACTTCTTTGTATAGCCAATTGCTGAGCTGAGCAGATAAGCAAAAGCGATTGTTCCTATAAAAATGATGTGAGTTACAGCACATGGTGCTGACAGTGACAACTAGAACAACTAGCCAGGCTCCCTGGAAATCTGTAAGAACTTTTCTGACTTTCTTAAAGCCAAATAATGAGTAATTTGGTCGCAGTTGCAGGAGGTCTGTGTGAAAAGAAAATGCTTTGGATCCCAATGCCCAATGATTATTTGGATTAATTACTGAGCCCAGTCCAGTGCCTCCACCATATAATCATTCTTCTAGTCTCTGCTAAGTATGATTTACACATGTTTTCCATTTATCTGGCAGTGGTTCTTGTTACTTTGTAAATATCAAGATTTGGACTAGACATCTTAAAATCAAGTGTTATGTGCCTAAAACCCTTCAACATAGTGAAACGATTGGTAATATGTCACAGTATGGGCTTAATTCCCCACTGCATTGAGCCAGCTGTGCAAGCACATGTGGAAGAACTGGAAAAGGTTAGACTTTCTCAGAAACTGCCATGAGGAGGTGTCAGAGTTCAGAGAAAGTTTCAAGCTCTTACTCTAAACTCTCATGACTTGCTGGTGCTTTATTGTTTAGCTAATTCACTTCCATGCTAGAATGGAAAAAAGGAAAACACACCTGTAGATTTCTCGGCTCTCAGTCTCTCGTTCCTCTCCTGTGATGCTTAAACCAAGTTGTCATCCAGGGCTTTGCTGCTCATATTGCCATAGCACCCAGGGAGCCTTACAGAGGCATCAGAAGAGCACAGTACAAGCACAGATCAGAAGGCTGTCACAGTGCCAAAGACCTTACAATTGAGGTGAAAAGCCTGGGAAAACAAAGAGAGGCAAGTGGGTAGCTGAGTAACAGAAGGAAACAAGAAGCTGATGCTGGCTAAGCAGAGGAATCAGCATACAAAGAGGCAAAATTGGGAGGTTTGGTTGTTTTTTTAAGATATAGTGTGGAGAGAAAAAATTTTTTGAGCATTTAGGAAGAAAAAAAAAAAATCTAGTTTGCAGATATCAGGGAAACCTTCTCCCTAGCATTCCATAGAGCATGAGAAAAGGCACAGAAGGATTATCTGGATGCTTAGCACTGGCCATTCAGAGGAAGACTCTCCCTCTGCCACTGAATTAGAGATAATGGCTGAGGACAGCACGTGGAGGGTGTTGATAGTGTTGACAAGCCACTGTTAGATACAGCAAGGAAGTGCAAGCCCATGCTGAGAGTGTGACGAGAAGGATAATAAAGTCCAGTTGATGAGCTGAAAAAAGGATCTTATGACAGCATTTAGAATGGATCTGAACAGGCCAAGTTAGGAACTGTCATGGTCAAAGAGAAGATAGTATTTAGAGAGATGATGAAAAATGATCATCAGTATTGATGGCTAGCACAGACTTCACCTTGGAGACATTGCACATGGAGAGTTTAACAGGACAAGGGCAGGGAAGGAAAAGAGATTTAAGACAGAATGAAGTTTTTCTAAGGCACTCAAAAATCAGTAGCATATTCAAGAGCAGGATTTAGGAGTGCTGAATTCCAGCACAGAGCTCTGCTTGCTGGATCATCCATTGCTCAGGCAACAGCTTATTTTTGTAGCTTTGTGAACTTAGTGTGAACTTTGCATGTTTTTACAATACCATAATTTGCAGGGCTCCAGACTGAGAGCAGATGAGTCACATTGTTTAGGCAGAGAGGAATGTGCCACAGAGCCACTTCTGTAGCACAGAAAATCTCCTTTCCCTGAGGACGAAATCCTCTCTACTCCCACAAAGCAGCTAGCACGTTTCAGAGCTCCACATCGACTGGCAAGTACATGGCTTATTTTGGCATTTAATTTCAGCATGACTGCTTAAAGATAATAAAAAACATTAAAGCTGTCAATATTTTTGAATGACAAAGACACAACTGAAACCGTTACTCTCTTTTTCTCTTTCAAGTGACAAACATAATTTGTATTATGTGTTGAGTGTAACTTACTGCACTACAAGGAGAAACCTTTCCAGTTTGCTTTAGCCATATGCCTGTGCAGACACAGTCTGTGTCTCTAAATGTGTCTTTGCAGCACCAGGAGGCCCTAATCCTCAAACAGGATTCTTACACACTCATTATTTTGAAGTGATATTTTGAAAAGTAATAGAAGAGGATGACAATTTTAAGAGCCGCTCCAAGCCTCAGTACAGCACAGGAATTCAAGCTGGCGCATTCCTTTCATCTTTCACATTGCTTCCCTACAGTATTCTCCTTTTAAAGAGAAGTTGGAATTTTCCAAGGAATTCAGCTTTGAAAAATAGGTTTATCTTTGTGGGAGCAGGGGCAGGTCAGTCTCAAAAGCAGAGTTGATGGTTCTGTGTGCAATTTCACTCCATCCTTTCTGTCTGGTCAGCTTTTACCCTCCACATCACACACTGCCCACACCTTCCCATCTTCAAACCATGCACGGTTTGAAGCACCAAGCAGAACAGATCTGTCATCATCAGAAACCCAGTTGCTATGCTCAGCATCTTTCCAAAAGTTCTCATGCTGTTGTAAAGCATGTGAAACAGCTTCAGTGCTGCAAATTCAATTTCAGAAGATAAAAAAAAGAAGCAGCATTTCCCTTGTGGGGTAGGGGAAATTGGGGAAATAGAGAGGTATACTTTAAGCAGGGACACAGGTCAGTGAGGAACACTAAAAAATGGACTCAAGTAAAATACATCTACATCTCTAAGAGGCAACTGTTAGCTTTCTGCCCACCTCTGTTGGCACCATTCCAACAATTTTTTCCATCATGAAACTGCAGGGAGAGATTAAGCCCAAGAAGGGATTAAGTTTGTACCACCTGGTTTTCAGGAGCAGTCCCTGCCTTGCTTTAATTTTTCACTACGGCCATTAACACAGCATCTGTATCATTATTTAGATAACTCCATCCTTTTATGTTTGATTTCTTGCTCCCAGTCCTCCAGTGAGATGAAGTGTTCATTCTGCTATTACAGTTAGAAATCTAATTTCCAAACTGAATGATTCATTGTCAGATAATGCCTTCCCCCCCGCCCCCCCACCTTTTACTTTTACTGCAAGTTTCCAATTTTGAAGCTCTTGTTTGAAGAGAGATTAAAACCATTGTATTCAGACTCCTTTATGAGGTCTTGCCAGCGGCATTAGTATCGCTCTATTCTCTAGAACTGTCTTATTGAGTGTTTTATAAGACTAGGATTGCTTTCTCAAGACTTCATGTTGGAGGTTCACAGTCAGTCTATAATTGACTAATACCCCATTTCCCCTCCTCCTTCATTTTAATCAATCCCTCAATGATTTATAGAAGACATGCTTTTATTAATCCCTAAAGTCTTGTTTTTCTTTCAGAAAGATTATTTTTAAATTGTATTTTAGAGTGAAAATTCAATCAAAAATCTGATTGCCAGATTTCAAGTATAATGTGAATGTTGAAAGCAGTATGTAGATCAAGTAGCATTGCTTTAACAACAATCTGATCTGTGAAGGACCAGAAAAACCCTGGAAGGATCACTGATTTATTAAAAAAAAAAAAAATTATAGAAAAAACAGCAAACCCCAATTAATTTTCTTGCTAGCCTTGCTAGTTTATACTTTGCTGAACTATTATTAAGAAAGGAGGAACATGTTGCCAAAACCCTGGAATAAAGTAATTTAAACATCTTTTAGAAATCTGCTGGGAATCACATCTGCTCTTTGCCTTCTCAGGAGTAGCACAGGCGCTGACTATCAGTGTGTTCCTCAGATGGCTGAAATCACTTCTCAGGACATGTTTGCATTGCAATGATCTCTCACTGTGACTTGTTGCTGTGTTGTTAGCAGCTCTGTCCTTCTGCCAGCAAGGGTTCTGCTGATGAGGGTTTATGTAAGTTTGCACCTTTTGTGCGACATCCCAGGGATGTAAGGAGCATCTGGATAACTCGGGAACAGGTTGAATGTTATTAATTCCCATGGGCAAATCTTAGAGGATTAAGTGCTGAGTAAACCTGGGAGGGCAGGAGTTCAGTGGAGTGATAGAAGAGGAAAAATGGTTCTTCCAGCAGATAGCATTTGTGGACACAAATGCATTATGAGAAACACACACTTGACAAAATGTCTATTTGCAATGAAAGCCAATTTTTGTCTATTTGAAATGTTCATCTAAGTTTCTCAAAAGTGATATAATTTTCAGAGTTCCATGAAAAGCAAGGGAATGCACTCTGTATATCTATATATCTATATATCTGCTTAGCAGCAAAGAATAAGAAGCAACATGAAAGACTAAGAAGCAGGGATCTATATGGGTGATGGGTTGGGCTCAAAGGGTTACAGTGAATGGATTTACATCGGGCTGGTGACCAGTCACCAGTGGGATTCCCCAGGGCTCAGTTCTAAGGCCAGAGCTTTTTAATGTTTCCATAAATTCCTGAATGCGGGAGTTGAATGTACATTAAGTAAATTTGCCAGTGACATGAAGTTAGGAGAAGCTCTGGGCTACCTTGAAGCTAGAAAGGTCTTACAGAGAGATCTGCATATACCAGAGAACTGGGCAATCCCCAGCCATTTGAAGTGAAGAGCAGCCCTGTAGAAAGACACCTGGGGGCTTGGGTTGATGGCGAGTTGAAAATGAATTGAGTATGCCCTGGCAACCAAAAAGACCAACTCTGCCCTGGAGGGCATCAGGCCCAGCACTGCCAGCCAAGCAAGAGAGGGGATTGTCCCACTCTGCTCTGCACTGGGACAGCCTCACCTCAAGTGCTGAGGGCAATTTTGGGAACCACAACATAAGAAAGCTGTTGGAGAGTGTCCTGAGGAGGGTGACCGAGATGGTGAAGTGTCATGAGAGAAAGACACATGAGGAGCAGCTGAGGTCATGGTTTGTTCAGCTTGGAGAACACTAAGGGGTGACCTCATTGCAGTCTACGACATCCATAAGGGTGGCAACAGAGGGAGGAGGAGGTGCTGCTCTTCTGTCTCAGTGGGACCAGCATAGGATAGAGGAAAAGGAATAAATCTGCATCAGAGTCCAGACTGGATAAAAGGAAAAGTTTCTTCACTCAGTGGTTGGTCAGTCAGTGGAACAGGCTTCCCAATCAAGTGGTCATACCATACCTGGGTGATGCTCTTAGTCACCAATTTACTTTTAGGTAGTCCTGCAAGGGGCAGGAGTTGATCCTGATGGGTCCCTTTCAACTTGAGATATTCAATGATTTTACATAAAGCAGGAGAGTGAATAAGCAAAATTACAGGTACTAAACTGTTTCTTTTCATCAGAAATGTTGTCAGTAAGAAACTCAGGATCTCTTGGCAGCTGTGTTTGATACTAACCATCAAAGAAAAAAAAATGTATATACTATGATTCCTTCTCTATGCCATCATGTTCTCATGAAAACCCCACATATCAATGGAGGGATACCTGTGACCTTGGTTTATAACAGTAACCACCATCACCTTGTTCATGTTCCTGTAGTACCTGATTTTATCCAGTTCTATAGGACAGAGAGGACTGTGGGCTCTCGAGTGCATGGGGTATGGGGTTAGCTCAAGAATGCAGGATTTAGCAGGTGCTACCTGCTGTTGTTTTGTCTTGACCAAGTTACTTGGCTTCTTGGGACTTGTCTTCCTCACCTGTGAAACAAAAACATCAGTAGCTCCCAACCTCACAGCATGGTGAGGGTCAATATTTTCACATATTATGCTAGTGAGATCAAAATGGATCTGTTTCATAGATGTGAGCCCAGGGACAGCTTGGATTTGCTGTTACCACTGCACAGCCAACAAGTCTGCCAGATTATTCAAAGTTTTCTTTGTAATTAACCATTTGGTAGTTAACCGGTACAGTTATAACCTTCTATTGCTGAGTTAAAGTGTTTCTCTATCTTTAAGCTCAAGGAATTTGCCATGAAATTTTATTTCCTGGTTTGGTTTTCAAAACAGATAGTAGGAGGAAAATAGTACTCTTTCCTTTGCCTTTAAACTGTCAAACTCTAAGATGAAAGTTGCTGAGATATGGAAATTGGGATCCTCCAAAGCCAGCCCCCTGTTTCAGGCTACAGTTACATTTCAATATTACATTTTAACACTGTTCTAAAGTGCAGTACAAGATAGTGCCAAATACTAATTTACCCGTGGAACTAAAATGTAAAAAAAGCAATTTGCTGTTAATAATTTTATCTCTTTGAGGTAAAAGATTGTAGGTGGAAGAGAAGTCAGAGAATAAATGCCAGATTAACTGTAAACTAATATTTATTACAATTCACTGACTATTTAGAATTATTTTGGGTTTTCAGTATTTCTCAAATCCAGTTGTTTCTTTAGATGAGAGAAAGCTTTTAACCAAGGATATTGAAGAAACTCTTTGCTCGATAAGATCAGAACATATCTATATTTGAATTTTGAACATGGTAATGTGTGTTATAATTTGGTTTTGTAAGCTGGATTTTATCTATTACAATAAACACATTAATACAATGTGGCAAGAAGGATATGAATATATGAATATAAAGCCTTGATAGACATTTTTCTATTGCAAGCTGTTTATTTCTGGAGATCAAGTCTTCAAGAAGAATAAACAATGCTGAAGTGATAATTAAGCTAAAAACTAATAGTCACAGGCTTAAGAAGATGCTGATGTGATAGAGGAATAATAGCAATTCTGTAAAGTAGCAACCAGCCAGATTGCCCTTGGTCCTTGTGTGGATGTGCAGCATCAGAGGGAGCCTGCTCTCCTCTTGGTGAGGATTTCCAGGTCTGAAGCATCCACTCCACACGGGAAATTCAAGGTGATCCCATCACACCTTGGTATGGGAAGGGGGAAGCAGGGGGCCCCTGGTTCCCCAGGATATTGACCTTCCCAGGTCCTGCTGCTGCAGGTCTGTGCAACTAACACAGGCTGGTGAAGAAATTCTTGGTATGGTCCCTGGGAAACAGTGGCTACAGGGAATGGCCATGCCAAGGGTTTCTTCAGAGCCTATGCTTGTGCTGCAGGTATACCTGTCTTCTCACAACAGTTTTCTGCTCTTACTTGGAAGAACAATATTTTGTTGTATTACTTGTGAAGCTTTACAACAGTGTGTCGTCATGCCTATCAGACAGTGCATCAGGAGCCCTTGGCAGTGACTTTGCTCCTTGGGACATCTGTGAATTTCTTTCCTCATTCGACAAGGGTCAGAGCAAGAGCTAGCCCTTATCACTTTTTTTTTTTTCCTTCCCTCCAGAAGTTCTGTATAAAAAACATCCAAAGCTGCCTGAAAAATTCAATGTAGATTCAAAGATGTACCTACTGCTTTTTTTGACCTGTGGTTATTAAAAGCTAGGTGGGAAAACAGCAAAACATATTTTTTTCTATAATTGTGTTTACTTTGCCCATTAGGAGTTCTTATGTATCATTGCTTTCACTGTACTTAGTTTGCAGTCCAGATCACAAGCAATCAAAATCATACATTTACCCTCAGAATCAAAACAAGAGCCTTTTGCAACATTAGACTTTTAGATTATTCCATTTGCATGCTAGTTAAGGGTTGTTAGGATACTTTCATGTCACATTTTCAAGCTTTTCCCTTTAATCTGAAGCTGTAGAAAATACGTCCTTTTTTGGCTGAAAGCCTAAATGCCTCCAAAAATCAGGCACTTCCAGGAGCTAGTTTTAACAAAAGCATCACATGTTACTAAAGCCATGTAATATTACAGGTATCAGAAATTGCTATGCAGCATTAGCTTGTAAGAGAGCTTGGGGTCATCACTACAAAACTGAGCCAGTCCTGGGTCTGTGTTACCAATTCAGAGCACGACAAACAGATCAGAAGGGCAGAGCAGCTAGTATGGAATTCCTTAAATCCACACAGTAAGTGTCTCAATAATTTTATTCAGGAATAGGCTTTGGACCAAATATCTCTACTATCTACATCATTTAAAGCCTGTGAGCCAAAGTGGATATGGGTGGATAAGGAGCAGAAAGGAAGGAAAGTGGGTAGTGACACATGCTAAAAAGGTCTGGGAAGTATGCACAGTCATGCAATTTTGAAAGAGATTTCAATCTCTGTGCTCAATGAATAAGTCAAAACACCTTCTCTGTGAGAATTCAGTAACTCAGGAGACAGTTGCCTTTCCCTGAAACTTGCTCACTGACTGCTTTTGACAGATATAGGACTTTCCTCCAATAATTTATGAGTACCATATGTTGCCCTGGTTATTTTGGTAATTGCTTTTACAGTATAAATATGTTGTGTTGTCCAGGTACAAATGGGAAAACAATAAGTTGAAATGGTTTACTCATACCCCTCCAGAGCAAGTAGGGGTCCTCACGGGGCTTTTGGTTGGGTTTGATGGGACTCTAGAGATCCTCCAAAACCAAGATGTTTAGAAATAGTTGATCCAGCAGACAAAAAGTGAGAAAGAAGTGATGTGGGATTTTAAGAGATTGTTTTCTGGTGAAGGAAACTCCACCAGGCAAACAAAAGGAGTAGGCTTGGTAGCTACCTGAGGAAGATAGTCTTGTCTAGGTCACCATTGTCAGAATGCATAACTGCTCAATGTACATATAGTAAATCAAACCAGGATTGAAGTGGTGTATTGATCTATTAATGTTTTTTTAATTAACTGACAAGTAGTAATTAATATATTTTTAAGATCTCTCTCAGCAGAAAGCATTACTATACACTTAGAAACTCCTACAAATTTCTATACACCTTCCTACAGAAGTTTCTTTAAACTTATACACACACACCCCTGCTCACACTCACTCACAGTCACAGAAATACACCCACACCAAGCAGCCACCTTCCTTCTCCTGGATTTCCGCCTATTACACAGGCTGTTTACTGGCACCCACACACACCCCACTGTGGGTGACACATGGTGATCTTACAGACAGGCAGGAAACTCACTAAGAGAAATGTTTTTGTCAGCTTACTGAAAAATCTTTTTTTTTGTCTTTTTAAAGACTTTTTATCCAGCTAAAAATGTAAGTATGTACATATATAAACTAGTATTATGAATTATTTTGTTATCATTCGAGATTATAAATATTTATGTATATATATGTATGTATAGACACACATACAAACAAGTCTAGCAACTGAAAATTCCATTTGCTTCAAACTTATGAAGGGAAAAACGTGAAGTGAGATAAACCAGTTGGATCAGGAGAGGGAAATAAGCTGATATAGAAGTTATTAACCTCAAGTTACAGTTTAAGAGGCCAAAACTGAGGTGAGCATACTCAGAGATACTAAAAAGGACAGAGATATAAATAATCCTGCAACCACAGCATAATGAATCTTCCTAACATATAGCAGGATATAAAGGCCTCCTACCATGAAGCTTGATGTATATGCATGTAAAGAATAGAATCACAGATTTGTTAAGGTTGGAAAGGACCTTTAAGATGATTGAGTCCAGCCATTAATCTAACTCTGCCAGGTCCACTACTAAGCCACATCTCTAAGCACCATGTCTACACATTTAATACTTTTTTTTTGTGGAAGCAATGATCCATTCAGACCACAAAAGTCAAGGGAGGAGCAAAGGCACAAACCTGGTAAGTCAATAAGTTGTTGAATGCCATTTCATGGAGTCAAAAGTGGCAGTAAGGCCACTCATCCCACAAGCTTCAGGTGTGTTGTGTCGGTCTCCATGGATCTTTAGACAGCATGGTTTGTGGGGATTGGTAAAGACGAGAACTGTCGGCAAGGAAGATAACGTGACCAGCTCTGCTGTCACTTGGCTACTACAGAACCTACAGAAAGGGGGAAGGTTGTGTCCTGTGGAAAATCTGCAGTGCAACTGAGTGCTTGTTCCAGCTGTACTTCATTATAAAGTTTGCCTGATTATTGCAATCACTCTAAAGATCTCTTAAATGGCCGAGGTGACTCTGATTTGTGATTTGTGGCTAAGAGGCAATTTTGAAGTTTCTAGAACAAACAGGAAGGAAATGAATGATTCTTATTTTAGGAGTATGACTCAGCAGCAATGGATCAGCAAAACCAAAAGGCATTGATTTTTCTAGTCATCAGTGAAGGAAGAGGTGAAAGTTGTAATTTATGCCCTTGTCTTTTTTCTCTTTCACAGATATTTTTTCTAATGTTGATATGTTAGCACTGGTCAAAATAGCATCTAATATCAATGTAAATAATGCAGCAGGGAAGGAAGTGTCTAAATTTCAAAATGTGCAATAATTTGATTGTACAACATTCTTTGCTTGTAAAAAGCTCTCACTTATTTGTCTAAGTTTTTGATGACCTCATTATCTTCAGCATCCCATGCTTTGTGGCCTTACTCAATAATTTTGGGGTCATATAATGCTCAGTTCTTTAGAATCAGCTTTAATTTTTGTTCTGTCTTGTGCCACCATTATAGGTAGTCTTTTTGAAAGACTGCTTTCTCTGAACAATACCTAAGTATCTTTCATCCCAAAATTCAAATAATAGACATCAGAAGATTGCAAAGGGATGCAAACCTGCATACCTCTGAGTATCAGCTGATCTCTGTCTTTTACATAGAGAAGATGAGAAAAAAGCTTTCTCATGGATATCATTACCCATAAGCTGTCTCCAGCACTTTTTTTTTTTTTTT